>OZ026614.1:33297103-33459603 GCA_964020975.1 Hermodice carunculata | reverse complement strand
TTGCGTTAAGCTATACAAATGATTACGTGACATTTCTCGAATAATTACTGACTAATTAATAATTGAATTCCGGTGAACCATGATTTCAAGGGCTCAAGGCAAGTATAGAGTTCGGTTTTATGATTCATATCGGACCCTGATGTCTTACACCGAAAAAATACACAGGGGAGTGCGTATATTCTGAAAATAACCAATATTGTAAAACTTATGACAGAAACGTTTCTAATCGATCTGCAATTTTTTTTCTAAATAATGTGCACATGGGCAGTACACTGCTACTTAAATATTATCGGTTAAAATGAGATTTCAAGGGGTTTACTGCAGTATAGATTCTTCTTTTTCTTTTCTTCTTCGTCTTCTTCACCACCACCACCACCACTACCACCATCATTACCATCTTCTTCAACATCACCATCATCATCATCGTCGTCGTCATCATCATCATCATCATCATCATCGTCGTCGTCGTCGTCGTCATCATCATCATCATCATCATCATTTTGGAAACGTTAGACATGTACCTGACAAAAACAGCTGAGAATTAATATATCTTTTCTTAGTTGTGTCACTATGTGGGATTGGGAACTAATATCATTCCAATACTCTGGGTTCAGGTCGACAACATGTGTTTTATGTTTCTGATAGAGTATAAAATTGAATCATCATTTAAAAATATATTACTTAATTGTATTGATATGAATTTGTACATTCTAGTGACGGGTGGGCCGTTCGTCCTGATGTGGTGGAGGGCATTGAAGACGTAGCTGCCGGTGGAATGTCTGTCAAACTGTACTCCCCTCTTATTGACGACTTTGATGAACACTACTTTTCCCTCCGACCAGATACCAACAAACGAAACCCTTGGTTTAAAGAGTTCTGGCAAGAACGATTTCATTGTTATCTTGATGGCCCAGACAGAGATAATCGTTTTAACATTCCTTGTACAGGTAGGCAAATTTAATGTGTGGTTTTGTCTCTATGTGCTACCTTAAATCATGTGCAGCCACGTAAAATATGGCCAATGATAGCTTCTATATAGTTCCTGGCACTGTTAAATGAATTCATGCCCCCGCCTGTGATGATCAAAGCTAATATATATATATATATATATATATATATATATATATATATATATATATATATATATATATATATATATATATATATATATAAGGGTATATGCTCTTATAAATCGTTTTAACACCAGAGGCGCAGCAAGCTGTCATTTATCTTTGCTAAGGCCGCTCTGTTGCTAAGATAATTTAAAATCTTCAGTATCCTTATGTTGTTAACATGTGACAGTGTCATCGTTTTACGGGACCCTCAAGCTCACCGTTATATCCCTAGAATCAAATCTGTGGGCTCTGGCCGCCTGAAGGTCAGACAAAACAGGCATTTCATTCCAATCCCATCAACCGATGCATCCGGGCCGGCGGGAACGTCCGTTTGCGGCTTAGTCACCTGGAAATCCACCTGCTCTTACTTGTAGATCATAACGAAGCACTGACCTCTGATTTATCCCCGCCCCGGGACCAATGGCCATTTCCTACTTGTACTTGGAGTGTTCCCTTCGGACTTCAGGAGAAAACACGCATCACACTAGCCTCTAGACATTACCGCTGAGATCTGTCTACCCACAGGCGGGTTTAAGGATAATGAACTCAACATCCCCCGCCCAAAGATAATCTTTTCCTCTAAATTGTATTTTCTTAAATGATGGTATTGATTTAAACGAAAGCAATACAAAACAAACGTGTGCATTCAAGTCAGTGCTTTTTTGACACAAGAAAGTTCTGACTACAAAATTTCTACTGTGAGGGCAAAATATAGGTTTCTTCACACGGTAAGATCATTGCCAATGTCAAGAGCAGTTGACCAGCCATTATTAAATGGGACAGGTCTATTTCATTACACTGTCAGAATTACATTATTGTATAAAAAGAAGAAAATGCCTCCTCTTTCAACATATGTGCTGTGCCTTCCACGTTCTCTTCGGTACATCTGCTTAAAGCCTAGTTAAAACATAAAGCCGTGTAGCTTACTGGTTAATTTGTGACATACTGATGTCGTGTTATCTCTCGGTTGCACGAGATGCAAGCTACCAATGCGCGATCTATTTAGCAGATAGTGTCTCATACCAGTTCAGGCCGAGACCCGACCACTCCGCGGCTACAAAGCAAACATTTGCAACATATGTTCTACATAGTTGTGTTAACTTTTGGGATAGAGGCTTTTCCCTGTATCTCGTCTGCTTTAATGCAACTAGCCGTAGTTGTTTTGTGTGGCATTCATTCATTTATTTCTTTTTATTTGTTCATTTTGCGACATGCAGATTTTGAGGTTATTGGGGTAAAGAACTTACCACTACTCCTCGGAGGTTCATCTGCACCAAAATCAATGTCGTAACATGTTGCATTTTGATACGTAGATATTGGGAGGCCAGTAGACTGTATTACCACTGGCGATATATATATATATATATACAACTAGCTTAGGGAACTTACATTAAGATCAAAGAAATTTTGAGCTGGTATGAGGCCGCTATTTGCCAGAAGTATCGCTCATTTATTTATAATTGTGCTGCCTTGCTCAGAGACGTGGGTAGACGGACCTGGGGAATGTTATGTATGTCGTATGGTCAATTGACAAATGCAAGCCCTGTAATAAGAGAATATATGGGATAAATGCGAATTTGCTAAGAATATATAGTAATCGTATCTCGCATATTTAATGCCGCTAGTATAATCGTCAGAGTGTTGTGAAACACCAAGAAAACGTTTCAGTGCATTCTTGTTGTGCGCAGAGACACTCGTGGGCAGTCTGCAGTCCATCTAGACTCGATACGATTAGTGAAGTAGCCATTTGACCTCAGCCCAGCTAACAGTTGAATTAGGTCAGAGGTCGTTCAACCCTGGACGTGACTTTTCTCCATTCAATTTGTTCAGATACCCTAGTAACCAGGAATAAACTTCGCTGTCACTGTTTTGGACTAGTTTCATGGGCATATTTAAACTGTAAAGCCTGTAGAAGATAACAAACACTCACACAATTCTTTATAAATCAAGCTATCATCAATAACAATTCTTCCCAATGCTTTATATTTTATCTCTAGTTTGTAAGATTGTGAACAGGATTTTATGTTCAACAACTCTTGATTTCCGGCAAGACAAATCATGTGACATGTAGATTATATATATATATATATATATATATATATATATATATATATATATATATATATATATATATATATATATATATCTATATATATATTAAAAAAGATCATGCACACAATCCAATTCATATGTCACTGATTTGAAACCATCACCCAGTGACAAAAACAATTTCTGAACACTGAAGTTTGCCAGAAAATGTATTTCTGATGCAAGAGGCTTGGTTTGAGCGGCACAAGTGCTTCACACATGAAAGCCAACACGCCCATGCTTGCATTATGCTGCTGTATGGCTATTGAAATAACCACTGGATAACACGAAGCCTTCATCATTGAAATTTACACCAGTTGCCTTTAAAAGTTAAATAAGCAGCCAAAAATTTGTGTTGCAATGCACGAAATTACGTGCAAAATTCGAAGATTTGTTCCATTGACCTATTGGAAAAGAGCAAGGGAGACATATTTCTGCACATGTACATTTTTCAATAGGCTAGGAGGATAAAACATTGCCCTGTTGCATGTACGGCACGATTCCAATTAATTACCAGCGAGCAGACATGTTCACGGCATTATGTAGACCTGATTTAGAAACAAACCTATACAGCATTCATGTAAACAAACACACCACGTATTGGCACGTGCTTCACGAAAGAAATACCTTTCTCACATGTGCTGGACAAATGCGCGGTGTTTTCGCAAATGCACTCGGTGCCCTTGTTTTCTACGTTTCTGTGCAGCATCGGGGGGGGGGGGTTTGGTTTTTTTTTTTTGGTTTTTTTTTTGTTTTTTTTTTTTTTTGTCTGTTTGATTTTTGTTTTTTTTTTTATTGTTTTTTTGGGGGGGTGGGGGTTTCGCTTTTTGTTTGTTATATTTAATTTGTTTCAGTTTAGTGTATGCTGTTCTCGTTTCGAATGGAATGATTTTGTTGTAAACCCTTTTTGGATTCTGACCAGACGGTAATTGGCGCCTTGACAATGCTGGAGCATTGTGGGAAATGAAAACTCGTGGAGGCCGCCAGAGAAAATATCGCATGCACGATAATAACATTAAGGCAGTGGGAAAGATGTAACATGGTGCAGAAGAGTACAACTGAAGTGAAGAAGTTAGCTGACAATGCTACTGATACTGAACATGAGCAATGACAAGGAAATGAAGGGCTACATTGATGAGACAGATGTGCATGGTGATGAGACACGGAGCTATGGTGAGAACCCAGTTACAGGGTTACCATCAGGTCACAACGAAAGTCCTATGTTGGGTCACAGAAGGCTATGGTGGGAACACAGTTACAGGGTTATGGTGGCAGACAAAGAGCTATAAGGGGAAGACAGGTGTGGAGATATAGTGAGCAGAGGGCTAGAGAGCCATGGTGGGGTAACAGAGGACTATGCTGGTGCGACAGAGAGCTGTGTTTGGGAGCCAGTTACAGGGTTATGCGGTAAGACAGCCAGATGCCTATGGCAATGGACAGCTGGAGGGATATGATGGTGAACAGTCAAAGGGCTACGACAGAGAGAAAGATATAGGGCCACAGCTGGAAAGACAGAGAGCTGCGGACGGGGAGGGGGGTTGTTCAATGGCTGTGGAGGTGAGACAGTAAAAGGTTATGGTGGAATTAGAGGGTGCGATGGGGAGGAGAAAGATGCAGGCTCATGATGGTGAGACGCACGCTCGCCCATTAGCCAGCCAGTGCAAGAAAGGCCCTCGTGCTTGAGTAGGCCGACATGCCACTTGCCAGTCGGGGTTGATAGCGAATTACCCAGGTTTAAGTGTGCATAATGGACATGTAATTATTGATCCAATAATTCACGGTAAATATAAAAGGTCAAATTCAACATAGCATGTAGTTAGTTGCCTTGGCAAAACGTAACGATGGTCCAACTTTATCTGCCACTAACAAACAATCTAGATGCCAGAAACAAGTGATTGCGAACTTGAATAAGTTCTCATGCTTGTAAAGTATTCTGAAGGAATCAAGTCTTATTTTGTAGACCTTTAAATCAGCAACGGTAAAACCATTTTGATATGACTAACGACGGTACCGCTCTTTGCCTATTATAAATAGGCTCCAATCCTGTTACAATATTTTAAAACAAATTGCACACGCAACGCGCAAGACGTTTAAAATGTAAGTTCCATTTTTAGTTTCAACATGTATATTTTATGTTCGTTTGGATAAAATTGTATTTTGCACTTATTTTATGATAAAAAGTGTCAATTTAACATCCAAATGTAATCAATAGCGGTGATGGAAAATGAAATATGCAAAACCTCAGTGGTTGGTTCCACCAGAGTAAAACATTGTATGTGAATTCTTTACCGGTCAGTCACTGTACATGAATTCTTTACCTGCCAGTCATTGTCAGGGCTAGCAGCAAAAAACGATTAATTTGTGCTCCTGAAGAGGGTCACACTAGGGTGTTAGGAAAGTAAATGATGCTATGCACTAAAACGACGAAAGTGCCAAGTCAGCAAAAGAGCGCTACGAGCGCAAAGGAATTGACGTAGCAAAATGTGAAGGCACGATGGCAATATGGGGTGATGGTCTACATGATGTTACACATGGGATCTACGGAAATGGGGCTTGAAACATTTGACACTGTTAAAAGCAATAAAACTTACACACCACCAGAAAATAATGACACACAGAGACAGTGAGAGAGAAACAAAACTGAAGCAGAAAGAATGTTATGGTATGAACGCAGTGCTCGGACATGCCCTACCCAGCTGTGGTGTAGCCCTTAAAAATCAATTGCCTTAATACCACACAACCAAGCTGCTCACTGAAGAACGCTTGTTGAAACCACTTGTGCACTTTGAGAGCAGCATATGTTCTTAAATATTCCGACCTTAGCGCTCAGTCATTTTACAATGTCTAAATTATGGTATTGTTATGATTTTATTAGCACTCTACGCCGTGACCATGTCATATCACGTGACTTCCTTTGGAAGAGATGTTATCGTGTCAAAGATAAGCTTAACGAAGGAGTTTATTCTTCCGTCAGGAAGTTATTCTTTGAATGAACATATACAAAAAGGAACAATGCCTTTTTTTAATCCAATCATTTCTTGATGACATATAATGTGATGTTCAAAATCAAGTACATAAATGGTATCTTGGTGATTGATCTTAATGTACAATGTTAAGCTTAGACTGAAGATTGTCTCTGAGATATATCATTTCAATATGCTTTGTATATAATCCCATTTTGCTAGCTTCTTTTAGGGCACTCAGAATGTGTACATTGGTACGTGATTTATTATGTCTGCAACTGAAAGATTAACAAAATACGTGAAAGTGGTGGATACATTTGGTGGAAGCATCAGGTAATCTAGAGTAAAAAGCAATCTGATGTTATGGCGAATCCAATGAATTTAGTCGATTCGCTATGCTTGTGTACATGCACCACACCATGGAAAGCTCCACTTTACAGCGTTTCTAATCTCCAGCGATGTATGTGATTTGGATTGATTAAGCCTGAATTGGTTTATCCAGATTGTTTACTTTTTAAGTGCATCTGGAATATTGGCATTTTGTCTTATATCTGGTTTCGTCGAGGAACACAAACGCCGTTATCGCTACAAAGTGATTCGATTTGCTACATTGAAGTTTCTCCCCACCACCACAGCCTTACAGAAAGCCCTCAACTCAGCCAACCTCTGTTGCTGACTTCCCCTGAAATGACAATCCTGGCTCTGGTTCCATTAACTTTTAATTATTTGTTACTCACAACATGACGTGAGAAGGAACTTACCGACGGTTTCCTGCTTGGCTGGTTTTCCATCAAACGCGTCTGAGCTACAAAAGTAGATAAAACTTGCGAGTAATTTAGAACGGTAATTTACCACAAAGGGAAAGAAGAAGCAATCAACCATGTTTCAATCATAGGTGGTTAAGGATTCGTTACTGTGGAATGAGTGCTGATAGGGACCTCATAATGCAATAACGAACCTAACGGACTGGACAGCTTGTCAAAACATTATCCAAAATTACACTTGCTGTTATCAAATGAAAGTTTGTGTGTGTTGCTTCAATATTAACGACGACAAGGAAGTAGTGCTGCAGATTATGTATGCATGTGTTGCGGCTCATTGCTCCGTTACTCTTTGACCTGGGAAAATAAAATAACAATATCTAGTTACAAACACCTTTACCTTATTTAAATATATTAGCACGATGCAGATATTTCAAGAATTATCATTTTACTTAAATATAGCATAATCTATGAAATATCCATGCATATATGTATGTAGTGCTGGTCCACCTAACCAATCGCATCGATCGGATAAAGCATGAATAATGTACTCCGGGATGGGCAAAGCGAATTTCCATTTATTATTTCACCAATCTGACTTGCCTTTCTCGCTATAATGAACGGTTTGTATATTGACGACTTGTATGTTGCAGGTTCGAGATGGATGGGTAAAACCACTGTCACATCTTGTCAAAATACATAAATTAACAAGCAAAACAGTTCCGTGTTTGCAGCATATAATCCGTGTGTCTCTTTGTTTGTAGGGAATGAACAATTATCAAATGATTATGTTCAAGACTCAAAGCTGGGGTTTGTCATAAACGCAATTTACACAGTGGCATATGCACTAGATGCCATGCACAGAGACATTTGCCACGGAAGACCTGGAATATGCCAAGAGATGTCCCCGGTCAACGGCAGCATCTTTATTGAGTACCTGAAGAATGTGTCTTTTCTCAGCTACAGTAACGACAGGATAATGTTCAATGAGAACGGTGACCCTCCAGGGCGGTAAGGCGTACCATGTCAACCCAGCCTTATTGCTTGTCCTCCCCTCATCGCCCCCGCTAAATCTCTTGATTCCAGGCATTTTTATGCTACGCGCTTCCATCTTCATTTTAACTTTGATGAGAGCGGATCATTAAGAAAAACCCGAAGTCTTTCGACGACATCTGAAATTGGCAGCTGTCGCCGAAAGACTTTGCGTGAATGATCTATCCAGTTGCCATGCTATCTCCCTGATAGAACCACCTACTTTATAATAAAGATCGTGCATTGTTGCATTTAGTTTAGGAAGCAACGTATGATCCGTAGTGCTAGGACTATCTGATTTATATACAACTTATAGTCGATTTTTTCTTTCAATCACTCTATCGCCATGAATTTTTTCCGACATTTCATATGTTCATTTTCCCGATCCATGTACTTTCAAAATAGACCGGTTAAAACACGAGTCAACCTCAATATGGATATCTTGATGATTAGAATATAAGATAATATGTTGAATTGATTACTATTGGTGCATTTAACCAAGTTTTTAAAAAAAATAGCGTCTTTAAATGTGCATGTAAAGTTTATAATTTTCGCAAAACTTTATTTTCAGATACGAGTTTATGAATTTCCAAAGAATAAAAGGTGGAGGCTTCAATGGGTCAGACACATTTGACTATGTTAAAGTAGGATCTTGGGATAGTGGCAACTTAACCATGAATAACCAGAAAATATTTTGGCCCAACCCCAAAGCTTCATTTGGGGGCACCATTATTGAATCTGTCTGCAGCAGGCCTTGTCCCAGAGGTGAAGTTAAGGTGAGCAGGCCATTTTTTGATCCGGCTAAGCGTGAACAATTACATTTGCGGAAGAAATAATCGGCCATGAGCAGGACTGTTCACGAAGTAACACTGTTAGGTCACCAAATATTTGAAAGCAAAAGGTTAACCCCAGGGTAAATAATTATCAACGACCGTACAATGAGATTTTTGCAAATTATCACAGTGACAAACTATGTTGTCAAAATGAATTTGCATCTTTCCTTCGGCGACAAGCGCCCATAATGCCGGGGAAGACAGTTGACCTAAGCCACGAGGCCTTCTCAGTATTCCCTTTCACCAAAATTCTTTAGGGTACTCTTTTACACCAAAATTCCTCAGAGTACAGCCAGTTCTGAACAAAATCTCGCCATAAGGGATTTATGGTCACAACTAGCCCTAGTTTCATTAAAAATAGCCACGATAATGGTAAAGCTTGTCCACATGTATTATATTTAGACGTTTTCTACATTGATATACGCATATATTTTACGTCGAGAGAGGCATGTCATGCAAGACATGAATCTTTACTTATTACCATGAAAGCAAGCATTTTTAAACTTGATTTGGAAAAAACACACGAACTGAGAAAAGTTTTGAATTCACAACAAAAGGCTGACCAGTGCATCATTTCAACAAACAATATATCCGGTGTCACATGGTACAAGATGCTTGAGCAATGAATAAATAATCTATAAACATGTCTCAAATATGGGAAATCCCCTTTCATTTCAAATGCCGATTTTCAAATGAAAAATAAGTCTTCTTCTAAGAATCGCAGTTGGCAACAATATTTATAATTTAAAATGCCAGTTTTCAAACAAAAAATTGGACTTATGCAAGAAATTACAGTTGGTGACAATATCAATGGGGGGGGGGGGGGGGGGTGATGGCAGAGCTCATGTTAGTGATTGCCATGACATACCAATGAATAATTAAAGAATAAATACTACATTTATTTCAAACGTTCAATTTATGATGAGAAGTAAGAAACATGAGAACGTTCATGTTCTGGCCAATCACGTAATAACTTAATTAGGGTTCAATAAAGAAAAAAAAATTTTGCCCCACATAATATTTATGTTTTAACCGATCACGTTATAACATAATAAGGGCTCAATAAAGAAAAAAATTAATTGTTGCCCCGCAGTGACATACATAAATGGCGTCAGCTAAGCGCTTTTCCTTTTTAAACCTGGCCTTGTTTCATTTTCTTTTTACCGCCGACATTTAAATGACTTAAATTTTAGAGTCAAAAATCAGACATTGGCAGTGGCCATTTAACTATTCATATTTTTGTTATGCATTGTGGAATGTTTGGTAGAAAAAGAAAAGGTGCGACACCCTCAAATTCGACAGATATATTTTCTTTTTTTTTCTTCATTCTTATCCTTTTCGGAGTCAAAAATGTTCACTGAAAAATGTAAGTTTACAAGATATAATTTTAAGGTCACAGTGTCAAGCTTGAAATTTTAACAAGGTAGGTCTAAAATGGATCCAGTAAACAATGAAAAATTATAATTATACATGAAGCTATCAAAGCAAATAAATCATGTTTTGAATTTTCTTATTCAATACTCTTATACTGTGCATTTGGTGCATGGCCGTCACATTTAATAATGCAATGCACATATATGGCCTTTTTCATAAATCAGCGTTTTTTTAATAAACACGATGAGCACTGTTTTCTTTTAAACCAGTATGTTGTTATCACAGACTCGTATAGTCGGCAACGTCTTAAAGCAAAGTTTCTTACTATCCAATAGACACTTACAAAAGGGGTTTCATGCTGCTGGGTTTGTTCCGCCTGCAAAGAGAACGAATTTTTACTCAATGAAAACAGATGCAAGGCTTGTCCAGAGGGGTGGTGGCCAAACAAAGATCTTACAGGTAAATTGATTTCTATACCATATGCAATATTGACTTGTGTTCATCGTTTACCTGAATGTTTAAGTAACAGTCGTTTGCCATGTTGTAGAGATAAAGTTTTCAATGAACTCTAGGCATGAAGGCAAAGTCCTGAAAACTTGGATTGTATACTGTCATTTTATGGAAAATAGCTACGTGAAACGGTATACAAGTTATGTTCAGACTGTTGTAGTCAGCGTTCACATATTATATGTTTGATTCCTTCCATTTAAGAGTCTATTTCATGAATTCTCTCTTTATCTCTTTTTGTACTCTTTATTTTTTTGAGTAAACGCCATATTTTATACGCGAAAAGGGATGATAAAGGAGTCTACGGCAGGAGGACTTCAAGCGATAATAATAAAATTTACCGAAATCTGGGCATCTTGTCTTTATTGTTTCATTTGAAAGTGTAAACAATCTTGTGACAAATAAAAGGGGTGGCGGTTGTTGTGTTCCGAAATATATAAGTATTTCAGCAAAAAAGAGAAACATTTTGTATCATCGCTTTTAGTTCTACAATGCAGAAGAACAATATTTCTTCATTCATATTTTTTCCAAATTTTTGTATATCCTATGTAAAGCGTGGTATATCGAAGGTTTGGCAATAAGTCGCCATTAAATATTTACGTACATTCGACCCTTCTATTCAACAATATGGACGCGAAATAAAAGTTGTATAATATATGCATCAAAGGCATCATTCATTCGACATCCTTATATGCCAACATGTCACGGTACAATATTGATGGTATGTCGGACCTCATGTGCTGAGTTTCCTCCTGCTATAGTCTACTTTGTATAATAAAGACATGTTTTTGCCGATGGAAATACATTCTATACGCACAGAAAGTAGGATAAAGACATTTTGTTTTATGCGTCAAATCGAATAACCTCATCAATATCAACAAACTGCACAGCAAGATGTATATATGTATCTTTTTTTCAGCATGCATGATGATTCACATAGAACATATCCAATGGTCGGATTCAGAAGCTGTTGTTGCTATATGTTTTTCGTGTGTTGGGGTTATAACAACGTTGTTTGTGATAGCAGTTTTTATTAAACACAACCATACTCCAGTGGTCAAGGCATCCACCAGAGAACTAAGTTACATTATATTAGTTGGAATTTGTACATCATACGCCGCAACATTTCCATTGGTGGCAAAGCCTTCGTTGGTCACGTGTTACATGACACGAATAATGCCAGGATTTTCATTTGCTTTTATTTATGGTGCATTGGTTACAAAAACCAATAGAATTGCCAGAATACTTGCCGGTAGCAAGAAGAAAATAATGACACGTAAACCACGCTTTATGAGTGCGTCAGCACAGGTTTTGATCACGTGCATCATCATTGGTATAGAGTGTGCCATAATCACAATTATGCTGATCTTGGAACCTGCTGACTCGAAGCTGGTGTATCCATCAACTACGAGGGTGAAGATGACTTGCAATGCAACGACTAGGGGTATTCTTGTACCTTTAGGTTTTGATATTGTGCTTATAGGCATGTGTACGCTGTATGCAATAAAAACTAGGAATGTTCCCGAAAACTTCAATGAAGCCAAATTCATAGGCTTCACCATGTACACAACATGCATCGTATGGCTGGCTTTCGTACCTATATATTTTGGCAGTGACAACAAAGTGATCACCATGTGTCTAGCTATTACCCTCAGTGCATCTGTCGCCCTCGTGCTTTTATTCTTTCCAAAAATATATATCATCGTCTGCAAGCCAGAGCGGAATAGCAGAAGTGCATTTACAACCTCCAAAGATGTTCGTTGCCATATCGGATCCCAGATAAGTGGGGGGCGTTCTTACTCCAATTCCAATGAGAGCATGGACAGGTAAGTTAGCGTGTGCGCTGTAGATCGCTAGACATCTTGTAATGTTTTTATTTCAACAGGTGAGTAAGCCAACCGTACGTACATCTTAAGAAATGCCTACGCATACTGGGATTAAAAATGTCTATCAGATATGACGCTCTAATTTACAATTCTGGGAAATCATCCTTAAACACAAATTGTAAATTAGCAACAAGTACAGTTTGTTGTAGGAGGTTGGACCATGAGAAAAGGTACATCAGAGGGGTAATATGGTATTGATGCAGAAAGTAGTTCCATATCCAGGATAAGGTGTATTAGTCTGCTTATATTTGTGCTCTTGAAAGAACAACGTTTTATTTTCTACACCATGTTGAAAAAATGGAACATTATATTTTAAAAAGTGTAAAAAAAAGACACTCATGATATGTAGCTGTTAACTACTCGATATGTGCATGGCATTGTGAACACGTGATTGTGATGTCATGCCAAGTTAAATGGTTGGCCATGACCCCCCACGTTAATGTCAGGACAAATGTTAACACGCTGTAACACGTGTACATGTAAATGTACGAGCCATCGTCTTTCATATTGTTACTAACCCTTGTGACGTCATTGATGTCTGATGTTGTGTTTACTAACAGTAAACACTAGAACATCCTCTGTATGGTATGGAGTGGTTTTGCATGCAAATACGCTAAATAGAACAGAAATGGGTTGCACAAGCGAAACAATAGTGGCCACCAAAGACGCATGTTCTTGTATGAGGCATGTTTGTTTCAAATATTGGCCTTACTTATTTTCAAAATTTGTTTCTAAAACATAAGAAAATAAAAGTAAAATGAGTCTTTTTTTTTAATTTATGGCTCCGTTTCATATTTTGTTACGGCTCAGCTATGTAGCATCAGACATTTTAGTTCCTGCCGCCAAGTCTAGATCTTGACTTAATATGACCATTATTTTCAGAGCGGATGAGAGTGATAAATTAGATCATAGTCATAGCCATTCACTTCCTACGGTGGTCGGTGTTCTGGATAGGTATGCTGTACCAGTTTCATGACATGCGCAGTGGAATCTTGGACCACATGCATGCTTCGGTTTGGTGATAACACAACGCACACGTAGACTTTACTTTTCTTGCGTAGTTTTGTGTCAGAGATCACATCTTATGGAAGCTTTCATCGGGGGTACCTCACCAGTCGTGAAGGCACTGCTGACCTGTCTTGCACGTTAACACCTTCCGCCTACGTTTGCAATAGCAAAATCGAGCACATCTTTATGCACTTTAATAATGTTGCGCATGTACAGACACATAGAAATACAATGAAAAGAAAAATCATTGCAGCTGCCGAATATATCAAGGATTTCAACTGCTGATGAACTACTGTTGGACTAATTTTATACTTAAAGAGAGAGTTAATGTAGGCTTTGTTCGCACCTAATGGTGTTTTCAAAATTAAATCAAATTAGTGACAACAAATTTTCATTTTACAAAGTAGATTAAAAACTATACATGCATACGCTGTAAAATTTTTATCATGTGGCGTACGAGTAAATCATGCAACTGCGTTATGTATTTCCTAAAGTTACATGCAAAACCGCAGCTCAAACGGTTTCCAGGAAGAGTTCTCATATTCAGCCTTCTTATAAAATACATGCTCACTGCTGAAGAGCAGTTGCTATATTGAGAAAATATGTGTCTCAATATTAAATGCAACGTAATTCCGCTCATATATTCGTGTGTGATTTTAGCACAGACTGGAATCGTGAGCTTGCTTTACACTGGAGTGTAGCAGCACGTTAAAATTACATTTGCACATTTTTTCTTTCTTATTGAACGCTCTATGTTTTGATGATTTCTTTTTTTATGACAATTTTACAGTTGATACTTTTTATCTTTTGCTCTACTTCAAAGATGCATGTATATAAATGTTTCAAAGTTTACAAAGATGAAAACAAGACGTATTTCAAAAATATTATTTGAATGTAAATAAATACGTGATTCTAGAAGAGTTTTGTACGTTCATAATATATAAATTTCAACGAGGCAACGCCAACTAAATCGCCGTTTTCGCCTACTTCCAACGCCCTACTACTTATTGCAGCCACTTATTTGCAAGCAGCACGCTGGGTAGACCCTAATAGAACCGTAGTGTGTTTCTAGACGAGAGCTATATAGTGGTTGTCTGTTGTGCATTACTTAACGCGTCTTTAGGTGAGACCGTGCCAGTTCTTCACGCTTGCACCTTTGCTTAGTCTCCTTAGACATCGGTCCTACCTCGGTGAAGCAGTAAATGCGCATAAAAATGCAATCCTGTCTCAGTGCATTGTGTCATACTCCGTTTGCTGTGGCAATATGGTTTCCGATATCTACCTTAGGTGAGCCACTGTAACCTGTAAAAACAATTAACACCGTTAAATTTTCAGGCCAGAATATTTCAAGAAGTATCTGGAGATACATGCCAAACCACTTTTCCCTTATGTTCCCTTGTGCCCCAGTGTGTTTCCAGTAATACCATATGCATGTCAAGTTGCATTGTGTCGACAGTCTTGATAAACTTATATACCTGAATGTGATAATAACAATTCGTTTTAAAGATTACATACACACAGTACAGAATCTTTTTGCAGATATTGCTATGATTAAGTTGGTCTATTTCCCATGGAAGATACGAATTTTATTATAACGAACAGCGAATTGCAGTGGATTTGACAACATTAGTATACGTTTCCGGCGGTTGTTTGCACAGTTTTGTACTTTGTATTAACAAGGAGCCTAGAGAGAATAAGGTAAAAACTTCGTTCAGCCACAATACTATTCTTGGGCCAATATTTATTTCCTTTGTGTTGGTCGATTCAATTATAAATATAAACAATTTTGCGGCTAGAGGTCGTTTTGCACGGTTTCGTGGTTAAACGTCTCTTTTCCTTCTCTGCTCCATATATATATATATATATATATATATATATATATATATATATATATATATATATATATACATATATATAAAAGTACTTCCATATTTATATAGGTTAAACAGTGATAGGTTAGCTTGTTGAGTGTAAAGAGTTCGGACTGCGGAATAGGACAACGCCTATTTAATCCTACTGGTGATAATTTGGAGTAAAAGTCCAATATTTTTGCAACGAAATTTTGTCACTTTACGTCAGTAAAATACATGTAATTATCTTGTAATTTTGCAGCAATAGGACCCCATAACAGTACATGCGAGAAGAAAGGTTTTGTTCATAGGAGACTAAATTATAGAACCAGTCAGAAGTCCTTTGAACGAAAAGTTAACCCTTTGTGATCTAACTCGACATCCGTATAATTAACTGTGTAGATATTCTTCCCGCCAAAGCCAATCCTGTGTGACGCTCAAAAATGTTCCCAGACAATGTTTGTAAACATTGCAGTGGAGTGAGGGTGGGTGGTCATGCAGCAGACATGCACCAAAGTCTGAGTACGTGCTTATCATAAACACCCAATGTACAAAAGACAAAATTAGTAGGTTTACAAACAGTGCAAACCCAAAATGGACAGTCCCTGCACAAAGCACAAATTGTTCCTCCTTTATTTACAGGCTCCTTGGTACTATGATGTATGTTACGGCGGAAATAATTCTACTTCTTGACACAAAGAGTTCCTAACTGACATTTTTGCTGTCAGGAAAATCCTTTCATTTGAAATATATACTAGCCATTTAATGCACTTTTGCTGATCATGAAGTACATAATCTTGTAATATTGTCCACAGTAAAAACAAAAGTGAAATTGAACTTCATGTAGATTACGCATACTTTTTTTTTTTTACAAACGTACAAAATCCACTGTACTGTGCCCAGGTCACTCAAGATTTACGACAAAAGGTAGGCACCTAACCGAGTAACAAACGTTTTCTATTTCTGTTTGCACGACAGTTGTGATGTTGAGTCACACAGTATGCAAAACTAAATTTATTACATATTCATTATAGGTAGTGCAACAAAAGTACCTACCCTCTTTGACATATATAAGTGCTGTTTTGGAATGCAGTATTAGTCTCTTACTTTTAAATTGTGCATTCCTTGCATGGTATGGCAGAATGACAAAGTGAAACTCTGCACAGGTAGTTTGACTGGACTGATCACGAAAGATGAATACAAGCATCAAGTTCAACGACATGGAGTGTCTCAAGCTTGAGTCGGAAGCTTCAATAACATTTTATTATGTACACATGTACGTGTAAGGGAATTATTGCCGGAAACTTTTACATGAAAGTGTATGCCATACAGAAAAAATGTTTAATGCGGGTGCATTGCATATATTGTCAGGAAACAGAGGGGGCTGTCGACATAGTTGTGCATTTGACACCTTGCATGGAACCAATGTTTTAATATAAGTAACCCTTGGTATTCCCAAAATCTGGTGTTACTACCAATGAGCAATCGATCGTCAAAGCTGTCATGTTGCTGCCATAATGGCAAGAGGATAAGCCTAGAAAAGTTGCATCATTGGAAAAGCCAGTGGTTAAAGGCGGTCACCTGACCTCACCTTACCATCGGATTTAACAGAAAGTGTCACGTGATGCCTTTCAACAAATGGCGTCCTCTGGTACGTCTTTACTTCTAGGTTTATCACATTTAAAACTGCCACCAGGAGGCAGTGCGAGATGGCAGTATTTGGTGTGCTGCGTGTTGGCCACGGCCGCTTGACCTACTTTATCAACTTGTCTTGTACTGTTTTGTTGCGATCGCTTCATTGTGTCTGACGTATATTTGTTTTAGCAGTAGGTCTTGTTCGCTTTGAACGAGCCTCAAGGTTTATATCGGAAACCATTTAGAAATCAGAGAAAATATGTCAATTTTATATGATTTCTTTGTGCTGGGATATGTGATTCTATTGCCACTTGCTTTAAGATGCTCAGGGAACATTTTGCCCAGACGAGGGAGGACCGTGTTCCCATGGAAAACACAGAATGAGTCCAACCCAGAGATTATTAGACCGGAGATACCCATACCTATTCCCTGGTAAGTGCCATGCTATCCTCCGCGTGCGCTGCAGTCTATTGTACATATATCTAAAGGCGAACGAGTGATGGCCACAGAAAACCTAGAACTATCAAGAAGATATTAAACGTCATTCCTACATGGTGCTTCGATTGAGTCCAACTACTGAATCGTTTCACGGGTATATATGGTTGAAATTCTCATCCTCACCATCCTGGCACTTGCACTGCTCAGCCAATCAAAATTGAGAACTACTGAGCCGCAGCCACACATAGCCAGGTGAAAGTACACTGCAGCAACCTATATATCTGTGTGTAAATCATGACCAAAAACTCTTATCAAAACCAAACTCTCGCCAACATAATTTCTCCAAAACTTGTCAGCTGAGTACATGAGATATTCCATCCTTCAAATCCATTTTTTTTAACTCGTTAAGAGTATCTTTTTTTAAATAAGTGATGTGAAAACCTGAAATTTAACATGTAAATGAATGGAAAAGCAAGGGTTGTTTTCACCTGGCTTAGTTTCAGCTGTGACATCGAAGTGAGGACGGGAATGCCAGCGTACACTGCAAAGCAAAAGTCCATTAGCTAAGCGTCTACAGCACCTGAATGCAGTATTCAGCATAAGCCATGACAGTAACATTACATTAGATCACGCCAGATTAGTAAAGTATTAGTAATTTAGTTATATTAGTTAAAGGTATTGGCCTTTCAATGAATACAAGCACACTACCACACACACACACACACTCACACATACATACATACATACATATATGTATATATATATATACATATATATATATATATATATATATATATATATATATATATATATATATATATATATATATATATATATATATGCGGCGTTTCCGTACTGCTGGTGAATTTATGTCCCCCATTCTGGAAATAAATGCATAACCATGGTGATATGGCACTCGCACATAACTACTTCCATTGAACCATTCTTATTAAGAATGCGGATTTGATCGAGTGGATATGTGCGTTTCCCATTTCAGCTGGGCGACTGGTGCCAAGGGTTGCAGGTTCGAGTCCCGGTCGTTAGGAATCTATATGAGATATGTATTAGATATAAAGCAATTTTGAATTAATAGATGTAAAGATATAAATATGTTGGGTAATTTTAAGAGGTAAGAGTATAAATGTGGCCACGTAGACATAAAAGTACATATGTCATTATATGGAAAGTATCATATGTTGCATCTAGGTGACAGGTGTTGGATCAATTTGGCGAGTCTTTGCCAACTCTCTCCAAATGGGCACGTTACATTGATTTTGGGGTTTTGTTATCATTTGTTGTGCATTTTGATGAACTGTTTAATTTTTTTTTCTAAAACTGCTCAATGAATTGCTTCGAAATTGCTTATGAATATTTGAAAACCTTGTTTACTTTCAAAGGTGATGCTACGATTTTGTTCCCACGTTTTATTTATGATTTTTACATAGTTTTGTTGATGTCTTCCCCCAAACTAAATTGCTTGAGTGTAAATTAGCTGCTGGATTCTTTGAATGCAAATTAGCTTGGTCCTCACCAAAATTCTGCGTAAAGTGCCACTGTTATTGTTCATTATTTTTAATGAATTTTTGAAATTATGTAATGGTGATTAACGTACATGTTAGTATGTTACTTGTTTATGTAAATTTCGATCCTGTTTCTTCAAAACCGATCTCCTGATGTGTAACGGATTTTCGAAATTACGAAATACTTGCTCAGAGTACACACTGACATGGTCAATATCGGGATACTGGTGTGCACTCACGTTTATGTAGTTTATTCTCGGGAAAAGTTTTCAAGATCCACTAAAAACTTGGGAATGTATCTTCAGCGGAACGCTGATAGCGTGTGGGATCACAGGCGCTCGTAACTTTCAGTCAGTCAAGCTTTCGTGCTTATATACGCGGGGGGGGGGGGGGCTGGCACATCTATGCGTTCAATGACCCACATAGGGCCATATCTGCAATAAAATATTGTGTATTCATCTGTGCAGTCAGTTATTTGTGGTAATAAGATGGTGGCGGATTAGCCTAAAACCTGAACGTCGTCACATGGAGCTCCTACGGATAAAGATTTGAAACGAAACTCACATCTGAACCACCATCCCGCTTCACGTTTGGCATGATTTCTCCGTTTCTGTACATACCAACAGGGAGATACTCCCCAGTTTATTCCAAAACTATTTTCTGCAGGTATATCACACAGATAAACCATTGAAATCCACATACATCCACAGCAACACGCCTATAATTGTCGCAGATGTCCCACAAAAATCCATTTCGGGCAAAAAGTCCGACATTCCAGCGCCAAATTCAAACGGGTATACAATCCTGAATCGATTTCGTTCCATGACAATAGCCGTATGACAACTGTTCTCAATTGTCAATCACACCATATTCTTTGATCCACCCGCGTTTTTATCCTGTTTTCATTTCGACAAATCGTGAAACCTGTGCTCCCCAAATGCATCAAAGTTTTTTAGCGGTCATACTTTTGACCGGACACAGACTGGTAGCCCAGTTGCTCTCTGATTGGTTGCACGGACTTTCAGCCAATCAGAGAGCAAGTGGGCTGCCAGTCTGTGTCCGGTCGAAAGTATGGCAGCATAATCAGGTTTGATAAATAGGGAAAGCACTGACGGAATCGAAGTTGGTCGGGATTCACGATTTGTGGAAATGAACACAGGATTATAACGCGCGTGGATCAAAGAATATGGTCTGATTGACAATTGAGAACAGTTGTCATACGGCTAATGTCACGGAACGAACTCGATTCAGGATGGGATAACCGTTTGAATTTGGCGCTGGAATTTCGGACTTTTTGCCCGAAATGGATTTTGTGGGACATTTCGGACAATCATAGGCGTGTTGCTGTTGATATATGTGGAATTCAATGGATTATCCGTGTGATATACCTGCAGAAAATAGTTTTGGAATAAACTTGGGAGTTACAGCTTGCTTGTGTGTACAGAAACGGACAAATCATGCTAAACGTGAAGCGGGATGGTGGTCCAGATGTAAGCTTCATTTCAAACCTTTCTATGTGGGAGTTCCATGTGACGACGTTGTGGTTTTAGCCCAATCCGCCACCATCTTATTGGCACAAATAATTGACTGCACAGATGAAGACACAATATTTTATTGCACATGTGGCCCTATGTGGGTCATTGAACGCATAGATGTTCCGGGTTCACCCTCTTAGCCTCCCCTCCCCGCTCCCCCCCCCCCCGCGTATATTAGCACGAAAGCTTGACTGACTGAACGTTACGAGCGCCTGTGTGTGGAATTGTACCACGATAAACCAGTCCTTGTGCAGAAGAAGGGACCGGTATTCTTGCTTGATTTCTTTATTATAACAAGTGCCTCTGGCTGTGCCTAGGTAACAAATTAAACTGACGTCAAAGGAGGTAATGTTTAAAACGGGAAAGGGGATCCATTTTAAACATGTTTAAACAAAAGTCCAAGTTACCAAAGGCCTAACAAAAAATATATGTGTGGTTCCGGTAACCCGACCGCACCCTACTGAAAAGGCCCAACCCTAAATGAACTTTTTGAAACGCACACACAAAAAAAAGTTTCAAGCCTCCCTTCCCTTATTAAAATTGATAGGCCCTGGCTGAAAGATTGTATCGGGAAAGCGGTCGTCGTGTGCCGTTATTTTGCAATGATGTCATCTCAAACACAGCATTATATTTCAACTTGGAGGGTTAACTTGGGCCGGGAAACAGCATAGCAGCATAACCACGGTTGTTCGATGAAACAACATAGCCCGGGGTGTTCGGTGATTATTATCGTTATATTTCGCTAAGTTCCAGGTGTCCGTTCTCCGAGCTAGAAGGGCAAACGGTCGTCACAGTACTTTCAAAACATGACTTATTATCGTAACTTGAATCTGCCTGTTCGGTGGTGTCTGAAGCAGCTATCATTCTTAGTAACAAATGCAAATGCAACACTATACCTTGAGCAGGCAAACCACTGGTGAGCGCCATTTTGAAGATGGCGCCATGCATTGCGGCACAGTGGCACAAAAATACATTTTATTTGGATATAAAAGTGAATCCCGGCCACAGCATATATCATTTTATTATTGATGCTGTGAAATATTTACAAAATATGTTCTTTAGGTTTCATATATTACATCCCCCCGTGCCAATACTATTTTCATTTACAAACCATTGGGTGCAGAATCCACAATTTTTAAAAAATGGCAGCCAAGTCAGTGGGTTAGTCCCGATTGGATAGTTTGAAGAGGTAGTATCCAAAATACACATGTGATTGTTGCTAACAGAAGGTTAATTTGTCAAAGGATGTAATGTAAAATATACAATGGGACTTTTCCAGTCTGAGTATTACCAAAAATATAAATACAATGCCTTGCAATTACTAGTTGTTGGCGGCGGCGGGCACCAGAATAGGAAAATTGTATCAGACACAGAAGTCACCCCCAGGCTATGAATTAAGTAGCAGCACTGAGCAGACGAGTCAAGCACCCCTGCTGCGTCAAAGTTGAAGCTTACTGGAGAAGGTTGTCCCGATAGTGGATACAGGTCCAAAAGCACCGGTGGATTCTTAATTAATTGATAATCATAATTGTTTACATTACGATTGGTCACTGTACGTTTACATATGTGTGAGATAGACAGTGTTTATGCACATATTTAGGCTACAACTTCTGTGAACATTAACTGATTTTCATGAAACATATGTGCAGCTGAGATACATATGTGCTAGGACCCATTTACCGACTCGGCTCTTTGCTGTAATACGTGTGCAAATGTCCCCACTGTGTGTCTCGTGGCCCTTGTGGTGTCGTACTCAAGGCTAGCGTGTTTGCCATGGTGCGGTGCTCCTCACTGCTTTCGACCTCAGTGGCCCCTGTTGGGCATTCTTGAAACGGATGTCAGTGACAAGCGGCACACGTTGCCTTTTGATGTTCCGTTGGTCGTACGCATGTGTCCTTTTTCGAAAGAAGGATTAAAAAGGAGGTGTGCCCTCCTTCCCAGCTGCTATTGATATACTAATACTCATTTTCTGTATTCTACGTGAAGAAATACTTTTCAACACACTAAATCACCAGGTCATTATGTGGGTCATAGTGCTATATCCATAAAGTACTCTTTGAGCGATAACTTCTGTGTGCGTTTGACTTTTTTCACGAAACCTCAAAGATATCAATCAGCAATAAAGTACGTTTGGTGTAGTAAACTAGTTCACTGGGTTTGGGCCACATGCTCAATTTTGTTTTGCTATTGGCGTATAATCATGAACCCGGTTTGAAACACAGGTTTTGTAAAACTAAATCAGCCGGTCTATATCTGGGTCAAAGATATTCACATACTGTCAGATCCCCTCAGCGCAGCTAAGTTTGCTCTGCAAATCTTAGCTCAGTTCAAGCTGCAGATAAAGCTCAGCTCCACTCTGGACGTAATTAGGAGGGGGGAGGGGAACACATATTTCTGAGCCCATGGTGTCTATACAGCTGTCTCGTCCATCATCAATCAACTTATAGAAGTACCATGGCATTTTTGCAGCCTCTATCGATTGTATAGAACGGTTGCTGAAACTGTAAACACACACACACACACACACACACACACACACACACACACACAGAGAGAGAGAAAGAGAGAGAGAGAGAGAGAAACAGAACTAAAAACATAATCTGTGTGTAAATTTTGTACCTACAACTTACTTTTTACACCGCCCTTGTACTCTGAGGGTACCAATCGCTTTTTAAAACAAGGGGGCTGTGTGTACAGCCCATGCTCAGCTGACCTAGACATTCATCTCACTTGCACCTTAGTGAATTTGGGATAGGATCAAGGTCACCCTTGTACTGAGTAAGTCTGACCTTTATAGAAGAACACTAACATGTGCAACATCAAAGACCCACTTTAAGCAGTTCTCAAGTTATAGTGAAGAGTAAAATTCATGTATGGTGCACTGTGACCCCAGAAACGAGGTCAAAGTTGCTCATGTGTTGTCTAAGCATGACCATAATATAGAAACTAACATGTGCAACATCAAGGCCTTTATTCAAAACAGTTCTTAAGTTATGAAGTGAACAGTAACATGTGCAATAACAAGGCCTTTATTCAAAACAGTTCTTAAGTTATGAAGTGAACAGTAAATTTCGTGTCAGTTATCGTGTGACCTTGGGAATGAGGCCAAGGTCCAAACATCACTAGAGCATGACTATTTGCACAAAATAGGTAGGCACTTTTTAAAGGTACATCCCTACCAAGTTTGGCACAAATCTGACCAAAATTATTCAAGTTATAACCTTTACAAGTAATTCCCATGTTAAAGGTTCATATTAAAAGTTAATCTAACAGACGCTTTCTTTAGAAAAGTCCAAAATGTGAATTACCATTGGAATGCCTTAGAATTACCATCGACTTGCTTTGTAAACAGCAGAAAAGGTGCATTTACCCATAACTACCCGAATTGAAAAAAAAATCGTTCAAAATCAAGAATCCAAAGCAGTGCCACGTAGTGAACATCTTTGCTTGACCCTTTCACAAGGAACATATCCATAAAAATTCAACTTAATCTGAGAGACGGCTCTGAAGAAGAAGTGACAAATACCGAAAACACACAAAAATTCATTAAAAAAAAATGAAAAGAAAAAAAACAAAACAGCAGCACATGGAGCACAAATTAAGACCTAGGAGTGTCCTTCTGTAATATCATGCAATTGGGTGAGCAGTTGTGGAGAAGACGATTTTGTAAAATTTGTCCAAAAGAAGAACCAAAACACATCATTCAAAATCCAAAAATCACTGGAGCGTGACCATTTGAACAAACTTGGTAGAAACCCACACAAGATACACTGCCACCAAGTTTTAAGTCATTCTGGATGACGGTGTTGGAGAAGAAGTCGAAAATGTGAATTAGCATTAGAATGCCCATTGACTTACATTGTAATCGATAGGAAAGCTGCACTGACCGATAAGTAACCGACTTGAAACAACCGTTAAAAATCAGGAATCCACAGCAGTGCCACCCAGTGAAAATTTTGTTTGACCCTTCCACAACGAATATATCCATCAAAGTTTCAGCTTAATCTGAGTGACGGTTCTGGAGACGAAGGAAAAAAATAACAAAACACACGTATTAAAATATATATTTTTTTAATTGCAGCGCCGCCTGGTGAACAAAGTCAGAACGAGGTTTCCCCGGGAGTGTCCTTGTGTGATATCAAAGCAATTGTGTGAGCGGTTTAGGAGAAGATTTTTTAAGATTTGCCCCCCCCCCCCCCCCAAAAAAAACAACAACAAAATTCATTGAAAATTCCAAAAATCACTGGAGAGCCACATGGTGAACAAATTCAGAATGAAGTTTCCCCGGGAGTGTCCCTGTGTGTTATCAAAGCAATTGTGTGAGCGGTTTAGGAGAAGATTTTTTAAGATTTGCCCCCCCCCCCCAAACAAAAACAACAACAAAATCATTGAAAAATCCAAAATTCACTGGAGCGTGGCCATTTGAGCAAACTGGGTAGACACCCGCCCAAGGCACATCCCCACCAAGTTTGAAATGATTCTGGCTGACGGTTTCGGAGAAGAAGTCGAAAATGTGAATTGTGGACGACGGACGGACGACATATGGTTAGTCATAACATAAGTAAAAAAAAATCAGATTTCGATACGTAGACGGAACTGAGCACTTGTCAGTATGCTTGTTGCATCAAAGTTTACTCCCGTGGCCCAGACAGTCTGAGTTACCTGTCTTCACAATGCTACATGTATGTCTCCCTGTAGCACGTCTCTACACTGTTGCAGCACTTTAACGCTACAGTGCTACAGGATACCCATCCCTGGTAAAACAGTATTCGTCTTCTTGCATTTATAAATATTTATAAATTATATGTGTAGTGGCTTTAATTGTTTCTGGAGTTTCGCCATTTTTGTGATACCTACAGATTTTGTGTCCGATCGTCGTAATAATGCAAATAAAGCCTTGTCAAAGGGCACTAAAAACGCTTATGCTTAAAAGATCGCCCAGCGTTGACGGAAAAAATACAAATATATACAGCAGCATTGACTTAAATCACTACACATACCACGAAAACGAACTGGTCACCAGGAACTACCAGAACATATAATGTATTTAAAATACTGGTACACATTTGTGAGGCTTTGAACCCAGGCCGAAGGTATACCATCCATAGGTCGCCGTGGTAATGCGCTAAAGCAGAGGCGAAAAATACTTACACCTGCACATGTAACTTGGGCGCGACCTTCCATTGACACATTAAGTGAGCATCACTGGTACAGTTTGATAATGTACCTGCTCTTAATATAAGTGCATCCTGGCGAGTTTCCAGTCTAAAAAATACAGTTCGTGTTCCTTTCCTCCTCGCAATATACCCCGATCATTTTGACGAAGACCTCACAACCTGCGAGCGTATTTCACCCAAGATGTACGGAACATGAGGAAAGTTTGCCATGATATTGACCAACGATGCTGTCACTGTGGGTTTGTCTTTTTTCAGTTGCTCTCCAATATTGTCTGCTATACAGGAGCAAAATCAAACACAGGCCTTGGGCTTCTGGGGAAGCCAACATTTAAGAGTCTTTGTAAAAAATATAAGACATTTTTAACTCTTTTACTGCCAACTGGGACTAAAGTCGAATTACTTGAAACGAACTGCTTTGAATTATGGTAAGGATGCTAAATTTATATTCATTGTGAAACGATTTTTCATTCAACTACCAGTATACCACATTGCGCCCAAAGCGCATCGAGGAAAGCTGTTGACTCAGTCCACAACTTGGCACTGAAAGAGCTTAACTGAATAAAATAAGAAGAACCGTAAAAGGTGGGAAAAGTATTGCAAAACAGTCTGTTAAATAAAAGAACTTGGCATAGATATATTGAACATATTTCTCTCTTTGAACTGACATAATCAACAGCATATATTGCTTCAGGAGTGAATTAGCTATAATCATCATTAGTATTATTATCATTATTATCGTTGTTGTTGTTCTTTATGAAAATATAGTACATGTGAATCAGTCATGCCTTACAATTACACTCAATGTTGTAGAAGCTAGATTGTTAGTTATTTAAAAGGTTGTATAACTCTGTACACATAGGGAAGTCATTAATTTAAAATTTTGTTTAAAAAAATTATTTATATGTACTGATCGCAATATACATTCGACTGTTCTATTTCATACTGGTAATCAGTTTCCATGGATATTTAGCTGGTATAAGATTGCAGTTAGGTGTTACCATTTTTCAAAGTAATTAAAAACAGCTTCATGAAAGCCCGACGTAAGCAGTTGGATACTGTCACAAGCAACATACGATTCAGTGCCGCAAGGGCAACTGTTACGTGATTTGCTAGACGATGTCAGAAACACAAACTGGGGCCACAAGCGTCCTAGTCTGGAAGGTGTTATCAGTTTGTGCGAAACAGATCAAACTGCTGACCTACTGGCCGATCGCGAAATGTTGACGTCATCACATACACGATGACGAAATCGAAATCACATGTTGTAATGTGTATGAACTAAACATATTTTTTTCAAGCATCTGATTAAATTCGCAATCACAAATATATAGCATCTAAATAGATTGAAAACGCACCATTCGACAAATTCATATTGTTTGTTCATCGAACGTTTGAGTTCATTGGTAAATACCTTTAATTGTATATAATAAGAAAAAATTCAGGATGTGTGTGCAAACTTGGACCGTGTGAATGCGAAGAGGGGCCACTTTTCATTAGTATTCTGTTGATTTGCCGTTTGCCGATCTGAGTAAACTGAAACTTTAAGTATGTGACTAGACTGTGGGCGATATGAAGGGAGCGTCATGTTACAGACCACTGATGCACACTCAGATGTTTGTTTTGTGGAGACAGTCATTTCTGTGCATTTCTGAATAGTGTTAAATACAGACGTCCAATGATCTCACTACTTAGTGAACATATTTGTTGATTCAACAAATGAGAACATTTTTGTTGAGTAAATGATAAATTTGTGGATGGATCATAACTGTTGGCAAGCTTGCTAACTGGACACCTAAAGCGGCGGGGCGTTGAGTACTAGCAATACACTTTTTGTCGATTATGCATTAAATAATTATTCTGCTCATATGAATATGGTCTGAAAGTACGATACATTTCACTGAAAAGAACACTGCAAGATCTGACATGATTCCTTTCCACGATGTAAAAAGTACCATCAACAATACATTTATTGTTGTACTCGTTGAAAGTATAAATCGCTTCCATTTTAGTTGTCAACGGAAGATGTAATCCATGCGCTTAATCCTTGGAGTGTTTAGTTGACAACGGAAGATGTACGCCATACTCTTAACTCCTTGAGTGTTTAGTTGGAAAGTGAGTCAAGAACTTGTCTTGGCTCTCTTTGGCGCAATGGATCCAAAACTCTGTTGATCTAAGCCCTACCTTTTCTCTTTGAAAATAGAGGCAAGGTAGTGCTTCATTAAACAATACATGCAAGCCAGAACGTCAATGAATGGTCTTTTTATAAGAGGTTTTGAATGTGCAATCATAATAACAAAGAGCAGCACCGCTGTTGGTATGATTTGCACTTGAAGGGTTAAATGTTGTTCAAATTAAAATGCTATTTAATTCATCCACGAAAGGTTTACTTCGTATAATGATTTAACCATGTTTTGTTTTGTTGCAGCAAAATTAATAGTGTTCTTTCTGTGTTGCAATGCAAGTATATCGGCATTGTATGTGAGATAGCTGGCCACCATCAAATGCCGAGAGATATCCATGCAATTCCTTTGTATTGAATTTCTTAGACATGTTTCCAAACCGAAGCACTGGCTTTCAGCGGAGGGTGATTTGATGAGAATGTGTTCTAGGTGAGACCGAGGCTGAATATTTGGATGCAAATCAAGCATGTGGTTAAACTGCACAATTTTAATGGAATGATTGACTTTACACTTTGCATGATGTGACATGGACACATGCCTACCTGAAATAGCTTCCTATTCATTTCTTGTTTCTATCTTACAGTTGCACGTAGATTAAAACGGTCATGCGCACGAGGTGACACGTAAATATGATTGCGTTCAGCCAATTGGCGTGCAACTCATCACGATCTCGGGCATTAACATTCTTTCCTGCTTTCAGGGAGAAGTCGTTTGAAGGGGCGGCAATGGCCATTTACCGTCAGAAGAGCTTTTTCAATCGATGGAAGAACAAAAGTATTCGTACGGATGGAAAACAAGGGACTTCTTTTAACAGATATTTGCACCAGAAGCATTCTTTTTCCAATGATCTTGCCCAGGGAAGGTCCAGAGGCTCAGATAGTTTACGAATACCCGACTCGTCAAGAACCCACGGATCCAAGGCCGAAGGTATACCACTACGTGAACGTAACGGTATGTCACCGATCCCAGGTGGCGGTCGCTCAGGCAGGACTATGGAGGTAATAACAGAGTCGGAAATGAGTGATCCAAGGCGTTCACGTTCCGTCACGCCTGAAACACATATCAGTGGTGGGGGTGCATCTTCCAGAACAATGTCCCACCGTGACATCTGTGTGCAGACAGATGATGACTTATTGCAATTTGCACTTCCCGCCTTACGTCGGCGTATCAAAAACTCTGACTCAAGTGAAAGTGATAAGTCTCGAGATGAAAATAGTCCCACTCGACACAAGAGTAGGAAAACTAGTAAAAGTAGTTCTTCGAGCAGAGGAAGTGCTCGTAATAATGACATTCCATCATTGTACTCGCTTCCCCCACCCACATATGAAACTGACTCATTGTTATTACATGAACACAAACCTGATTCCATGGACCACCATTTGCTACACGCGGAGGAGCAATCCCCGCTTTTGGCGAGTGCAGAGGCATCGCCTCTTTTGAGTGCTGATGAAAAATTTGCTTGTGATAGTACATCGGAAGAAACATTGAGTGATCATAGTGACTTCGATAAATACGATGACATAGAGGATTTACTAACTGGTGCTGATGTGTGTGACTCCCAACAGGGATCTTTTAATAGCATTCAAGGTGTAGATAAAAATGGGGGGCCTAAATACGCCCCTGTACCGGGACCATCTTTCCCGCCAAGACATTATCGGCCCAGAAGTCCACACAACAAAAGGCCAAACACAGGCGTAAAGACAGGTACACTGGCCTCATTAGACACAAACACGACCAGTGTTGATACCTTGCCAATATATCACGATGAAGACCTTCTGGTAATCGATGATACATCTCAGAGCCGCTTGCGTGCTGCGAAAAGTGCACCGTCTTTGACCGTTAGACAAAATGATAATGGGTTGGAAAACAGGGCCACTCCACCTCGGATTCCACCCAGTGAAAGACACGGCGTTCCAGAAATACTTGTGGACCTTGCATCATCTTGTCCCAATGATCCTAGTGGCTCCAGTCTCTCTCCCAGTGTGGACAGTGGTCAAGGTCGCACGGGTTCACAGAGTGTGAGCCCTGGTTTTGACAGCAGCAGGCGACCTAGTGCTGCTAGTTCTTCCAGTGGAGAAGGGCACTACAGTGCAATGGTTTCTCTGGAGGAACTGTCTGTCAACGGTATGAACTTACTCGAAGAAGAAGCAGATAGCGTAACAAAATTTCAAGAGTATTTACGGACAAGAGGCGTAGAGCTAGATTTAAATAATGTCCAGTCAAGTGACGTGTGATTGACACACAATAGTATTTCCTGTCATCCCTATAATGTTTAAATCTGACGGGTGATTCTAACATGATAAAATGCTGATGAATGATCAGGTACATCCATCCCAAACACAAAGCACAAAAGAACAAAAAACAAAAAAAAACAAAAAACAAAACGGACATGACATTTTTGTACGGTACAAGTCAGAATCTGGTGGTTCATTGGAGATATAAGAATTTATTACATACTATAAAGACAGCCGTTTGCTGCCCCATAGAGCGTTGTACATGATATGGGGAGAGCTGGGCGGGCACGTGTTGGGTGTAAACTGGGGGCATACACCGTTTTCTTGACCATATCGCGGATTTCTGTTAAGGGGGTCCAAGGGGTGGAGTTACAGTGCTGATTGTGTAAAGGGATCAACTCGTCGGTAGCTTCCTGAATTTACATTTTATAAGTGCTGTGTAACAGCAGAAAAGGGGAACTATTATCAGTAATTCATTGTCCTCAGTATACACCTGACTGTTGTTTTTATGTATCTTTATATTCCAAAGCAATTGATGTTCGTTCTCCTGGATCTTATTCTCGTAAAAGAGATCCGGAGTCTGAAGTCTATTGTTTGACTTGCCAACTAAATGAAGTTTGGTTCACATAACGGTTGTTTGGACGACATCCAAGTTGCATTGAATAGGCTGTAGCGACGGCGATACTCCCAGGGGATACTGTATTCTTAAGCACTTATTACCACATACAAAGAACCTTCCCATCATTCATTTCGTATTATAGAACTATAATTATTATATTAGTCGCTTGCAATTCGATGCCTGAATTGTCGGCAATACATAAACATCAGGATCTGAACTTGCAAGTCATCAAGAAAGACAATTATTGCATTTACTTTGTTAATATATGCACCAACACTACCTTACAGCAACTCCACAACAATATGAACATGGCTTTGAAATAACAACGTGCAGAAGTAATTCAGAATAAGTCATGATAAATGTAACCTCAACATGACACTTCGTCGTGGGGCTATACTCTACACAATTCCGAGAAAAAAATATTCAGAACAATGTTCAGTCCTACTTCATTTTGTAAGATACCAGAAGTTATGCAGCTAACCATATTCACTCTCTTCACATTGATTGTCAAACAAAAGTTGCAGTATTGCTAATGTAACACATAATTTTATTTGCACCAAAAGTATGCATGGCACATTGCAAGGTCTGCTTATTAAATAATAAAGTTTCCACTTTCATTCATCTCCCAAGTAAAGATAATACAGACTCAACAATTCTCTGTAGTGCATTTTGGGTGCTTTCCAATTCATTTAGGGCATCCATATTGGCATAAACGGTACAACTCAATTATATTCAATGGCGCTTTATATACTAGCCGGTCGTTTTTGACCTTCTTTTAACTCTTCCAGTGCCAACTGCGACTAAAATAGAACTACTTAAACTGAACTACTCTTAATTACAATAAGGATGCTAGATTTGTGTTCCTTGTACAAAAACCCTTTTATTAAAGTAGCAGCATGCCTCCGATTACATAGAATATAATATTTCAGTTTAACAGCTGTCCTTGGTTCCAAGAGAATCTGTTGACTCAGTCGAAAATGTGGCACTGAAAGAATTAACAGGGAGGCTTAAACAGTAATGTAAACGTTCCGAAGTAAATTGTTTGTGTAGACTTTTGTCCTTAGATTAAATTCTCATGCATGCAGTTTGCATCCTCGCTTGTCTTGACTTCCGCAGATGTAGAAAGCATATCTCAACGCACGTCCAATAGATATGTAAGATTTACTTCATAGAGGACACGACTCACTTCGGCACGAATAACGGTTGTTCGTATGGGGTGGTCTCTTAGCAGACACCTGTTTTGATATACACATATATAAAAGAAATAAATATATCTGCACACTTTCACCTCAGATCGAGGCACTTCATATATCTATATGAAATGGGGCTGAAACTGCATGATGGGTATATGTTCATCAATTTATATTTGAAAATGGCTTCCGCCAGAGGCCAAGAAATATAGTGTAAATTGTTCTATCGTTATGTGTTTCCTTTCGCTGTATCATAGACTTTTCAATAGTTAATAGTTTAATATTTTGCCCAATCTTCGTATTCCCATATCGTCTTTACATGCTCTGATCTTGCATCTGCCGGGTGTTGTAATTGTATCTTACATTTTCTTACATTATATTGTCAGAGAGAATCAGATATACATTTTCCAGGTGTGACGAACAAGATTTTTATAATAAAATTTATATTTGAATCCAGTTTCGAATTGTGTATTATGCATGGGAGGAAAAAATACTATGTATCATATTCCAGACAAGTTTCTACAAAAGAAATTGTACGCATGAGAGCAAAACTTGACAATTTGCGTTAATGAGGCGTGCTATACTGATAAAGATGCTCATGGGCTCAAAGACAATAATCACCGGTACTATGGTATTTTTAATAATAATGACAGTTAACAACACAAGAGGTACAGAGGATGTTTTTAAATGTAAGGAACGGTATACATGTATATAAAATCAGCCTGGTACCGAAGGAATTTATGTCAATGATAATGCCATATGTTTTCCAATTTATTATACCTTAATACTTCTCCAGTAAACATGTCACAAACTAACATCCCTGTTTTGTAACTAATAAAAATAGCAAAGTTACAACAAAGTGGCATAGAAGGTTCCAAGGCAACAGTATATCGTGAATAATATCGTCAAACACCGCCACTAATTTTTGCCTCTCATTTTAACATAAGAAATGTGGCTTCGATCGCACATTTGTAGTCAAGGATGGCATTTATATTAGTTCAGATAAATATCACACCCGATTGGTTACCTCAAACCCTTTTCATTCAAGATTTTAAAACAAATACCGTGATGTCGAAACATTAAGATCTGCAAGTTAATGTGACGATAAAAATAAATACTTCCAGTATCAGTATACAAGTAAATGAGAGGTATAAATGGTATTTGTATAATTACGGGCCTTGTGGGATTAGCCATGTTTTTCAATTGTTTAAACGAATAGTATAAATTAAATCAAAACTTTCATAGTGCGTCAATAATGTCCGAGTAAGGAGCCAATAACTCACTATAATAGTATTATAACTAAATATAGGTCTGTGTCTTTCCCATGTGGGCCTAATGTGTCAGTTAAGAGCTGATTTCATGCTCACCATGGCTAAATATAGATCTATGTACTTCCCAAAAGGGGCAATGAATGTTTTAGTTAAGAGATAAATATCTATTTTCACTAAAACTAACTCTAGAACCATGTCCCTCTCTTCAATTTAAAAAAAAAGTCCGAGTCAAATGCTGATATACTATAGCCAAATATCTTCCTACACATTCGGCTAGATATTGAATAACTTCCCTCGCATAAATTGTGATGAATATTTCAGTTAAGAGTTAAATGCTTACTGCGCTATGACCAGATATGGATTCATGTCCTTCTCACAAGGGATAATTGACGTCTGAGTTAAATAACTAGTATCACTGTGACTAAATCTAGATCCGTGTCCCTCTCACAAGGGCTAATAGATTTCTAAGTTAAATACTTACCACATGATCCATATCCTTGTCACGAATATTACAATTAATGTTGGAGTAAACAATGAAGTATTACTACGGTTTCGGTAAATACAGATACACGCCCCTGTTGTAAAAAGTATTGAATATCTGACTTAAATACTTGCTACCACGATGGCCAGATAAAGACCACATCCCTCGCTGAACGGTAATGAATGTCTGAGTTAAATACTTCCTACACTGTGGCTAAATTTTGATCAGTATATTCCTCTCACAAACCCTAATGAAAGACTCTGTGAAATACTCGTTATCACTATGGCTAAATATAGATCCATGACTCTTTGATACAGGGCTATGGAAAATGAACTTTGGAGTTAAACACTTACTACACTATATGTATGGCTGAATATTTATCCATATTCCTTTTGCAAAAGTTACTGGGTGTTCCAGTTAAATACGTCACTGTCTTTATATACCTCTACGTCCCTTTTATACACAGAAATGATGCCAGACTTAAATACTTGATTTTTATGCCACACATTCATTTAAACAAATGACCAATCGATGGATTAACAAAACTACTGATTTCCCGTTCTGCCCCACAGGCAATGTTTCTTGTGAATGTGTCTGCTTGAAATTTAAACAAAAATGGGGAAAAAAACTCTGCGATAAATTCACTGTAAAATATGCCGTGGATGGAATTACAAATGCATTGCTGCTAAAAGTAGCCATCTGGTGTGCCACCAATGACATAATCGAAAGTGCAATCAAAAGTGCATCGTGGGCATGGTTGCAACGCAAGTAGAGGATTGAGCCTATGACGTAATGGAGCGTGCGTCATGGGTATGGTTACAGCAATAGTTATCCGCCTTTGTTGCATAGTCAGCTCGCGTTACGGAATTATTAAATTATCTTGGCATGTAACTGAGGCCCAGACGTTAAAGTTCTGTATGTGGGGATAAAAGATGACGGCAACTTTGATGTCACGACACGGATTCTTGACAGGTATTCACTGGTACAATATTACATCTTTATGGAATGGACCGGGTTTTTTCCGTGTTGTTCAGTCAGTCACGCATGATAAAATGACTTAAACCAGACAGCTTATACGATATTCACCCATAGAGATCATTATCTGGTTATTTTTAATAACTCAAATGTTTATGGTGCTATTAATTATTCATTTTTCATACTGTACATTTTATTGTACTCTGTTTCACAAATGTGTCGGAGACCTTTGAGGCCGTAAATACAACCCGAATCAACATAATCTGGTGTATTATCTTTTCTGTGATACTTTTTCGGAAATCTCCCAGGCATTGTGTACATTTGTAATGTACATTTGTTTAACTTTAAGGGTTTATGGTCCAAGTTTGGTAGTTTCTATAAGGGGGTTTCCAAAGTGTGTATCGAACAGAGTATACTTGAGTATTTGTAAAGACTGGCTTTTAACAACACTGTGCAATAGTACCAACATATTGTATTGCTCCTGGCCAGACACATTTGCTGGCCTAATCGCTATGGTTAAACTATTTGCCCCTCATGTGGTTATATAGGAAAATATTTTACATTCTAAAATCTAAAACAATTGAAAATATAAACTTAAAAACACTTCAATATGTTTACATTTATCACGAGCAAAGGTTACTATGATGGTCTGTACTTAGTAATCTAACGCTAAATTTTTGTTAGACATCGCAATGGTGAATGATGCACCTGTTCAGGTCGTAATCCATTAATTACGCCTGTGACATTCATGAAGACGGTGTCGTCCTGAAATAATTTGCATGTTATTCGGATATTCAAAATTCATCCGATGATAAAACGTTTCATCCGCCAATTAGACACGATCAAAGGCTACTGAAGTGAACCCCACCGGCCAAACAGCTAGATGGCATGCTCAGACAAATGAGCGAATTCCGTACAGTTAATTAAGACGATGGTGACGCGATGATAGTTACATCCATAGTTTGGCGTTCGTTCACAAAAAAAAAAAAAAAAAAAATGAATGCTAATTTTAACTATGCGCTTTTAATAGCAAAAACTAAACCCAGTGTAAAAACATGTATATGGGCGTGAAAAATGATGAAAACATAAATTTTTGCTCCATACTCGAGTCCTGCAAATCGTTTTTGTTAGTTTTAGAATAAACGCACTGCATGGCAATGGCGGATAAAATTCATACTCATATATGCATTGACACTTATAACTTTATATCCAGTTTTTTAGATCTTTTTAAATTTATGTCGACCTGTATGGGATTCGAACACACAACCTTCGGCATACTCGCCTAGCCAAATGTAAAGTCGAACACGCTGATCTCTGGGCCACCGAACACGCTGATCTCTAGGCCATCGGGGCAACCCTAAAAAAGGTTGACCGAGGACCCAGGGTGATGTTAGTAGGTGTGGCTTGTACATTGACACGGTAGGGCACTTCCACAGACCGACAATTTATGAAATACACCTCTAATATAATTTCGAAGTCGGAGCAATGGCCCACAGCACTTCGAAACCAATAGAGTATTAGCAAGTGAAAAATACGATAAATTTATGTCGACCTGTATGGGATTCGAACACACTACCTTCGGCATCTCGCCTAGCCAAATGTAAAGTCGAACACGCTGATCTCTAGACCATCGGGGCAACCCTAAAAAAGGTTGACCGAGGACCCAGGGTGATGTTATAGCAGGTGTGGCTTGTACATTGACATATTGCGCTTTTAATAGCAAAAACTAAACCGAGTATAAAAACATGTATATGGGCATGAAAATGGTGAAAACATAATGGTCTGATCCATAATCGAGTCCTACAAACATGCACTCTTTTTAGTTAGTTTTAGAATAAACTCGCTGCGTGGTAATGTTATCAAATGGCGGAGAAAATTAATACTTTATATGCACTGACACTTATAACTTTTTGTGCAGTTTTTGGATCTGAAATCACCAATTAACTATAACTCTACTATTTCATGCACACAGGTTATATTGCTAACATGCACATGCATGTCCTCACACCTACATTTTGAAAAACAATATGACTGTATCTTGTGCATGCGCGAAACAAAATTACACCCACCTTTTAATAGTTTGGGGGTTTATATTCTCAAATATCTTCGATATTTTAAGTTTACTTTTCCATGACATGTGACAAACAGCTACCATTATTGATGCGTTAGATTTTGAAGAAGCAAATTGCGGAGTTTCTCAGATTGCTTTATAAAAGCTACGCCTGGAACTGTTGGTTGACAGGTGGCATTATCCAATACATATATGAAATAAACATTGACACAAATGATAAAGACGATGTTGCCACGATTTTCAGCACTGAGTAAATACGCTGTTGCTATTATGTAAATGAAGAAACAGGCCCGTAACTAGGAATGGATGGTGGTGGAGCGGAGCTTTTTCCCCACCCGCCCCTGAAGCAAATTCATTCATATCTTATCCAGTGATTAAAAAAAGGCACCGTTTTGATCACAAACTCCACCGAAAAACACTGTTTCATAAAAAAGAGACCGTCCCAAGCCCACCCCGGGTCTGGCCCTTTGCTTCTCCGGCATGTAATGTGGGTCAAGGCATTACATGCCAAGTGTGCAAAGACTTCTGTAAAGTGGCCTGCAAAGATCCAAATCCTACAGCATCTGGCCCACTGGTATCCTCCGGATGTCCTTGGCATGCCTTCTTCAAGGCCGCTCCCATATATGCCTGAAGATGGGAGTTCCGGACAGGTTTGGCAGGATTTGAAGGAGTTGTGCGGAAGACGCCTGATCTTTAGAAAACGCAACTGTATACGGAGCGTGCTGAGGAACGTAGAGGGTGCCATGAAACATAATCTGATTTTTTTATTGATTTAAGGGGCACGGCCGGCGCCTGGTAATCTAGCAACTGATTTACAAATTTGTAGATACAGATTTACTCGGATAGACTCGAGTTTGCACTAAGAATTTCTTTGTTTTTACGTACATTATTGATTATTTTTGACCTCGCATACATTGAACAAAATCGACATGGCAGCCGCCCAGAAGTTTTTAAACCTGGCCAGATCCATTGTAAAGCTGTTGCACGCTGGTTTGAGTCAACTGCTCAGTTGGCTTTTACTCAAATTTAAGCTTTAGAACGCGCCAATGCCACAAAAATACCATTGTTTAACGTAACAAATGATTCGTTTCTTTTTATTGCAAATTTGATCAGGTCACATGATAAAATGTATATGGAAAAATACATTTATACTATATTGACTGTGAGAAGTGTACTTACAATGGATTCATCATACGAACCGTTAGCTTGAAATGTTCAGAATCCACACTAGAAAACTGATTCATGTCTCTAAATTATATGGCTACGTATTGTTTGTTATTTTCAGTCATTTCTTGGATGTGCTTTGAGAATGATGTCCAACGGATTCTGTTGAAAAATTCTGGAGTTTTGGATCCTTGTCTAACCGGACGGCAGCTGGACAGATGTTTCATTAAGTTTTAAGCAACACATGATTTGGTACATTGCCACTCAAAGAGTTTTTAGTCACCTTCTTTTAGTCGTTTGTTAAATAGCTTCCACCGGGCGGACCTTTTGGGCGTCGCCATGTTCTGAATAATGGTTTACCACTTTCGCTGAAAATAACGTATTCCTGATTGCTTAAGTGCCCATGTCCCGCTTTGCATAAATACAGCCCTGCAAGTTGTCATGAGAGCTTGCCTTATTTTATTTCTTTCTTTCTATATTATTACCAACAATATTACAGGTCTTTCGGCCAAACTGAAGGTCAAATTTTTGAGCCGGCGCTCTGATTTTTTAAACATTTCACATTGCTTTCCCCACAATACCCATACCTGAGACGTGATTCCTGCTTAAACGTTTGAAACTAAGCTTGTCTTGGTAAGATAAAGGGAACTAAATATGGAAAATGTAAATTAACAACTTTCAGATTTAGATTTACAGACTCGGAGCTGTATACGGATTTTTTGTATTTAGGTTCTTGACTTCTTAATTTATAGTTATATGTGTGTGTCTCTCAGATCGTTTTATATCTTGCTGTTTCACTGAAATACATTGGTGCATGTGCATGGTGTCCAGTACACAATCCATGATTCAAACTTGCTTATGCTTAACGAGAACTTGCTTTTAATCTTTCAAATTTCCCACGGTTTTGAGGTCCCTTTTCATCATGTCTTCATTCGTTCAGCAGGTTACAATGACCGTTTGTCATGTTGTAGCACTTGGCTGAAAGGGGAGATTGGGTCGTTGACCTTCACGACTGGTGCTTTCACTGGTTCTTTTCAAACCAAATATTCCGACCATCTAAACATATAGGCGCCTGATTAAAGCCACCCTGCTGCTTTCTTTTAGTTTAATCAAAGAATAGTGCTATAACTACTTATGTTCCTGTATGTTACCGTTATGTATATATTGCAAATTTTTGTTTTAATGCAGCAGGTAATCATGTATTTCCCTGGGTAAATAAAGTTGTCACATCTTATCTTTCACCCAATTACGCGCCCACCCAATCTTTTCTCTTTGTTTAGCAGACAAACGTATGACCGTTTTTTTTTTCTTTCTTACTTTTGTTTTAATTGTTGGGGGGATGGCTTTTTGTTTTTTTGTTGGGGTTTTTTTTTTTTTTTTTTTTTTTTTTGTTGTTTTTGTTTTTGTTGTTGTTGTTGTTTTGGGGGGTTATGGTTTTGTTCGGTCTTTTTTTTTTTATTTATTTATTTTTTGTCAGTCACAAGTGTAATTTTAGTTTTGTCACGGCACTGCTGTTACCAAAATAATAAAATAACTACTTCCGGTCAGCCTACCACTGCTGTTTAACCGAGACAAGGGAATCAGTGAACAGACCAAAGTTTAGCAATGGATTCTCAATGAATGTTTCCGACATTTCCCGCACGACTACTTCAGACCGTGCCAAAACCATACGGAACCTTTACATTTAAAAACATTGGCGCGGTCTTGCAGCATAACAATGGATTCAATAAGGAGCTTCTCCTCGACTTAAGCACGACTCCATCAAGCCGTGCTAAACCCATCGGGATCCTCTACCTTTCAAACTTTGCACCGGTCTTGTAGGATGTGTCCCGGATAATATTACTACCTCAGAGCAAACAAGTTTCGCACGCGTTTCAACCTTTGCAACTCCCTCGCTGCCTGCAGTGGATTGTTCCCTGCGCCCCCAAGTCCCTACCCAGACAAACATCAATGTAGATTTGATACAGTTGGTATGTGTTTCCCGTTTTCGGCTTCGCGATTGGTGCCGAAGGTTGCTGGTTCGAAACCGTGCTGTTCCGTGGTCACAGAACATATATATGTTTTCGGTGCCCCTTTGGTGCTAGTAGACTTACATATGTACAGTCCCCGATCTGACACAACTCGGAATACAGCATTTGTAATATATTTAATAAAATGAACTCGACTATATCAATTAGGGCACATGCGCAACCGGCCACCATTACACCATTCTGTCTAAGAATTGGGATTTGGGGCATTTGGTATAAGCGTTTACTATATGCGGTTCTTTTGGGGGGGGGTTGGTTTTTTTTGTTTTTTTTTGTTTTGTTTTGGGGTTTGTTTGGTTTTTTTTTGTTTTTTTGTTTTTGTTTTTTTTTTTTTGTTTGTTTTTTTTTTTTCTTTGTTTTTTTTTTCTCCTCGAATACGTAGGTGTTCGCTTAGACATTTTTATGCAATTGACATTATAAATGAAATGTCAAAAATTTCCAAACTGAGTCAATAAATAGTTTTTAACCCTGTGCGATCTTTCAAATTTCTCCGGTGACCGCTAATGCTTACACTCGCAAAGGCAGCCGAGAGTCCGTTGCTTTGACTGCTTTGGAAGGGCAGCAGCTGAAAAGATACGCACTAATTCACATTATTTATATCAAAATATTCAATATAGTTGATAATTAAGGATTTTTCTCTGAATGGAAGATACTTGATTTTGACCACCATCCATGTAAAGATAGTGAAAAGTGGTTCGTGGGCGTAAAAGTATGAAAATTTATCAAGACAGTGTTTGGCAGTTGATATACAGCAGACGACACCTATCAATATTGCATAGCTATCTCACGTGTTGACATGCACGTCAAGCACACTCCAGGCACATGACCTGGGCTTGTGAGGCAGCACCCCACAGCCTAAGAAAGCCATGTTGGATCGGCAGCCTCAAATGGCAGAAGGCTCCAAACGACCATCATATTTCCCGTTGTGTTATGTGTCATAACAGTGAGACAGCACATAGCTCAAACGGTCGGCAACTAAAGGAGTGGAATGGATTCGATTTATTACCAGTCAAACGGAATTTCCCGAATGCCATTAAAATGGCGGCAACTTTGAGGTTTTAGTTGCCATAAGTTAATCTGAGATAGCCCTAGCACATATCATAGTTGGTCTCTTTTCTGTCGCAGAATTGGCGTGACTTGCAGCTGCAATACCGTAGAGCGCATGTGCACAACCAGTGCAGTTGTTAAGGCCCTTGTGTAAAAGGTTGTAGCCAAAAAGCCGTCTGAAGCATCAGCATGTCGATCTTTCTGCAGGAAAGATTATTAACGTAAAGCCCTTGTTCCTTAGTACTATCCGTTACAGCATTGTAACACAAATATGAGATCTGTCAAAAGAAGCCAAGACTAAAAATTAAGAAAAAAAAAAACAACTACAGCTTTTAATTCTACAAACTGATTCGTAAAAAGCATTTAAATCGCAAATTCTAGTTGTCTGGCTTATATTGTGATAGATGGAATACCATTTTAAACAAAATTGTAGACGGGCTTTAATTTTTTTATTTGAAACAAAACAATCAAATCAACATACATAAATTCTCAAAATCGACAAAACACATGTGAATTGGATGTCATACTGTCCCCAATGGCAAGCTTTAATGAAGTGATTTATCTCTCTGCAAAAAGACTTTGTGATACATTCAACACTTTATCCGGCAATTATGTGTACAAGGATCCAATGTACGATATCGTTTTTGTTTCCAACAAAGGATATCCTGCGACTTATTCACGAACATGCCGTGACGTGGAAGCCATCTGTGAAATCACAAGTTGAACACAGCTCACGATACTGTTTAAAACAAGAAACCTGTGTAACCAGCCTATGTTCAGCTGATCTAAACAATCATTGCCCAGAAACTTTGAATCTAAACCGACCTTCAGATACAGCTTCAGAATGAGCCATGCTTACATATTTTAGTATTAGTAATACTACAAATGTGGCCAGTGTTCTGAGAGAACACAAAAGTAAAGCATATGTGAAGAGATGAAGGATCGTCGCATGAAAAGACGGACGAACAGATAGACAACCATATTTTAACAATGGTCTGGCCAAAGCTGTAAGACAAATATTACGTTGAAGGGTGGGTGACCTAAGTTTCACCTGTTAAGGTCAGTAAAGGTTAAAATTAACGACACCACAAGAAACCTATGGGTACTTCTCTGGAAGTATTTCATGGTGTATATCGGCATCGGATCCAGCATCACGTAATATGCCGGATTTGCTGCACTCCCTATCGTTGCAATGCTAACATGTACATGTACCCTTACTGATAAAACATAATTTCCAAAATTGTTTAAAACCAGAGACTGTCATGTATTGCACAAACTTTGTGAAGATCGAGTCAATGTAAATCCCCCGCTAATAGTACAGGACTCTGTTAATTACTCAATTTGTTCAGAAACGGTAGTGTCCATTAGGTTCAAACGCATGATTACCTTGAAAATATGTTGCTTTTTGCTCAACCTTACTAAAGATGCCAAAAGATGTCATTTATACCCGCGACGGAAACATCATTTTGAGAAAGATGATTGTTCTAGGATCCCGTTCATATCTTTTATTGAAAACGTGTAGGTATTTTATTCGTAACCTAGCTATGCCACGATAAAAAAAGTGAGAGACACGTTTACATACACAAGCTGATAGAGATACAAGTATACAGTGTAATTTATTCTCATCTAAATGCATAAATGCAATTATACATAATGAAGAACATTTACATTTTGGAGAAAAAATATTGAATAGTATATATCAAAGTCAACATGAAAACGCTTGCATATCTATTGTGAAGACGACTTGTTCAACAAAGATGAGTTTCCTCCCCAACCTATCCCTCAGATTTTTTAAGACCACGTACGAAAAAAAAAAAGTTACCTCCCCATCCCCACGGAACGATTCTTTCCTAATAAACGCACATGACATCCATTCTGGCCCACCTCACACAGCTCTAATATACTAAGTTTGATTAACTGCCAATACCACTAATATTGATTAACTGCCAAAAGAACTGAACTGCTTTTTTGCTCTTTATTGAATGGTCTCTATAGCAACTGGTTAATTCTGCAAACCATTTCGCCATGTTGTTTCAATAGATCTAAAGCTTGGTCAAACGAGGACATGGAAGTGAGCTTTCCCACACAAGCCTCCTTAGCAGTAGAACACAAAAAGCAAAGCATCTTTCTTCAAGTTTAAGTGCGCATAGCCTCTTTAGTTTTCAAGATTTCGAAAATATTCTCGCAAACCTGAATAGCTCTATAGCTATAAGGTAATTATGCGTGGTTTTGAACTATCGAATAAAGGCTTGCTTAAAAATATCAAAAAGAGCTTTAACGCACAAAAATTTCATTTCCAAAATTAAAATGGCAGCATCACAGATTAAATATATTCAAGTGCACAGGTACTCAGACAACTTTTCATGCAATTTCAAAATTTTACCAGCAAATGAACCAAAACATACTCAAATAACAAAGTCATTGCTGCTTGCCTTTTTGTACAGACCTAGTAGAGATTCATTAGAGGCATATTGCCACCACTTAAGAAATGTATCTGGCTGATGCTGGAGCAGCAGAAGTTTAAATGCAATTGTGCCTGGTCGCGCGATGGACCCCTGCGCATTCTGGAACCACACCTAGCAGACTGAGAAGTAAACTGAACTAAAATGACAGCTTTTCAATATAATGAACGCCAAACTGAGATGTAGCAGCATTTTCCTTGTCGTAGCTTAAATGCCTCACCGTATGACTCTGTTGCTATCTTACCCTATTCTGGCACTTCATCCTGAAAAGCAAGTTTCTTAATTCAACAAATTTTTCTATATATTTAAAAGCATAACATCACGAGCACACGCGACAAGCATAAATATCACATATGTATCTTGTGGATGCTGACAATATGGATGTATCTTCCGTATAATGTATATTCAACTGAAGCTAATCGCTTTTATGTCTGATGTGATTGCTTATGTTTCCAGTTTCAAAGTTCCATTGGTTTGAGGTACTAGAGTAAGCACAGGCTACCATTGCTCGAGTGGGTCATGAATTACGTCACTTCGTTGCCTATTCCAGAGCCCTTGCCCTTTAAAAATAGCCAAAATGTGCTCATAATTCCCATGCGCCATCCAAATCTCTAATGTGAACATTGAATGCGTTAACAAAACTGTTTTGGTCATTTGACTTGAATAACTGTCTACATGTACATAGATGGCTGATAATTTCTTGCATTCCCTTGCGCCATTTATATGCTCTGAGGCACGTTATAGGACAAATTATATTTGTCAGTATTCTGCAAATATTCTATCATCGGGCGATCCCAATTGTTTTATTCTGCTAAGATCAGTCGGATAGAGCAGATTGTAACTGGTAATCATGTGGCTTCTATCGTATGCAGGTGGTGGCCATATATCCCAATCGACATCACTATTACGGCATGCAATGTCATAAAACAGCTCTAATGGGCCCTTACTGCAATTTTATAATGTAGATCCAAGTGTACGTTTTTCCGATTGTGGTCCATGTGAAACAAATGCAAATCAAGTTAAATGGCAAAAAGTCGCAACTCTAATGTCACGATCTTGTCATCATAATCCAATAAAGTCATTATCTCATATCAACATTCTGATCTATATCCCTCTTTTGTGTATGATGGAGTATACAGTAATGGAGGATCTTTCAGGCGCTGGAGGACCTGTCCTCTCATTGTATGGTGTTCTATATATCAAGTATCACTTTGATCGATAACGTGTTAGAAGACTGAGAGGCGGTAGTACAGAGAACCAGGTGTCTACACCAGACAATGAAAGAAAAAGCTCATAAAATAGTCACGACAGCAGCTGTTGATGGCAACTTTGTACGAAGTGTGGGTGCAGAAAGATTTTTGCAATTTATTAAGGCAATATTGTACAACTAAAAAAAATTACTTTTTTTATCATTAAATTTGTAACTTGTGCACCGAAACATACTTTGCTCAAATCTTTTGAGATGGAGATGCTAAAATTTAATTTGCGTTGAATGACGACAAAGCTTTTATAGTATTTAGAAAGCACAACCAACTAATTTCTTCTGTTCTCAGGCAGAATTAAAACGGTTATAATGTTCTAATGGAAAAATGCCTAACTTGGAACCTCATCGGGTATTTTTAGCCCTGCTTTTACGTATGTAACGTGGACAAAAGTAAGAAAGCATGAAATGACCATGCGACATGTACTCACAGATAAGTGTTAGGCAACTGGATGGCCAAAGATTTACGTCCATAACTGAAATTACATAGCTTATAACAAGCAAGATAAGAAAAGAAGGCAGGAGTAATATGAGAAAGAGACAAAAAAGTTAAAAGTAAATAAAAAAAAACATCAGCCTCAATACACAAGTCGAGTCTGTCGAACGATTTACAAAGTTTAAGACTTACAGGAAAGAGCTGCAGACCAATGGAGAGACTGGGCCTTTACCATCCCAAGCATTAGGGCCCCAACCAGACGACCGAGATGACCAGGACAGGCTGGGGCACAACGACACAGCACCAAACCTGACATTGTGTGAAGAGTGTGGGTTGGGTTACAGCAGCTCCTTGGATGATATGACCTACTTGGATCAGCCTGACAACGAGACCTCAGCACATACCTCGTGCCGAGGTTAGAGCACAAGCTATAGCCAAATGCAAGAATAAGTCTCCAGCATGCCTCAAAAACTTGAAGTTTGAGGACCTAAGCGTACATGTCTTTGCGGTTGGTTATATCTAGTCACTAGACAAAAAAAATAAACTCTGCTTCACAATCAAAAAGAGCGATTCTAAAAGATAAGCTGAAGCACCTAAAATATGTCATGTATTCTGCTTCTGTTCGTGGGTGGAATTCTGTGTTGGATTTCCATGCCACGAAAATTGGGCATGAAAACATAAAATGTGGTGGGTAAAGCAACAGCTCTACAAGCTACAGCTCATCAAGGTCCCAAGCTAGATTTAGGGTATTATTTTGCAAAGCTTACCAAAGTGGTAAATGTAATAAGGGTAAAGAGCTACTAGGGTTTGCTAATGGAAGAAATCTAGTGTACAGAAGGACATTTCTGTGCTATTTGCTTTCTATAAAGCACAACATGCTCATCCAAAGTTTGACCCAGTATGTAAGTATCACAGTAGATCTGTCAAATAAATCAGACTCCAAGGGGATGAATGCCTATATGGAGTTTAAACACATAACATATCTAGTCATACTAAGACCAGTTTTGACCACAAATGGTATTGTGGACAATAAGGACTTTGCAGTTGAGCTTGCGAAAAAGGTGGTATCTAACATATATGAGTGTAAGTGGCATTACACAGTGTGGAAATACGATAAATGATGTGTTTTGTAACCACGTACTTTCACCAACAGATGTAAGTGGTAATGTAATAACGAAGGGTGATGCATATAGCCCTACTCAGAAGCCCGGGCTGATAAATGTTCCTGTAGTTCCAGCCAGGATTAAATGCAACGGTAAGGCATCTTATGGTGCTTATTCGCCATTCAATGTGTAACATCATGGGTCAATTCCTGGGGTATGGCTGGAGAGTTAAAGTGAGGTTGGTGCTGTCAGTCAAGCCGCCCTGTCCCGAAGAGTGTAAGGGTTAGTATACCTTATGGCAATTGCTTACTGTCATAGTTAAAAATTAAAGTGCATAATTTGGGAGTACCCAACTAAATAGGCTGTCAGCTACAAGTCCACTCAGGTTAAAAAATAGAAAGGCGGAGATCATTATTGAGTAAACATAGGTATGAAGACCAAAAGATGTATGACTTCCTAGCCTTTAGATTCCCATTTGGCTACATGGCAACAGAGTTGCCTGGTGGCTTAACTAGGAATCATAGCAAGACCTACACATTTGGTAAAAATGTTTACGAGTCTATAGCCTAGGAGGTCAGGCTCGGGGCCATTGTTGTTTCCCCTGGACCCCAACTGACTGAGTTGCCTGGTGGCTTAACTAGGAATCATAGCAAGACCTACACATTTGGCAAAAATGTTTACGAGTCTATAGCCTAGGAGGTCAGGCTCGGGGCCATAGTTGTTTTCCCTGGACCCCAACTGACTGATTTTACCTATCTGTACTTCGCCAACAAGGGCAGTAAAAGAGAAAGACTCCCTGAAACGTAGAATTATCATGGTTTTGTTATGCCAGATGGGCAGATTCATGAAGTACGGAATTCCAAAACAGTCATATCTGGGTATATCCGTCAAGCTGGGTTCTACATCAGTTGATGATATAACAAATCGAATGGTGAAACCGTTCCTGGGGTGCTTGCTGTACGAGTGGCACCAGGCCAAAACTTACAGGCAGATACCCAAACGCCCTGGGGCCATGTATTTAATGGGTTTCTCATGGCGAGGCAGCGTTTTTGCAGATTGCATGTGAACTTTTGCCTTGAGATCTGCGACCATGGCCTGCTGGAGAATCAAAAATTGCAGTCACTTTCCCTCACCACAGTGTGCTTTTTGCACAATTCATTACCAAGAGTGCTTTGGTGGGGTTGAAAAAAGGGCAGCCAGCCACGCATACCTTTCACAAACCGAAAGAGGTTATTCACTGACTTGGCACTCATGGAGTAATTTTTTGGCTTGGTAATTGTGAAGGGTTTAATGCAATTTCCAGTTCAAGACTGACAATTGTTTTTAACCATTCACAATTATCAACCCACAAAATGGACTGGTGACCTGTGAAACATCGTTTGAACGCCACAGGAACGGCCCACTGCTCCCTTACACAATGCAGTGACACCCAAAAGTTTATTTCTCATCCAAACCTGAGTGGACTAGTAGCTGACAACCTATATAGTTGGGTACTCCCAAATTATGCACTTTAATGTGTAACTTTGATAGTAAGCAACTGTCAAAAGGTATATGAACCTTCCATTGGTGTGGAATTCAGCTTGACAGATATAACAGATACGACTGTTTTGGAATTCCGTCATTCGTGGATCTGCCCATGTGGCACGACAAATCCATGGTAATTCTGCGTTTCAGGCAATCTTTCCTTTTAAGCATACATATAAAATGCTTTTGGATTTCTCTTGATCGTTTTACATAACTCTATTTCAAAATTCTTCTTTTTAGTTTAGTTCTCAGTTTCATTGTGGATTTGCTATGTCTCTTCACATACTCTCAGTATCTAGCTTACGACCTCTTGTCTAGATATTTACCAGGAAGTTGTTCTGAAAAAAGTGACACAAATACAATTTCCAAATAAAATATTTCCTTCTTACCACTGTTTTTGCTATAACATTGAACCAAGGTGGCTTTACTTTGGCTCCACCTGAAATTTTAAAGCATGGAACACACTCATTCTCAATAGCCACTGCAGCATTCAAATATCCCCATGCATCACTTTAATCAGATGATTTCGAAATTTTGTAGGTTATCTCAAGTGTACACTGCAGTCTCCATTTCCCAAAGGGCAATGCATTTCTATATTCGAAATGTAAAAATCATTTGAAGAAATAATCAAGTATAAACAGCTAGGGACTGCGTCACTTCTCTGACGTGTGAGGTCTGCCATGCGTTGCTCTATAATGAAGTAATTCAACTTCTCAGAAAACATACGTGAAACACCCCCCCCCCCCCCCGGCTCTTCACCCACTTTCTTTTTTGCCTGAATTTTTCCTTCATGTTATATATATTGTTGTTGTTCTTCTTCTTCTTCTTCTTTTTCTGGGCTTAGGTCTTTTCCAACATAGATGGTTTTATATTTCTCTTCTGCATTTAGCTAACATAGGTTTACTATTATTAATTGTTTTTCCTCATTTTACTAGGCGATCTTAAGCGGCCTAGATGATGTTTGAAAGTCGCTTAGGTGATGCTTGAAATTCGCTTTATTTTGCTCCTAGCCTCGTTATGTTCTTTATCGCGGTCATCGGAATGCCTAATATATCGGTGCATAGAGATGAATAAAAAGGAAGTGTCGTGGCTTTTTTCACCACTTGACTCAGGCTCTGTACGTTTATGTACCCTATGTATAATAATGTTCCTTTCTCTATTCTCTTTTAACACCTCACCCATTGTTTTACCCATACTGGGAGCCTTTTACAATTATCTTCATTTCTGTTGTATTATCACCGCCAAGTTCTCTAGTTTTTATTTTAGCAGCTTCTGCCTAAGTTCGGTTTATCTGTTCAGGAACGTCCCTTGTGCATGAAGAAATATGTTTCTCTAACATAGTTTCCAGTAGCTAAAACATTTCTGATAGATCAACAGGTTTTTTATATTAGCCTCTGTTAATGATTGAGATTCACTTTGTCTTTCTTTGTTGCTTACTTGTCAAGCTACGCCGACACAAGTTTGGACAAAACCAGAAACAATCAAAACGCGGTAGAGTATCATATTACATGTCACTTATCTCAATGCACATATACAAAATTGTTTTTCTTAGAAACCGTCGCACTCTTACATTTTTTTTCATCATCATCCATTAACAACTTTTCCCACACTGAACATGTCCGCCCATCTCCACTTCCACTCATCACCACATCCTTACTGCAACTTGCCTTATTCCCCTTACATTTTTGTATGAACGCTGCCTTCCGCCTATGTTTGCTTCACTTCTGTTTGAAACTTTTTTTCCTCTTCGGTGAGACATAAATGTCAAGCTAATGGGGCATTACGCGATAATGTGAGCCTTAAGATTGTCTTACATGTCATTGTGGGTAAAGCCCCTGTTTGTAAACAAAGAGCTCGATGCCTACTCTTCAGTGTAGTAAATTCCGCTTGGAAAAGATAGAAAGTCTGATTCTGCTGGCATAAAAAGATTAGATTTGTTAAGGTATTAAATCCGTACTGGCTTTTGGTTTATGTATCTATTTTTATTTATTTATTTATTTATTTATTTATTTATTTATTTATTTATTTATTTTTTTTTTATTTTTTTTATTTATTTATTTATTTATTTATTTATTTATATATTTATTTATTTATTTATTTATTTTATTTTATTTTAATTTTTGTATTTTTTTGCTTATTTGCAAGCTTGGTAGCGTTCTTCCATTTATAATGCATAAATATACCGGAGCTAGTCAGGTTCTGGTCGTCGCTGACTTGAACCGGAAATAGTATGGTGCGAAAGTTGTTGTAGCGTCTAGCCCATACATGTGAGAGGATGCCAATGTTGAATTATCTGTAAAGGAGCACATTATACACATATTCGCAAGAATTTGCAAATATGAAAAATGTAATGACATTGTTAATATTATTATTATTATCATCATCATCAATACTATTATTACTATTATTATTATTATTATTATTATTATTATTATTATTATTATTATTATTATTATTATTATTATTATCATTATTATTATTATTATTATCATTATTACGTTGTTAATATATATCAAATACATATCAAAATCCTTGAACAATATTCGATCAATTTCAAAATGTATTTTAATGGAAATCTTTACCTTACGAGCTGTTCCATGTGCTGACCAACAACTTGTAACCCATTTGATCTAATTTTGGTCGGTGCCAACATCTTTTCCCAACAGACTGTGTATAATGCACAACGTACGAGATGCATGCCGGTAAATCTGTCAGGCTTTACTTTTATGGGGGCTGGGAGTGTGTGTGTGTGTATATGTGTGTGTGTGTGTGTGTGTGTGTGTGTGTGTGTGTGTGTGTGTGTGGTGGAGGGGGGGTTGATACAGCTTTTTAAGCACGGTGAATATATATTTTAGGAAAAACCTTAATCCAGTTAATATAGAAGTCACATAAACACAGCATACTGTTGTGACAGGGCTGCAGATATAGGGTTGTCAGTTGAATGCTATTACCATATTTGACTATGTTGTTCTATTAACCCATGTGTTGAGAGACCCTTTTTACCCTCTCTCTCTAATATAAAGAGAGAGAAAAAGGAAATTTACATATTGACTTTGCTGCATCTTAATGAAATAATATGAAAGCAAAACAATTAAAAATACATAGTAACATACAAGACGAGTGCATTTGAGATTGATATAATGGCGTACACAGTTAACTCGCGTTTGGAACATATTCTCGCATTTGGGGGAAGCTGATGAAATGTACTTCATATCGAAATTCCCATATACAGAAATTTCAACCCAACAATGAGAGCAAAATAAAATACAGCAAAAAGGAATGATCCAACAATTGCGAAAATATCAAAATGCATCCCTCAATACCAAGGTAAAAGGGGTTGTGGGCAAATGCACTGGCCGCACTAACCACTATCTTTATTTTTATGTGAAAGCCATTATCATTTGCATAATGTTAATTCATTTTGAAATAAAATCAGAAAATAATTCGCCATTTAAATTATGGTTTTTACCACGATTTGAACCAAATTTTATTGCTTTATTGTTACTTTTGATATATATTTTTTTCAATCTTAGTTTGATTGTTTATAATTCTGTGCAGCGGTTGTTATTACTAGTCAATGAATCTATATTTTTAATCCACGCAGATGTAGCAATATGGAATAGTAAATTTTGTATATATGAAGCTGATGTCTGTCCCGTTTTTGTTTTTTTTTTGTTTTTTTTTTTTTTGTTTTTTTTTGTTTCTCCCTTTTTGCTTGGCTGAAGGTGGTGGGAGCTGCATGGGACTGAATTAGCCAATGTGTATCTATGCAGGTGTGCAAAGCACTTGCTTCACTTAAGAACAAACCCGTGGTATTGAAAAGAGTCGTCTTTAATGCTATTGAGTATAAAAATCAATTTAGTCATGAAGGAGGTTCATACAAAGAGCTATATTTCTTGATGTATTTACTTTAAGAATATCTAGCCACAGCATGCATAGGACGTCATGGTAGATTCACATGACATGTACTATTCGCATGACCATTGTTAAGAATTCAAGTACACAAGTCATTTGAAAACTTGTGAAGTCATAAAAAATATACAGCTCGATAGGAGCATTTTGCTCACTTTAAACACTATTTATATGAAGAAAGTGCATGATACTATACCTGTTCAATTCTACCTGGGTTTTTTTTGTTTGTTTTTTTCTGTTTTGTTTTGTTTTGTTTTGTTTTTTTGTTTTTTTGTTTTTTTTGTGTGTTTTTCTTTTTCTTTTGTTTTGTTTTGTTGTTGTTGTTGTTGTTTTTTTTTTTTTTATTTGTTTTTTGTTTTCTTGTTTTTTGTTTGAGTTTGCTTTCTTTTGGCAAGGTTTCAACGGTCGACACGGCCGGTTTCGGTTGACGTCTTTGTAAAACGCAAGGTTAACGCGTATCGCTTGTAGCCAAAATAAGTGCGCGGATACAAACGCTATGAGCCAAAACTTGGTAGAGTTTCCCGACCAAACCGATCTACAGCGAGCGGTAATTCCATAGGTCGTCTGCCACTTTCATTTTCATAAATGGTTTTCCTTCTTAAAATATCTTTCAATGAAACTTCCAGGGAACACCGTGCAGAATAACATGCCAACAGTCAACAGCACCGGATCCTGGGCACAGAAAGCTGTTGACTCAGTTCATTTACATAGTGTATCGAGGGAAGCGTGTCATGGACTGTATGTTTTATAACTTACAACCAAAGTGAGAAACGAAAACCGCACGGACATAAAAGTATACCCTAGCATCGCTCTAAATGCGTAGAATTCTCCAAAACCATTTCTTAAATTCCTCTGAAAGTTGGTGGAAATGTGCCTTATGGCAGGCTCAAACAAACTTATTCACTGGATGGTGATATTCCACGTATCTGATTTTAAACAAAGTTTTCGATTTGGATACTTATCGGTTAATGCCTACGTCACCATTGATTAGAATTCATTTCAATGGGGAATGTAATGGTATGTCATTTTTTTACTTCTCCAGAATCCGCAATCTGAGTCACTCCAAAATGACTGAGTTAAGGATATTCCTTCGATGGGTCTCTAGCAAATTTAATCGAAAGGCCACGGTCTAATGATTTTTGGATTTCTTTATGAATTTTTCGGTTCATATTAAGCCAAAAGTCTTCGCCTAACTGTCAAACAAATTGCTTGAAAATTGCAAAGGGACACTTCGAGAGACCCCTGGACTTTCATCAAGTGACGCTGCGATTTTTTTTTCTTTTTTGTTACGACTTTTTGTGTTACATATTTTTGTACGAATTCTCCCAAACTGTCTCCTAGATTCTTCCAAAATTTGGTGTGGAAATATAGCTTGTGGAAGAGTCAAACAAACTTGTTCACGGGGCGATGGTATTCTGCATCTCTGATTTTTAACGAATTTTTCTATTTGGGTACTAATCAGTCAATACATCAATTTCCATTGATTGCATTGCATCTCTGGTGGGAATTGGAATGGAAAGTCATATGTTGGACTTCTTCTCTAAAACCATCTAGCAGATTAACTTCATACTTTGTGGGGATATACCTTATGGGAGTCTTTACCAATTTTGTTCAAATCGTCACGCTCCATGATTTTTGGCAATTTTTACGATCTTCTTTGTTCAGTTTTTTTTGACAAAATCCTCTCGGAAAACCGAACATATTGCTCTGAAACTATAGGGACACGTCTCGAGATATGTATACCTTACTTTTTTCAACATGTTGCATTGTGATTATATTGCACTTTTTAAAGAATTTTTGGTGTGTTTTATCTTTTCTTGACTTCTCCGAAACGGCAAGTTGGACGCACTTCATACTTGCTGAGAATATACGTGTACTTGATCTCACCTAAATTGCGCACTACAGGATGGTGCAGTCATTTTCTGATTTTCAACAAATTATTGACACTCTCGAGAAATCGGTAAGGGGATATGCTCACGTTATCAACAGTGATGATTTTAAACAAAGGTGACCGATGACATTCTGAAGGTCACAGGACCACTTCAGCCTGTGCATGCAAAACTTGCCGAGCACAGGACTGCCACATTTCATTTTGAGTTGTTTTATGGTTTTTAAATGTATGCTATTTTCGACTTTTTCGCAGAAATTTTAAGTCAGATTGTTCAGAAATTTGCTGAAAATGAAGCTCGTGTGAGGGTTAAACAAACTTATTCACAAGTTGGTGATACATTGGGTCCATGATTTTAAAAATTTTTGTTCCATTTGGGTACCTGTCAGTTAATGCATGCTTTCCTAATGATTACCATTCAAGTCAAATGACAATGCAATGGACATTCACAGTGTGTGCACATAAGGTCAACAAAGCACAGGACTACCACAGTCTCCTTGGTAGAGAACAATTTTGCTTAATATATTTCATAATCTTTAAAACTCATTAAAAATTATATGACAGTGGCATCACCTGGAAAATCAACTAGGTGCAGACGATGTCAATATGCAATCCCGTCAACCTTTAAAAAAATTCCAGCGAAAAGTCGGCTTCCATTTTAGACCACGAAGTTATGAATTGGCGGAATTCGGTTAAGCGCTGACCTTCAATTTTAATATTGAAGTCTGTGAACAAGACCCTTTTGGTGACATATGTATTAACTCTTTATATTCAGGCTGTATCAGAAGTGTGATTTATTCTTGGTGTTATACGGACCCGTGCATAATTACACGAAAAACCAAGTGATTTGTATTATCTGAATCATTTTTGTTCAATATGCAGCAACGATGTAATGCAATATTATTTCTGTGATGATTGTTCAAAAATTGCATTTTACGAGTTTTCGTAAGTGAAATCACATCTGCATTAACAATTAACGACAAAACGATATTTTCCTTGGTAGCTACATCATGAAAGGTTGTTTACTCACAGTGAAAGTGTACTAACGCCTCTCCCTTCGAAGAAAGATTTATTATATAACTTTGAATTGACATTGATGTCAACTCGATGCCTCTACCAATAAGGTAGCCGCCATGTTGTCTGGCTCATGTATTTCTACTCCAGTTCTTGCCGCAGCCTTTAGCCATTGGTGACGTGCTTTTATGGAAATAACAGTTACTCATTTATTAGATTTGATTTAGTTCGTAGATAGATCGCCTGAGCGGGAATTTATTTTCCTTTGAATGACCCATTTGTATGACATCAACTAATGCCACGACCTGAAAGGCGGAACTCTATTAATCACGTTATTTATGGTTCTATGGTAATACCTTACCTGAATAACATGTTGGATCAATCATCTTACCCGATGAATCATAGAGATAACCCCATGCTATATAATTAGAAACGTTGCTTTCTATCGTCGTCGTCATCATCATCATCATCATCATCATCATCATCATCATCATCATCATCATCATCATCATCAATGTTAGAGCGTGAAGATTAGAAGTAACAGTAAAACAGAACACAGAGAATTTTTTTTCTACATAAGTATTTATACTTGTTTTTCCGTCGTGATAAGGTTATATGCAAAATACTTCTTAAAAAGCTTAACCATTTCAGTCGGTTATTCTATTTTCAAAAAAGTAAACATGGCATACCAAAATATAAGTGTTTTCTAATTTTCAAGAAGCACCAAAGAATATGGATTGTTAGTTATAATGTCAAACTAACAAAGTCGATGTTTGGGGAAACAATACCTGTGGGCTGTGTTGGTTGTAATGAACATTATATCTGAAATTGGACGCACGCGCAACATTATCAAGTAATACTTGTTTGGGTGAATATAACATGCGACCTTGATTTTCTTCGGCGAGTTTGGACTCACATACAAGTAATAAAGATGCAGTAAAACAATCACATAAAGGAAATAGGTGTATTTAAGACTCAGTTTTACAATGATTTATTATATTTTGTCTAAAATGTTTTGCATAGTCTTAACGATCAGTGGACAAGATCCTGTTTGTACATTCAGTTTGTAAATTCCATCACGCACGATTATTACATGATTTTATCCCTATATCCCACCACAATATTCAGGAACCGTGATTTTTTCACATCAATTCTAATCACCTGCCAGCTAGCTTACAGTGCTTATTTTTCATGTAATAATCTCGACTTCAAGCTGCTGTCAAGTTATAATACATAGTCCTAGCCTGAAAGAATAAAAAATATCATAATAATGGCCCGTTTATTAACACCGTAAAATATCTTTCACAGGTAAACGTAAGTAACGGTCATTCAAAACTTCCGACATCTTTAAGTGGAATACATCAGAACCAGACATAACTAATATCTGCATGATCCACCCATCCCCCATAAATGTTTTAACGTGAGTCCAATATATATGCCTAAGACCAATGACTGTCCGTGACCAGGTCAAGAGTAACGTTGATCCATGGCTTGCTTTACAGCTACAGCCGCAACGAAAGCCGCCCCACGACCACTTCCATCTTCCGCCAGTATCAACTTGCACTACAATCAAAGCATTGCATACATTACGTAGTTTAGTTGCTGTGGATTCAAGGAGTGTCAGACTCCTATGTGGTGTTTTGCTTTTTGAAAACGTCTGATATCTTACACTGAAACCTTACTGCTATTTCTTAGTGCACATATTCTGAACATGAATGCCCCAATTCTGAAATATAAAATCGGACGGGGGTAAAAGCAGGAATGTTCATACCCTTCCACAACGTGCATTGCAGCACAATCTGAGTGACAGTTTTGGAGAAGTTGAAAATAGTTCAAACACACAAAAATTTGGATACAAAAAGAAAATGATAGTCCCACCTATTTAACCCAGTCAGATGTAAGGTCCCCAGAACTGTCCCTATGCAATTTCTAAGCCAAGTGATGTGACATGGAGGCATCATGGACGTACGATAAAATCATAATTATACCCCATTTGCAGATATCGGACTTTTTCCCCCCCAAAAAACACGAGGGTGACAGAAATTGAAATTTACAACAAAATCTGGAATCTAAACAGTTCCTTATTATGAACTTTTGTAGAATGTGCCCTGAATTCCATACCAAAAGGTTAGAAAAATGGATAACTATTAAGCAGGCGAAAAACCAACTAAATACTCATGAAAAAAAGAGAAAAACCGTCTACACAAATTAACGTCTTGGCGTATCCCAAAAGTGTTTTACGCAATTTCGAAACAATTACCTAAATGAATTTACAAATAAAGAAATTTTCGAAGAATTTTGAAATGAAATCATGAAAAATCATCACTGAAGCATTTACTATTCAATTCATATGGTAGATGTCTAACCAAGGTGTATCCCGGCTAGGTTTGAAGAGAACTTGGGCAGCAATTTCAAATAACTACACACATATACAATTATAGCAGTATCTCCGTACTAATCGTGCCAATGTGTGATCTTACAAATCATTACAAAACTTCATGAAAAATGCGTTGGAAATCAGGAATTACCAATAACGCAACCTGCTAAAAAATCTCCAGTCGAGAGGAAAGTAAGGTGCACCTGTTCCCTTTTAATTCATATTTGAGGAGAATCCTGTTGTTGATTTTTGAGAAGGCAAAAATCATAAAAACACAGATCCATTTACAACTATAATAAGAGAGCAAACTCCCAGCACCAAGCATCGAACAAGTGAAGGTCAAGGAGACACAAAGACGTTTCCCCGTGAAGAACCAAAGCAATTGGAAAGGCTGTTTTGGAGATGAACTTTGACGCCATCCCCCTAAAACATGAGCCAAAAAAAAAAAAAAAACATACAAAAACAAAATTCATTGAAGTGTGATCATTTGATTATTTGACCTTTTAAATGAAAGTGACAGAAGTCCAGGGAACGTTCACCCCAATTACATTCGCAAAAGATCTGGGCAACCTATAGAGATAGAAAAAAAAAGACAATATTCGAGAACGTGATCTGTTGGCAACCGATAGACGGTTCGGTCTCCTGTTAGGTCAGCTAATGCACCAGTCACCTGAAATAAAGGGCAGTGGCAAACAAGTCCACCTTGAGAAGTTACATTTAACGCTGCCTTTGATAAAATGTAACTACCCATGCACGTCCGAATAAACCACCATCCCAAGCACCACAACCAGATGGTAGAGTTGACCAACTCCTGCATTCTTTCTTTGTGTATCTCGACCTAAATATTTGATATCGGCCTTAGAAAAGACACAAAGAAGAAAAAGAAAACAATACTCAAAACTGCTGTGTCGAGAAAAGCGACACCGACAGAGGAAATGCATGCTCTCATTGTTATTTAGACATATTGTTTTTCTATGTATTCTTTATTTCTTTCTCCTTTCTTTCCTACTTTCTTTCTTTCTTTACAGGCAAATTTGTTCGACATTACATTTAAAACTATCATACGTAGAAACTCCAAATTTAGCATGATTATACTTCCATACGCGAAGTCTCGAGATTTTTAAAAGAGGCTCAACAGTTTTGAGAATTATACAAATTTAGTCCATTTGAAAATATAAAAATCTAAAAATGTCATACGTGAAGGAAATAAATCCAACTTCACTTAATATGTTTGTAACACTGCACATTTTTCAAATTCACATGTGACCTCTAAAGGTCAAATGTCAAGTCATTTGGACCTTTGAAAGTTTCATCCAGCCATAACTTCCTCAATTTTTATCCAACTTTGATCATGTTAGATTCAAATTGTAGCTATTGTAACAATGCCCATTTCGATTATATACATTAGACCTCTAAAGGTCAATTTCAATCCATTTTTTACCATGTTGGACCCAAATTGTAGGTATTGCAACACTGCATATTCTCGTAATTTACATGTGGCCTCGAAAGGTCAAAGGGCAAGATCATTTGGACCTATGAAATTTTCATCTAGCGATAAGTCATTCAATTTTCATCCCATTTTGATCATGTTGGGCTCAAATTGTATCTATTGTAACAATGCCTATTTCGATTATGTACATGTTACCTCTAAAAGTCAAAGATTATGGTCTTTCAGACCTTTGAAAGTTTGTTCCAGTCATAACTTGGTCAATTTTTATCCAATTTTAATTATGTTGGATTTAAATTGTAGGTATTGTAACACTGTCCTTTTTTTTTTTTTTTTTGTAATTTACATGTGACATCTTAATATCAAAGGTCAAGGTCATTTGGACTTTGAAATTTTCATCCAGTCATCAGCCTAATGGAATGTGAAGTCCCATCGAAGAAAAGTTGTAACATTTAATATTTGCAACTTTTGAAGGCACACAGACATATTTGCTCTGAAGCAACTGCACCATAATCTTCAGAATATGTCTGTACTAATAGATTTTCTTGGGTGTTTTTAAGCGTAATACAGCAGACGTCTTTCAAGCATTAAACACCAAAATACAAGCTTTGTGCTCCTTGTGAGCCCTCAATCACCTGACATCACCTTACACATGGAAAATGCCTGCAAGATAGGCCACCACGTGGGTTGATGGAAGATGGAAATATTAATTTTGATGCTTCATCGAAGGAAGACTTATTGCATAATACTTCAGGGTATGTGAATATGTAAATATGTTGACGGCATAAGGCCAAGTAGATATGTTAAAGAGAAGTTTGTGATTTACAGCCTTCCCTGATAATTTAGCACCATATGATGTTTGTGAACCCTTCAAACTGCCCCCTGTAGCTTTTGTGACTAACTACACAAGCGTAATGTAGTTTATTTATTGCCCGCAGTGCTCTACGTCAAACAATGGATGTTTATAAATTATTTTCGCGATATTTCATGCTACAGAGAAATGAAACCGGCGACATAGCCGTTTTGTACACGATACGATACTGGTTTACTTGAAATCAGCCAGATATCTCCAAGGTGCACTTTATCCTTCCAGCTGAAAATTTTTAATGGTACATTACACATGATTGCAATAAAACGGATATGTTTTTGTTGCACCATAACATAAATACAACGTGAAATAGATGGCATACATCTCATAAATGATATTTTGTATATGGTACACTACAAAGACCATCAACAAACATCGCCTGGTATTGAGATTTTGTATCCTTTGAATGGAACAACCCAGCACAAAGGAAATGAGTAGCATTCTGTTGGCTTAATTGTTTTGAATTAGTCTTTAGAGCTCCCTCCTGCTGATCAAAGCTCCTTGGTATGGCACAAAGATGCTGTGCATGAGTATTGTGAGGATAATCCATTCTTCGAGTTTTGAAAATTACAGCTTATGTCAAAGTGACAATTCTTCCACAAGACAGCCAAAAGTCAAATTCAGTTAACACTCTGATGAGCATCGCGGCTATGCCTGCCTCCAACGCCATATGCATTCAAAGGTCCGAAGGGAAAAGCAAAAGTTAAAATATGGCAACGACCTTATTAGAACGAGATGGCCATTCTACTGCATCGCCATTTTTAAATTGGATTCATCAAACTTTGAGTATAAGATGCATAAACGCATAAAATGATACAGAACTGCTCGTAAATCTGGGTGTGTATTGTATGAAAGCGCGAGGATTTTAATTAGATGGAGGTTACACAAATATGTCCCACTGATGTAAAAGCTTTTCTGTTAAATTAAGCAGCGGCATGTTTTATGAATGTTTAAAAACCAATCAAGAATTAGTTGTCCACTTGAACAATGTTCAAGCAAGACATTTTAGGACCACAGTTTACTGTCAACCAAACAACCATTTATATGGCGAAAGAACAAATGCCGATGCTATTGCGATTACATTGGAACACATCCGCAAAATCAACTCACGTGACAACAAGCAATGCAATAGATGGTTTTTACTCAAACAAGTAAAAAGAGGTCCAGTTGGGGTATTTTTCCTAAGCCTTTATATTAAAATAAACAACGTTGCAGGTAAAATGCACAGTCTGTTGCCCTCGTATAGCCTTGTAGATAGTAGACATTATAACTTTAAGAATATCCCAGACTGTGTGCGTTTTTTTCTGTCCACCAAACTTAGTTTATAAACAGAGTAAAGAAGTTGCAGACATGGCTGGCAAACCGTATCACTTAGCACACAGACAGGATAGGGAACCTTATTCCTTAGCACACAGGCAGGGTAGGGAACCTTATCTCTTACCACACAGACAGGGCTTATTAAATACATTTTGTAGTGTGCAAAGGTGTTCAGTAACAAGTTTGAAGACCATCGGATAATCATTCACGAGAAAATAACATAATCAAGCATTTATATTTGTATGTCAATAGTCAGGATACTAACAAGTACATTTAATGTTTCTTAAAAAATTACGTAAAATGTGGTTATAATAAAATACATCACTGGAACGTAACATATTGAAGGAAATTGGAACACACACTCCAGGTACACGCAGGTCGCAAATATGGACTACGTGGACAAACACACAGATGGGCGGCTGGATTAGGTAATGTCCAAGAAGAGCTGAGCTCATTGTCAAGTCAACTGAGCTAAGTAAAAATCCTTACTTTCTAAAAGCTGCATATTGTGAGCAACATTCCTGAACATATAGCTTTTTGTGTGTTTACCACTCAAAGGATCGAATCACCGACGTAGCGGACAAGTGTGTTATCCACACATAAATCGTGCATGTCATTCATTAAGCTTCAGAATAATTTTAACGCTTTGTGGACGAAGATAACCCAGGCAATATATTTTTTTCTCAAAAAAAAGATCAGAGTAAGAAAGGTTATTTATCAGTTCAACGGCCCCATAGGCGAACGTAAGCTCAAAGATTCTACAACCGGAAAAATTGGAAGCAATGGTTATTTAAAGCATGATGTGCGCAGTCAGGAAGTGTTGTGTGTCAAATTACGCACAGCGGATGTGAGCCCGTGAGGTTAAAGTTTGAACACTATTTTTCACTACTTTTATTTTTCTAATATTTATTTCAAGAAGGCTAAAATGACTACGACAAATATGACAAGTGTGAAGTTAATGTCGCAGAATAAATGTACCTGTGCATCTTATGATGTAATAAGGATCTGTATTTGAAGAATTTTCTCTATAGGACGCAGGTGATACATAACCCAATCCTACTGATACAACTCAAGCAACTGATGCCTGCACAACCAGATATTGTGTCTCTGTAGGAAAATATATCATAATATCAAACATGAACATCTGCCAATAAAATGCTGGTGGAAAAACACTTAACGGGTGAGAAACGTGCCAGCAATAAAGATTATATTCAATCTTTTTCTTCGACTCGCAGGTCAATCCTTTCGATAAAATGGACGACAGTTTTGGATTTTTTGTTCAAATCAACTTTTCTCAGCAGCATGCAAATATTTGAACGGCTGCCTCCTTCAGAGGCACAAAGTATCATTTGGAGGCTACCATTACAACAAATCTAAATTCTCTTTTTCCTTCTTACGTGTTTCGTGTACCAGGAAACACTGTATAGTTCATGACTGTCATTAGCAAATGGTCTTGCTATAGCAAACAAATTTCGAAAACCCGCGTATTTGAGTTTCATTCCAGTGTATAGTGATAATCCCTTTCAAATATGTATTACTAGTGAAGATCCATTTTTTATTTTTTATAGATATTATGAGAAATATTCTATAAATTAAAGAATAATGCATGCATATTTATAACTTCTACTGGTACAATTTTTATTTTGTGAGCGGGATATCCAACTCTTGGACCACCATTTTTCGGTACACAGCACCTAGCCGAAAAAAAGGAAAAATTCACACCAACCAGGCTGTCTTCCCATTTTTAAGCAAATGAATAAATGAATAAAGGTATGAGTGAATGCTATCAACAATGTTCTTGACAGCGTGTAGTCCAATAAAAGGTATGTGTAGGTCGACTGTCAAAAAGTAAAAACTCTTAAGTTACCTTAGTCGTATGGGGAAGCAGTTTTTTACTGAGAAAATTTCAAAACTTACCTCTGTATTTGGAGCCAGTTTCCCGATTAATTCGATCATCGTGTGGTGTATCACGGGGTTGTACCTGTACAGAGATCCATCTATTGCCACCGTGTTTTTAGGCCTGGCCATGTGGTTTAGTAGCACTGATATGGCTGCCAGAATAAAAACGATTACATCTCTCTAAAGCCATTTTGAGATTAATTCATACGAAACCCCTTGCCATGCATAATGATAGACTGGTCAATATTTTTTATAATGCCTACTCCTGAATAAAACCAAGACAAATGCTTTGCTCTGCCTGAACGCAGTTGGGATATGCAGATTTTGTCCCAGTGAATTATTGTTATACTTAGAGTCAAAGGAGCGAAAAGAGAACCAGTTTTACATTCTTTCCAAGGAAGCAACATTTTAAGAGTTACAATTGAGCTATGAGGCGTGCTATTATTATTAACAGAGAAAAGCTACCCACTGAACAACACACCTCAGAAACTGCATTCTTGTCATGAAGTTTTTCTTATATTTGCTTTTGCAAGGAACATGAATCTGCCGTGTACCACCAAGAAGGAATGGCAGTTTAGGTTTTCCGCAATCTATGACAGGATTATTGACTATTTGAAGCAAAGTTAATTATGGTAGAATCCGGCACCACCAGGTGTCCTTCACGTGCGTGACTACTATCTGGAAAACCATTATTGTCATTACGGCACACTCCAGAATTGACGTTAACAGAACATGAAAAAGAACACACACACACACACACACACACACACACACACACACACACATATATATATATATATATATATATATATATATATATATATATATATATATATATATATATATATATATATATATATATAGATAGATAGATAGATATAATAGCACACCCCCAAAGTACTCTCAAATGTCAATGACAACACAAGAGAGACACACGGAGTTGAATAAGGAACAAAACTCGATATAATCGATCAGTTTTGAATCATACCATTGAGGGTCTTTTGTGCGTAGGTGTGTGCTGCCACCTAGTTGAGATACCATCCAAAATGCTAGTGCTTTGGGAAGCAAACACCAGCTGCTTTGTCTGGAACATTTTTGTCCTACAATTTCCTAGCTGAGAGCCTTTACGGTTTTGCTTCCGCAGTTGAAACAAACAGGTGAAACTTTTGGGGTTTGTTTTGCAAGTAAAATTCCAGCGAACGTACGGGACGTACAAATTACATTATTAGTTTTGAAGCTCAACACTGAGCTTTGTGTATAAGGGGTGTTTCCACATTTATGCTGCAGTACCTCTTGGTTTCATAGCCCAAATTTACAGAAAACGATGGCCAATAGTTTTTGGACAGTTTGAACTGAAAACGAAATGTTCAGGACGAGTAGCAAAAATGCCTCTTTCACTCGAACAGTACAGTCGGCCATCCATGACCCTCAAAACTTTATATTTGCGAAAATTTGTCCTTAATCTTAAGTAACAACAAACAAAAGCATTGTTTTGCTTTGTTTCTTGGGTTTTTTATTTTGGGGTTTTTTTTTTTTTTTTTTTTTTTTTTTTGGGGTTTTTTTTTTTTTTTTTGTTTTTTGTTTTGTTTGTTTTTGTTTGTTTTGTTTGTTTTTTTTTGTTTTTTTGTTTTGTTTTGTTTTTTAAGATATAATCGCCTATAATTTTTAAAGTTCCTGTTAAGGCCTATGCCTCAATCGTCAAATTGAAAAAATAGCAGAAGTGGACTTCTCCCCAGGACCGTGACAACAAATGTCAAAATTATATGGTGGCACAAAAGTGCCAACTAAAATATTTTTTCTCTCTCCATAAAAATGCGAAGACGAAAACAAGAAAATAAGAAAACAGAACAGCGAAAACAAGAAAACACGAATGCGAAAACACTAAAATATAAAACACGAAGGCGAAAATGCGAAAACACAACCGCGAAAACACGACAGAAAATATGTCGTGTTTTTGCACTCACATTTTCGTGTTTTCGTATAAGCGTTTTCTCGTTTTCTTGTTTTGCTGTTTTCTTTCCTTGGTCGAAAACAATAAAACCTGGATGCGAAAACACTAAAGTAAAAACCACGAAGACGAAAATGCAAAAACACAACCGCGAAAATATGGCAGCAATTATGCGGTGTTTTCGCACTCGCATTTTCGTGTTTTCGTATAAGCGTTTACTCCTTTTACTGTTTTTGTTTCTTGATCGAAAACGTCACAACTTGATAAAGGAAGTCATTTGGGATTTTCAGAATTTCACGAGCAAGCTTTTTCAAGATGAGATTTATGATTACATTATGCATATACATACATCATTTATGTTAGCTAACGGAATCAATCTACTGAACACTTTATCTTTTATAGTTTGTAATTGTATTTTACAAATGGATTCAAAGGAAATATATGGACGCACCAAATATCCCCGTTTTATTGGTGCCCCTGTTGTAAGGCGCTAGTTTTCCAAATACATTGTTGTTGTTGTTGTTGTCGTCGTCGTTGTTGTTGTTGTTGTTGTTGTTATTATTATTATTATTATTATTATTATTATTATTATTATTATTATTATTATTATTATTATTATTATTATTATTATTATTATCATATCTCGCTTATACAAACTAGAACTGCTTAGCGGACGGTTATGATACCAAGATCGAGCGAACAGGTCAAACCAGTGTTAGAAAGCACGCTTTATATATGTTGCATTTGTAATAATAATTACGGTAAATATTACATTTAGATCCTTGAACTAAACTCTGTACACAAGGTAACAAGCATACAAGTAAACAAATAAATAAACCTAAAGCCAGTCATGTCTGAGGAAATTGAAGCTGATTCATGGAAATTCTGGTGACAAAATTTTCAGCACTAAGGACCAAGAGGACAAGTCCTTCATGGGTAGTGTTAGTGTGGAAAAATAATCTTTCGTTGGAAAAAAAAATGGGTCCTGAAGAGAGTGCTTTGACATAAAAGTCATAATATTTACCAGAACATGTCTGTCATATGAAAAAAAAAAATGCATTTATTATTTGTTGCTGGAACAATGCGTGCATGATGCACCGAAACGTGTTCGTGAATTTCACTGGCATAAGTTCCAGAACTTCGGTTCGGTGGTTGATCACTTAAAAAGATTTTTATTTGATAGTTTTCATTGTAGTACATAATTGAGCTCTTTGTGCTGGTTTTCGTTTTTACATGATAAAGTCCAGCAAGCATGTTTTAAGCTACATTTCTGCATGTGATTATAGTGTATGCCCTGATGTGTAGTTCTGTAGTTCTAAATAATTGCATGTATATGAACGTCCTTATTTCATCAAAAGAACGTATCATATTTATCAAATTTGAATTTAGAAGCAAACATGTAGGCTTTTTAGCCTCTGTGTAGAAATTGGGTCATCAGCGGCGAACCAGCACAAGGCTCGTTTCAATGCCATTTATCCCAAAATATTGCATTCATGTAATCTTCGTTATTTTTGTGTTTTACATATTATATACACATGAATGTGATAGTAACAAAATGATGGATAACTACTGATAAAAGATTTTGTGTATCATATACACAAGGATGTGATGTGAGTGATAATATGATGGATAACTTAGTTATATATGTTTCCTGTACACGTTTTGCAATTTGCTTATGTATGGCATACACACGGATGTGATGCGAGATAGTTATGGTATGATGGATAACCTTTGCAATTTGCTTATGTATGGCATACACAAAGATGGGATGAGATAGTGATAATATGATGGATAACTCAGGTCTTTATGCTTCGTTGTACACATTTGCAATTTCCGTGTATATGTTTATTTAAATTCCTTGAATATATTCTGTTGTCAGCTGTTGAATCTGTGTACGATCATTTTCGTGATAGAGTCTAGGCTATAGTAATAGGTGCATTTCAGCATTTCACACAATCCGGGGACAGGAAAGTTGTAAGACGGTGTCTGAAGACCATGACAAAACACATCTATAAATCTGGCATATCACTTTTTATGTAATTTTTCTTTTTATCTTATAATGGAAAAAAATCCAGAAATAAAAACAATTTTTTCGACTTCCAAGGATCAATTTCTTTGCAAAGTTATGGCGAATAATCTTCCGTACACTGTCCTGATGTACGGTTAAATACCTATGAAAATGCAAGAGTCTTGTATTTTTTTTTTATAAAAACACGAATCACGATTGATTTTTTGAACATGAACTGAAAGTATATTTCACATTTTGCACGTCCGACCATTGAGCACGGCTCTATAACATGTACAGGAGACCTGAGAGTATGCCGGATCGGCTACATAAAAAGAAATTGTCCTGGAAATGAAAAAACAGCCACGAAAGTGAGAAAATGTGTGTGGTAAAGGGGCAGCTATAGGTATTATAAGGGCCAGCGGTGACAGAGGTGTCAATGTGAACCCACAGTGCCACGGCGTGCGGATTGAGGCACAGTTCTCATAATTTGACAGAAGAGGCAGGATCATTGGCGTGCTGGAGGGTGGTCTTTCCGTGTGTGAGGTTGCTGGAAGAATGGCGTGTGTAGGTCAGGGGTAGAGAAGTGGTGGGACGACCGTTACTAGGTGCAGTGCGCGAAGAGGTGCCGGTTCCTTTTGACCGAGAGTTTTGCTCAGCAGTGGCACTAAGCCTGGAGCATTGTGACATCACGTCGTACAATCAAAAAGAACACTGCTTGTATCAGGAACAAGCTGACTGGACTAGAGTTCAGTGCTGGACTGTAATGTGGTCGGATGAGTCCACATTTTGTCTCGATTTCCATGAAGGGAAGATACAAGTTAGATGTATGCATTCAGAGAGATTTTTGAGTGGTGATATGATGGAATATGACCGCTGTGGAGAAACAGCGTCACGATATAGCGAGGGGAGGACAACCACGGCGATAGGAAGATGAGAACTCATCAGGGTACAAGGGACCCTGACAGTTCAGCTCTATGGGTATGAGATCTTGCCAATAGTCGTCGAATGGTTCTAGCAACACCATGGGCTACTGTACCAGGAAGACAATACACTTCCACATACTACACGAGTCAGCATGCAGGATCTACAGCTGCCCATCATCCAAATGTTACTATGGCTAGCCCGATATCCTGGCCTGTACCCTCCCACCCCCCCCCCCCCGAATATTCATGGGATGTGCTGGCCGTCGAGTCAGGGACAAGTACGACGAGGCTGTAGCCACTCTGGACCAACTGGCAAATTGGTTCACAGATGTGCAGCCTTCAAATAGAAAGGTCCTTTTCAGGACTACCACATCCTCCATGTGTCTATTTCTAGTTTTGCTGGTAATTGGTGTTTTTATAGAGGCGAGGAACTATGTAGTTCAGGTACCTTTAGCCACTGTTTGGAAAAATGCTGGCTTCTTTCTGTAGCTATTATTGAAGACAATTTTATTTTACTGCTCCTACGATTCCCCAGACCACTTTCAGGTTATTTTTCAGACTATATCACAATTAACGACGCCTGTGGGGTCTTATCCTGAACACAACTTGAGTCAACTGTCAGCAGGCCTGTAGGGAGCTCGTGTGACAATTGAAATGCGCTGTGTTTGATTACGCGAGCTGTTGAGGCTCTTGTGCCAATGTGACAGAAATTGAATATTAATTTTTTACAGTCACATTTGTCTTAATTAATGTCTTCATCAGTGTGTGAAACGAACATTATTGACTGTCCTGTACACATTCACAATCATAACTATTTGTGATTAGACAGACCAAGAAGATAGTGATGAGAGGAACAATATATACCGTATGATATGCACAGTATAGTGTTACATTCAAAAGACGCTACAGCTAAATTAAAAGGGACAAAATTACTTTCGCCGTTGACTATCAACTATACATGAAACTTGAGGATCACCTACAGACATTTTTTCGGTCATACACAAACCTTTTCTGACAAAGATCATAAATATTATTTTTGATCGGATATTTCATTATAAAGATATATATATATTTTGATTACGAAAGGTGTCTCGTCGATGAAAGAGTCTTGAATATTTTAAACATATATTGTTTCATTGGACGTTTCCGTCATGCGGTGGATTTTTTTATGAATTTGGAATTTGACATTATATTTAGATTGTAATAGTTAAGCTGAACTTTTATTAGATTGTAGTTTTTATTATTATTTTTTATTTTTAATTATTAAGTACACCTGAAAGAATCCGTGCTGGTCTTCAGACATTTGTCGTTTCGTGGGAACTGTTACCAACGTGACGGCTGGCTATCAAAAGATTGTTCCATATACATGCAATCAAACACAACGTTCTCTAGAGAAGTATTTTGTACAAATATTTTCACTTCTCGTGGTTTTTTTTCTGTTTGCAAATTTAAGCAATCTGTTTTCAGACATGTAAGCATTTTTTCCTTTTTGAGTGCTTTCATTCCGGATGAAGTGTATATGTACCTTTTCCTAGCAACGAGGTTTGCCGCCAAAGCGAAAACGGAGGAATAACGAACGCGTGGGACTATGATTGCGTTGAATGGTGCGTGGGTCATGTTGGGATTTGCCTGAATAACGGACCCAACTTCCCTAATTTGTGGCGTATTGTCTTCCACGGGTAAGGAATACGAACCGTTCATACATGAATACGGTTTTCTCTCTCATGAATTGAAGGTTTGGTTGTAAAGTGGAGCAGATGTGTGTTTCATATTCACACATTTTAATGTCAAGGAGAGTGTTCATACATTTTGAATTTTTCATAGTCAAAGAGTTGTAAGTTTCGTTTTATTTTTCATTTAAAGAAGAACCAACACTTACTCGCTGCAACAAACTGTGAAGCCCTTACAGATATGGCGGCGCAGACATACCGTAGAACGGTTATATCATCTTGGGTGACTGATCCTAAATCTAGGTCCTCGAGCACTTTCTTTATATTTGCTGCATCATTTTCTGTTTCACTGGAAATGAATAGAGCATAGACCTCCACGAATGCATCATATGACATCAGACAACTACAGGAAGTTATTGCACCCAGCCTCTGCAAAGCGTGTATTGAAATATCATGCAAGTTTTCTGCCTTAGCCTAAATATGTCACGACCTGTCATGCTATTGCTAAATCCATGAACAGGCGACCATTTAACAGGAAGCGAGATCTTTTAAGTATAATGAAAGAAAAAGGGTGTATGCCTTTCATTTGATCTACATCCAATTTCCAAGAGAGATGCTGGTATCATGTGGAAGCTGGTTCAGAATATATTTATATATTTGAAAAAAACTGTATTTGGCCTAACATTACATCGTGATAATGCAATGGTTTTATGGCACAAATAATTTAAAGTGAATGTGATAATCAGTTCCGGGAGACTGACATTAAGGCCTGGATTGGCCGCTATCAAGTAAGCCACCCTACTTCACTATGTACTTGTCAACAGTAACTATGGGAGAATATGATAATATAAGATACTGAGCAACGGTGGATATGCACAATACCTGCACAGGTTTCTATACAAGCACAATGCATCCCCACCAATACTGAGCATACAGAGTAATTATATTATGACACACCCACACCCACACACACCCCCCCACACACACACACACACAACACACACACACACACACAATTTGTGTATCCATACATCCTCAAAAAACAGACACTCAAATATTATATCACTTACCTTTCAATTAGCGACACATGATTGGCAGTTAACGTTCCCCATTGATGTAGTTTTGTAGGCGCCGTTCCAGAGAAAACAAGACATTCCTGTGCGAGTTTGACAAGTACCAATCTCACCAAATCTCCCATATAATGGCCGGCAAACAGTTTTTCAAAACTATGAAAAATAGAAATATATTATTCACTTTCTACTGTCCTCAATCAACTAAAAAAGTACATGTATGTTCATTCTATTGAAATTCAATTCAGCAGATAACGGTTTTAAAATGTACATTGTGCAGCTCTTTATATAAATATATTTGATAGACAGGTTATTTTGGCAACAGTTTCCATTATGAAAACATTCCTTTTATGCATGCGTGTTGAGAAGTCTTTTGCTTAAAAACTGTAGAACACGAGTCACGAACATTTTAAATGTGTAACTGCATTATGATTTTTACTCTTACTTTTATCCATTTCCAGTACTTTTCGCCGGTAAAAGTGTCTACAAATTGTCATGATTAATTGGCAGGTATTAACTTCCTTGATACATAGTAAAGAGAAATTGATTTAAATCTATATAGATGGCAACAGGCATGGTAACAGATAAACCATATTTTGCCCCCTTTGGCCAAATTTTCAGGTTCTAATCTATTGCTGTTGCTAAGGAAGAACCTTAAGTAGATTTACTCATATGGTAAGGCAGCCTTCTGAGTGCAAGACATTGGAAATTAACATTATATTCCTCGTACTTAGAAATGCATTTCACTACAGGGGTGGCTCTCATTTAATTCTGCTTTGGACATGTCCCTGGTTTTTTTATTTGTCTGTTTGCAAGGTTTTATGAAAATTATTATCAAAACGGCCCAGGCACATAAATACAATACTGAAACATGTTTGTCATACATATCTGAGGCATCATTGCTGCGATTACAGAATCTCACACTTAATCTAAATCAATTATGGTAAAACGAAATGAAAGCGCTCGTGCAGCTGTGTTCTTCAATTTTCCGCACTACATCTGTCAGTTAGATCTTTAGCTAATGTGCATATGTCATTGCACCAGGCAAACGTCCAAATATCTGGAGTAGCAGTCGTTTTCAAGTTTCTGAAATACGTCTTCTATTTTGAAAGCAAAAGAATGGCACATCTTATACGCACATCCTGACTTTGTTCCAAGGTATAAACATGTTTTTTCAAGCTCAAGTTTTACTTTTTGAAAGGACGGAAACAACTTTTTGTAAACAAGGAAAGCTGCTGACCTAAACCCATTCAAACAATTTTTATTGAACAGGTTACCTTGACGAAAAATTGGATTGCCTTCAATATTTTGAGGCATTCCGACAATTGAGAAAAGTGTAATGCTTAAGCGACTCGCATTGAACCAGTTACACATTCAGATTCCATTTGCTGCCTGCCGAGCTTAAGCTCCTGTCATCATAAGCATCGAATTCCAGTGGTTGGCTTACTCCTCCAAAATCTGAAAAAGTGCTAATGACCCGCTGGTTGCTTCTATTGACTTTCTGAGTATTTTTTTCCTCCCTCTCTTCTTCCTGGATTTATTTACATTCAAAATATGACATCAATGATATATTACCACCAGCTCTCAAGTCCACAACGTTACCTTACATTAAATCTTTCGATCTATCCTTCATTCGTGACTGTGGTCCGACCGTACGTCTGTTTTTACTGGAATTTACTGCTTTGTTCATTTTTTTTTTTTGGTGTGTCTGACCCTGGAGGTCCCATCCAGTTGATTCCTCTATGGTCTGCTTTATTTAACTGTAGACACTGAATGTTAAACAGCTAAAGGTATTAAAGGCTTATTTATAGGTTGACATACATGTATAGGGTGAGGCATGACAATATCTTGCCAGGACAGAAACGGATTATGTGCTAAGCAGACCTATTGCACTGAACTGTTGGACTGGGACCTTCACAAGCCGCCAAGCAGATGCAAAAAAAGCCTCACAGTCACTTAAGCAGGCCAACGAAATGGAACTTTTTACGGGATACATAATTCCCGTGATATTGCGGACAATAAGCACACACGATCTACCAATATGACTAATATGACCTAGGGACAGCTAACTTTTACAACTCAATCACATAAAAAGTAACCAATAAACAGGAATATTTTCAGCAAGTCAAATGTCCTGCAACACTTCCATATCATTAATCCATAAGGCTACCAGAAATCATTCGTGCTGGATACGATCATAGTCTGGTCCAGTCACTGCCTATTTCTAATACCTTAGACACAAAAACATTGGGGAAAAAATGATCAGTTTTGAACATGCGCCCAGCATATAATTTTGAAAGCCATATTAACGTGACAGATAATGTGTATTATCGAAACATCTTTTACAGTCTGGCATTCTCCAGAATATCGGCTTCTTCTCCCAGCTTAACATTTATTCAAGCCGACCCACAAGAAAAATTCCAAGAGTATAGGAACGTTAAACTGTACTGATATAGCATGTGAACCTATTAAAATACACACACACACATTTACAAACGCACACACACACACACGTGTGTGTGTGTGTGTGTGTGTGTGTGTGTGCGTTTGTAAATGCATGTTCGTAAAATAAAGCCTTATGCATGTCCTATATATTTAGAAGAAAATGTATATAAAAACGTAGTGCAAAATACAAGTTTTAGATATTACTCACGCTACAAAGCTCGGAGATTCTGTATCTATTGGATGTGGATTGAGATATATTAGAGTCATACAAAAGGGTGCTATGTAAACAACCCATCCTGAGATGACCTTGCCATCCCTATCAAGTTTAAAGCAAATCTAGCACTAGTTTTTGATAAAAAAGAACATATATGCATGTACATAGGTATCCATGTAATCAAAATATGAAAGCAAAATTTGGCCATTTCAATGTTCAAGAGTAAGGAACCAATTCATGCCGTGGGGGAAATTCCGAAGTCTGACTTTCCATCCATACAACAGGACAAACCACATCCTACATGTATGACTGGTCCCTCTCTTTCGCCAGCCACCATACAGGGTGTGGGGTATGGAGAGAGACAGAGAGATAGAGAGAGAGAAAGAGAGAGAGAGAGAGAGAGAAAGAAAGTAAGAAAGAAAGAAAGAAAGAAAGAAAAAAAGAAAGAAAGAAAGAAAGAATATCTGAGCCATCAATCTGCTATTGAAGCCCATATGTGGCCTACAGTGATTAGTCCAAAAGCTGTTTTAGCTCCTCGTTTTCATGATTTCTGCAATAAGCTAGGTGCTTTCTCAACCTCTAGAGGCGCTGTCTATTGCTCAAAGGTATCCAAAATGTGACAGGCCTGGATGTCTTGCCTGAGGAGATACTAAATTTCTTTCATTCCCAGCTTATATTCAATTGCCGCGAAAAGAAGTGTCATATGACTGAATTGACATATCGTAACAAGAATTGTCAGGCATCTGTCATTTTGAATTATTTTAATGGCGATATTTGTGTGCATACGGTGACCCAAAATAAGACTGACTTCAACCCAACTTTTTCAAGGTAAGCTCAACACAAACCATACAATAATCTATATAAACCAGATCTAAAGAATGTAAATGAGACAGTGGGTTTTTTTTGGGGGGGGGGATGTTTGTTTGTTGTTGTTTTTTTTTTTTTTTTTTTTTTTTTTTTTTTTGTTTTTTTTTTTTTTTTTTATTATTATCGTCTTTATTGTTTTTGTTTTTTTGAAAAAGCATGAATGAGGGATTATATAAATATGATTAGTCTTTGTCGTTAAATTTTTACTTTCTAGAATTTCACCACTATAAAGGACTATTTGAAAATAAATCGAAATAAAAAATTATTAGGGTTTTGAACATATTTTTTCCATAAGCGTAGGTAATTAACAAAACATGATCATTTATATACGGCCAGAATAAATGTAGCTAAACTCTACTATCCCCCGATTTACCTTCCCCTTTTCTTTCTTTTTTGTCAAATTAGATTTAATTTTATATGCAAGGCAATGCGGGTGAAAATGTTTGTCTATTATCATATGTCAAAGTGAGTCTAAAATAGAAAATACCTTCCCCTGTATATTATACTGTTTCCTTTTTGTAACTTACATTCTAGCAAGTTGAACGATGGTTTGCAGTATTTCCGATGAAAGCAAAGTAGCGAGATATCTCAACAATATCAAGGGGGGGGGGGGTCCGTACTGGCGTACTCGGCATATTTTTATTTGATATCCTTACGTACTGGAATCCCTTAAAAATCCGTACTTTGTACCAACAATTATTTGTACATTGTCATTTTTCCGTACTTTGTACAAGGGCAAAATTATTATTTGTACCAGCGTACTAGGACCCCACCACCCACCCATCCCCGCCCCGATCAAGGCTGATGCCTGTCAAGTCATCTTACTTCTAACAATATACCTGGGACAACAGTATTAAAAACATCCGCGACCTGTTAAATATTGCAGAAAAAAATAAGTGGCATTCACATAACTATCTCTAACCCTATGGAGAGACAAATGTCGGGAATTGTCAAAGAAAGTAACAGCTACTGAAAAAGTGAAGAACGACTGAAAGAATCCAGAAAAGAAGTGAGGCGGACAAGCAGCAAAATAAAGGATCGTACCAAACATAAAAGACTTGCACAAACTATGCCATTACCAACAAGTGATATGCAGCAGTAAAAATTAGCCACATCAAGCAAGATTTGAAGATAGGAAGTCAATATTGGTCTGACCCTTCGAGATGGAACATTTCAAAGTTTCAGCATGAACTGAGAGACTTTAAAAAAAAGTTGTAAATCACAAAATCACGAAAAAAAATCATAAACAAGGGGGCTGTGCAAAAAGCTTGTCCACAGATAACTTTGATCCTCTCAATCCAAATAAAATACCACTATGTTTCAGAAGATGCTTGCTAGAGACTCATCCAAGGCACTTCGGTATCTCCACCAAGTTTGAAGTTCATCTAGTTAACTGTTGGGGACAAACCTACATGCACATGCACTTGTATACCAGCAGTCATCATGCTGACATTTACTCTAACTGATCATGACGTATTTGAAAAAAAAACTTTCAAAAAGGTAAATGATAGCACTCCCACACAAGAGAGAAGATAATTCCCCTTCTGGTTAAGATTAAGTAGTCACAAATCAAAACAAGAGCATCCTCATTCTCGTGTGCTCTGCTAACTGGAATATGCTTTTATAGTATTGCAACACATTAAATGTAGTCTGTATAGCTGTATACATATACAGTGCCAGCAAAGTTTGATATATAATTCATAAAAAAACTGCAGCACCACCTGGTAGCCAAAAAGGAACTAGGTGACCCCAGGTGACCCTATGTGCAATGGCCAAGAAGTTCTTGAGATGAAGGATTTTTTTTAATTAATTTAAAAATACATAGAAATTTGAAAAAAAAAATATTGCATCATCATCTCCTTCATCAATTTGGTAGAAGCCTACCTGTGGATCATCCATGTGCAAATTTAAAACATTCCATGCAGCGGTTTTTGACAAGCAATTAAAAAAAGTAAAACGTCTAACAATGGACGCACGGATAGATGGACGATGGACGCAAACGGATTCCAACAGCTCTGTTGACAAACAAGTCAGCAGAGCTAAAATACACAAAAAATAATAAAATTCGGAATAATCATAGCAGCAAAAGGTAAAAAAAATCACGATTCAAAGGTGGTCAGCCTGTGCAATTTTGATGCAAGTGGCCGATTGGTTTTTATAAGATTTTGCCACAAAATGAACAAAAAACCAATAAAAGATACAAACATCACTGGAGTATATCAATTTAAACACAACTGAATCAAACCACATTCAAGGTAACTCCCCATCAAACTGGAAGTAAATGCGATTGACGGTTTTGAAGAGGTCCATAATGTGATTTACCAATCTCCATTGACTTGGCTAGTAATTAATACGAATGGATGATGAAACAATAGGTACCGAATTGAAAAATTCGTTACAAATCAGGGAACGGAGCATCACCACCTAGTAAACAGGTTAGTTTGACTTTTCCACAAGGTACATTTCTGTCATGTTTCAGCACAATCGTACAGACATTTTTTATAGAAATAAAAAGGAAAATACAGAAAAAAACACGAAAATTTACACAAAGTAGAAACAATTGTAGTCACAAATTGAACCACCTAAGGTTTAGTTGTCCCAACATGCGTCTCATGCTGACTGAAAAGCCAGGTAAGGTAGTAACTCTAAACGTAATGTGTGTATACCTTCATTGCCTTAGTTATTTATAATCTCATGAATATTTTGGGGACCATTTTTGCAACGAAAAACGGACACATTTTAAACTCCCTAAAGTACTCAATTTTGGAGCTGTCATCGGGTAATTCTCATATAGCTCCGAAAGTACAAGTATCCCCCAAAACAACAGGAATTCCATTTTCTTCATGACAGGCAAGGCTCAACTCATCAGTAAATAATATTCTAAGAAGGATTCCAATAACTCTTAGACTTGAGTATGGTGTCAACCTGTAAAACCAACAATTGACAGACCTGAATATCAATTTTGAAAAACAAGTTTTTAATTTTCACGACTTTTCCATGCTGTCAATCCCCTGAATTATACGAAACCTTCAGGAAGCTAGTCCGCAACATATCAATCCATCAACAACATAACCGTGCAATCGGAGAACCCATCCAGACCAAATCATAGCCATATGTGTTTTTATCAAATAGGTGTGAGCAATTGTACGACCCATGTTCACATCGTAAAACCAACTCAAAATGGAGTGGACAGAAACCGCACAGCGGTGTTATGTGTTAAGTTTCATTTTGCGTAATTCATGTCTTGGATATTTGCAAGAAACTTTCAACCAAACTTATAACCAGCTAAAACGACAAGACATAAATATCAATTGCCTATTATATGCGGATGAGCTGAACTTAATGTCAGCATTCCCACCACGATTACAGTGTATATTTGGTAAAGGCTTTATGAATATTGCGAGTGCTGATAAATGACTGCAGTGATCCCAAAGACCAAAGTTCCTGTATTAAAACAAAGGAGACCGGAACATTAAGATTGTTCTGTGTACTTCCGAAAGAAAATAATTGAATTCAAAAGGAATGACATCTTGAAATTAAATTTTGCGTATATACACAAGCGCAATTAAGCGACAAAAGGTCAGGCCAACAAAATACTTTTCAAACGACAACACTTCCCTACAGAATTACAGTGTGACTGAAAATGAAACTATTTAACTCCCTTGTTGCATCCCTATTGTGGTATGGCCGTGACGCGTTGGATTGTTTTCACCACAAGGGCTCAAACCCAAAAATTTTATGGATCTCGATGATTAATTAATCCTCTAAAAACTAACACACGCTAAAATTTGCGAGTATATTCTATTTATCCACAGAGAAGCAAATGCAGCAGTACGAGCCGGACATGACCGATACCCTCTTTTGATTGAAATCATTTGAAAATATGTAAGATTTTTACAAAGAAAAAATTATTTCAAGATAGCTGCTGCATTACAGGGATTTTGTAAATTCTACTAATCTATTCATTATGCGTTAGACGCTGTTGTTACATCCCCTCAATTTCTGCTGGATCCGGCAAATCAAGCATCAGACATCCTAGAAAACTCTACCTACTCATTTCTCCAAAAAATGCATCTTTAATTGACAATATTTTCTACAGCTTAACACATTTAAGAAAAACATGCCTGTCAGGAATTATTTTCACTCAAATATCAGACCATATTCCATACTTTACATTTCTTGACCAAAGCTTAAGTCCGCAAGCCCGTCCGAAATGTATTAAGGTTGTAAAAAAAGACGATACGTTAATTCAAAACTTTGTAAATGAACTAACCAATACCAATATCCTCCAAGTTCTTCACCAGGACGTAAGCATCAATCCAAATGTAAATTATGATAAACTTTTAAACATAATCTCTGATGCTAAAGAGAAGCATCTACCTACTAAAACAGTTAAATTCTACAAATATAAACATAAGGGCTCCCCATGGATAACTAACGATATCTTGCGATCCATAATATTTCGGGACAAATTATACAAACAGCTTAAATGTAAGAAACAAGAAACTGAGCAATACATGAGTTGAAAAACATAGTCTCAAAGTTTACAATCAGATTCTAAATAGAAATATTGAACTGCTAGAGCCAGATTATTTTCAAAAATAGTTTCAAAAATCAAAAAAAAGATACAAAGAAAACATAGGTTGTTATTAAATCAATTCTTAAAAATACCACGAAAAAAAAGAATTTCGTGATTTTTTCAAATTGATAATGTAAATGTGACAAACTCTTTATATAAAAGCCAATTTTTAACAATAAGACTTTGGTTTATATCAGATAGGTTATCATTTTGTCCTTCCTTTCTATAGTTCAATCTGATTTTTAAAAAATTATTTTTAGCAGGATTACCTGAAGTGCACTTCATTTCTCTCTCTCCCTCTCTCTCTCTCTCTCTCTCTCTCTCTCTCTCTCTCTCATATATTTTGATGGCTTAGATTCTGAAAGAAATCTGATTGTTTTGAAGTTTGGGGTGGTATTTGTCCCATTTAATTTGCAAAGTGCAATGAACAAATATCAATTACTAGGTGAATTGTTATTGCTATTTTGTAGAGACATACTTATACAATTTTACATACTGCATTTATATGTGAATACACAGATATAAATGTGTGTCAGTCCCATGTGCATTTTCTTTCGGACGCACATGTCTGCATACATGCACACCTGCATGCACTTGGACAGCATAGTGCGCGAGTGTGTTCCTATACGATTAGGTGAATTGCAAGTTAGTAGCTAGTTTTGTGTAGGGCCTTTTTTATCACACCATTCCTGGGATATATGTGTATATATATATATATATATATATATATATATATATATTCTTTTGGGTTTCAATTTGACGGAGACTTTTTAGAAATGATGGTTCCAAAAAAAATTAACTTTGGGGTGGTAGCCATTTTAATTTTACATTCTTTGTTTAAATTTTCGCTGCTTCTGTTGGGCGGCCATTTTGAATTTGTTCAAAATCACCAATCTTTCTGAGTGTGGAAATCTGAAGAAGTAGAGTCATTTTTCAATATTCATTTGTATATAATTGAATCAGTACGTACGTGTTTTGCACAACTGTACAGTATATTTATATCATGTATTCTTTGCACTGTGTTGAATGTGTGTTTTTGTTTTCGTTTGTGTCCTGTGTTAGGCCCGTGTTTGATTTATTTTCCCTTTGGATGGGAGAACACAAGGTCACATTTCTATTTCACTCCACAGATTTCGAATTCTGCAGATCTTAATGAATACCGGAAAGAGAAAACGTTTCTGAATTTACATTAAGCGTGTATAAGAGGACTTGAAATTTGAATTTATTTCAAATTAAGTGAGACATTTGAGTCCTGAATTTTAATCATTTGGACTTTTTCAACTACACTTATTCAATCATTGCTGCAGTTAATTTCAAAAGTGCAGGAACTAAGCCCTTGCAACTTTACCTGTTGTGGGCACATTCAAAGCTCAAATGATTATAGATCTGAGGCAGATTTGGAAGATAATGACCAGGAATTGACATTTGAGTCGATTTTACAAGCTGACATTTGCAAGGGGCTATGTAGCAACAGTTGTGAGGGAAGAAATAATTTCCTTTCTGGATGAGGAGTTTCCAAGAAGTGACACTACGACAGGGGCCACTATTATGATGGTGGTAAGGCCAATTTAGCACAGACCAAGGAATGATGACTGGTTTTATGGAACAATGGAGGAGAGGATAGCAGCAGCTGTAGACAAAAGATTTGAAGATATTCAAAAACAACAAGAGGCTTTCCAAAAGGGAGATGGCTGGTGTGAAGAGAAGTTTAACAGCAGTGTCAATCAAGTCAGAACCAAACCCTTACAGGGAAGCCTGTACCTCAGAGACACACAGATTGATAGAATATATTTGAGTGCAGTCTAACAATGATGTCCTACAGGTATATATAGGGGCATACTGTATCTTCACATGATACAACACTTGTGTCATATGCAACAGCATCACCAATTCCAAGGGGATTTGTTACTTCTAGTCAAATACCCATATCTCTAAAGCTACCTCTATATCTCACCAGACAGTTACCAAATGATCTCCTTGTGACTAATAGAGAATGACAGAGACTAAGTACAGTATCCTCTTCTGCAGAAATCTTCATAGACTTACAACGACATCAAATGTTTTGCCAAATTCTTTACTGGCCACATCCATGATCTCCTTGGGCAACCAGAATATACCAGCGCCACCTGGATTTCCGTCATTGGCTACAGCATACTCTGGTTTGCACCTCTTCCTGGTGAGCCTGTACAACCTGTGCCAGGTTTTCATGTTCAAGGACTCAATGCACATCAGCCAGCCACACCACCTGGTGTACACTAAGTACCAGCACAGCAAATACAACTGCCTGCACAATAGAGGGAAATTGCAGCCATTGCCATTGCCACACAGCAGTTTCAAGCTCCAGATCTAGACCCACAGGCCCATTTTCCACCAGTGCAGGCTAATATTCTAGCACAAGCAAGTACTCCACCTGCTAAAGAGAGATGCTAAGAGCACAGAGGGCCAGCCCTTTCAAAGTTGTCCAAATACAGTGGGTAACAAGACTGAAGGCCTTACTGTTCGAGGTTTGAAAGGATTGTAGAGAGATATGGGTAAATTCCTGTGTGGAATCTGATCGGTTGTCAGACAGTTTGACTGCCAACAGGGAAATTCAAATGAAGTTGAACAACTTCTTGAACTTTGTAGACATAAATGAGTTCATATTACGTGAATATAAGTATTCATTGTACTTAGTAATTCATAATGCTATTGTATTTGTGTCTTTTTGCTCAGAACCACTTCCTAGTAGTCATAACCCTATTCCGCAGTCAGAACTCTTTACTCTCCATAAGCTAACCTGTCCTTGTCTAACCTATATACACATGGAAGTACTATTGTCCATAATGCACACGTTCCTCTGTAAAACTTTGACATAGGCTGTATTTGCCCAAATAAATTAAAGTATGGTGCAAGATGTGTCTTAAAGTTGAGAGTTTCGTGCATCAAATTGATTTAAGCTGCAACTAACTTTTAATTGGTACTTGGCTCCTGTCAGGAGAGAATGTTATCCTCCATACTTTATTTATGTCTGGTGTATGTCTATCTTAATTAAATTGGATTTTGACATGGCTTCTTTGATTGCTGGCAATTTTGATCATGGTTGAAACTTAATTACACATATATGTGCAGTCTCTTTGACATCATTGGAAACTGCTGTCTGCTTCCATTTTTCATGAAAGTCATTATTGTTTTGTGGATGGTGTCTGTTTGGAGTTTGATGAATGATGCATGGTTTGATGAATGTTCAGAACTTGTATATAATGGTCATGTTCATGTTTACTTCTGATGTAAGGACAGATTCGAAATTAGACTGAATTTGGATATCGATTTTAATAAGTAATGGTCACTGATTATTAGACCTTTATGGAAGTTTAGGCCAAGATGTTAGGGACAGTTTTGATCGGCTATTTGCCGGTAGTTAGCTCTTTAAAACAAAAAGAGAGAGAAGGTGTTGAGTAGTTTGCTCAGCAAGCACAAAAACGGCCTCAGGATTGTTACACAGATGCAGGGCCAGATATGACTCCTTTTTTGGATAAAATGCCAATGAAAGCTTTTCTTAGAGGCTGTTTACACCAGCGACCATCTGTTGAGGTGTTGAACAAAGGGACCACAGAGTTTGAATAAGGTACTTCATCAGATGAAAATCCACTATCAGAATTCTGAAATGGTGTATGGCTCCAAGAAATCTGTTAGATCAGTCACTGTGGAGGATGTAATGCATGAGTTTGAAATCAGGGCTTTTGAGAAGAAGAACAAGCAGTTTGAGGAAAGGTTTGCTGCATAGTTGATAAACCATTGTAAGCAAAGCAGCAGTGAACAGAGGATTAGAGGAGGGTATGGAGAGCATGGTAGGACCACCAGGAAGAGCAGGACAGGAACAAAGGCTGCAACACCACCATGTGGAGAGGGAGGTTCCTGTTTCTGGTGTATATCCTTCACATTTTGCCACAGAGTGCCCAAAATATTTATCCAAGGCTGGACCAGTTACCTGAATAAAGCTATACTAACACAGATGGTACATAAAAGGTATAGGGATTGTAGGAACTGGCCAACCATCAACCCACATTACAGAAACAGGCCAAATTGTAATAGTGTATATAGTTATGTCCACTGATGACACCCTCACTGGTAGTGAGATGGGATATCCAGTCACTAATGAGCCCTACCAGATCATAACTCTGTCTACTAACACAGAAAACTATGAGACAGTAGTTTTGTCAGATAGTTTGACTTCCAAGGAAGTCATATGTGATAGTGATAAAAGGCTCCGAAACATGTTGAGTAGTTACCCGCTGAAGACCCTTTAATTTATTTGGGCTGATACAGCCTATGTCACAATTTTACAGAGGAACGTGTGCAATATAGACAATAGTAATTCCATATGTATACAGGTCAGACAGGGACAGGTTAGCTTATGGAGAGTAAAGAGTTCGAACTGCGGAATAGTATATGACTACTAGGAAGTGGTTCTGGACAAAAAGACACAAATACAATATATGTACATGTAACCAGTATATTTAATAGCACAAAAGTCAGATTGCTAACCATTTTATAGACTTGAATTTCCAGTCAAAATTGCAAGCTGAGTCATCATTATTGGATCGGTGCTTTCTCTGATCAGTTAATGGTGACAATTTGAAGGTAAATTGTAAAATAGTATGAATTGAAATTTGTTTTTTAATTTTTAACGATGAGTTCAGACACTGAGTTAGTTCTGATTTTCCTGAGGACTGGATCATATTTGACCAAAAATAAGAGGTAGACGTTTCTACAGCGAAAAAAAAACAGGACTGACTGGGTGGTCATCAACGATGTACCAGAGGCAGGACATGTTGTAGAAGAGCCTCAGTCTGAGCTATCTGAAACCAAGGGTTTGGGTCACATGAAGTAGGGGGATGGGCGACTAGCAACAATTGAAAATTTCTTTTATAGTGCCTTCGACTGGGCCAGAATTGGGAACAGAGGTGGAGATAGAGAATGTAGCAGTGTACCATTTTGGCAAGTTAATTTTCAATTTTAAGTTTTAACTTTAGATTAGTCTTGCATTTACATAGATTTTTGTTCACTTATGTTCTGTTCTGTTCATGTTTGTCAAACCCACGTCAATGCTCTGACAAACCCAACCGCTGATTTTCACTATCTTTACAAACACAAACCCTCACTTTACCAGCTTGGAATCTGTTAATTTAGAATCTACTTGTATATAAGTTGTCTACGCCATTACCATTCATATGTTCTTCACCATTACATGGCTTTTTCCAATAAGCTTAATGATCTGTGTCTGCAATTAGGAATCATTTCCGTAAATACTGTGATGCAATTCCTAGAAACTGTGAAACGAATTGCTTTTAGAGTATTAGCAATTCTTCCAAGTTTGTGTCTAAAATCAAAGATTTAAAGCAGAAAATATTAAATATTTTGATTTTTCTACATTGTACACAAATCTACCCATAGGTGCAGTCAAACGTTCTCTTTCAGAATTGATAAGCAAAATATTTAGACATCATGGTAAACCATACATAAATTTAAATTCATATACAAAGAAGACATATCGGTCACACAATAAATATTCAAAAAATAGCGTTAAATCTGACAATGTTGAAATTTTTATAGATGATATAATTTTTTTTTAAAGATAATACCTTTGTTCAATGCGGACCATTGGTTTTTCAACATTACATGGCATTCCAACGGGTAGCAACTGCACCCCATTACTTGCAGAAAAAGCACTTTCAAATGGCTACAAAATTATCATACAATGCAAGATATATTGATGACATTGTTTGGGTCAATGTACAAAATTTCAGTGAAATTGCTGAAGAAATTTACCCAAAAGATATCCCTTTGGAGGGTAACAATTCAGATGGTTCCAGAGATGTGTTTCTCGACTTGGATATTTGGGTCACTAACGACAGGTTTTAAAATAAAACCTATCACAAAATAGAAGAGTTTAACTTTGAAGTAGTTAACTACCCTTTCCCAGATAGTAATATTTCGGAAACCATTGGATATTAAACATTTTTGTCACAAATTTTGAGATTTAGATGTATTTTTCAAAACCCTAGGACTTTGCATCTAGAACCAATTTTATGTCTAATAAACTTCAGACAATGGGATTCAGAGATGTACTTTTGAACACATATTTCTACAAATTTTGCTGAAATATCCAGAGATCGTTAGCAAGCTTGGCTTCGATAATTTTAGAGCTTTTAGACTTGCCCGTTTTGCTACTTAATTTTATATTTTGGTACCATTTTGTTTTAATATTCACCTTTCAGACATTTTAGGCTAGCTTGCTTTTTGTTAGGTTAAACCCCCAGAGGCTATTGTACCAAGCAGCAGCCTAAGACAGTTACAAGCTTGCCTGATTGTACAGTTTACTTGTTAAGAAAATTTATATTTTAATTGCATTCCATTGACTTAAAAACTAGTGACTTTCATTCTTTTCTGACTTGCCCTACAAATTTTGATATTAATATCCAAAGATTATTACAAAGTTTGGCTATAATAATGTTACAGATTTTAGAGTTGCTTGTTCTGCTACATAGTTGTATATTTTGGATGCATTACGTTTTAAAATTCACTGTCAGACATTTTAGGCTTACATGTTTTCAATCAGGTTAACCCCCCCCCTCCCGCGGGGGCTATCGGTAGCAGCCAGCGGCCAATGACCATTACAAATTTGCCCAATTGTACTTAAAATCGGATTGAGAAAAATTATGTTTTGATAACATGTTTTTGACTCAAATGCTTAAGACTTTCATTCTTTTTTGACATGCCTTACTACACATCTACATAATATCAAAAAGTTATTCAAACTTGATAGTATTTATTCATATGTCACAAACCTGACCCATTACACTGAAACACTGACTCAGGGTTGGCAGTGAAATTAGAGATTTATGGTTTGGAGACTTTCAAAGTGAGAAGTAGGTGTTACATGGGGTTTGTTTCACATTTCTGGCGCAGGATGTACATTGCTGCAGTACTTGTCAGCATTTCCCTCAGTTTGTACAGGTGGTGCAGCTGCAACTGTTTATTTCCCAATCGATGGGATGGAATATAATGCCCTAGTTTGTTTTTACTTTAGTTATACACTGGCATGTGGTTTAACTAAGATAAGCTATCCAGCTAGGAAAGGTACATTGTGGATAAGGGGTAAGTGAAATTGTTCTTATCTGGGCTTGTACTATACAAATTTAGTAATTATGTTTGGTTTGACAAGTATTCTTCTTTCATAATGACGCTGTGCATGTATAAGCAAAACTTCACATATTTAGCTAATTCATTATTTTCCACCTTCATATTTGTTCATTATTTCGTGGGTTGTCTTTGCTGAATATTTAGCTTAAACAAAGAGCCGCTTCTCAGAGAGACATGTATGGGCACAGGCTCCAAAACATGTTCTGAGTAGTTACCCGCTGAAGAGCTTTTGATTTGTTTGGCTAATACAGCCGCTTCTCAGAGAGACATGTATGGGCACAGGCTCCAAAACATGTTCTGAGTAGTTACCCGCTGAAGAGCTTTTGATTTGTTTGGCTAATACAGCCTATTTCAAAATTCTACAAAAGAATGTGCACAATGTGGACAATAGCACTTACATATGTATATAGGTTAGACAGTAAGAGATTAGCTTATAGAGAGTAAACATTTCGGACTGTGGAATAAGGTGATAAATACTAGCCAGTGGTTCTGGACAAAACAATACACATACAATTGCATATGATTTTAACATCCCTTGTATATGCCTATATATATCATATGATTTTAACATCCCTTGTATAACCCTGTCTTGGGGTTTTTGGTCAGATTGGGTTTGAGGAGAATACATATGCTGTGTATTTTGTACCTTAGTGATTTGAACAATATTACAAGATCACAACCAATTGCATTTTATTCAACGGCATAACACAAAAAAATTCCACAAGCCAATAATTGGTGGCGGCAACCAGGATATATCTATAAGGATCCTGATTTTCATACATACTCTGGAACTTGGGAACTTTGGACCAAAGGTGAGTGTCACAATAATGACTTGCCTTGGTGTTTCTAGAGCCATTCTCCTCACTACTCAGTATTTGTAATTTAAAAATCTTGATCACTATTTTGCTCTTTTACTCTCTAAATGGCAGACGGCAACCTAGACCCAAATGCTGGCTGTAATGTTCATCCAAATGTTGTTCCTATTCAATTGATAAGTGACAATTGTCAGTCAGTTCTTAATGCACTTTGCATGCAGGGGTTTGCTAGCCAGATCCCAAACTTAAGTGGGTCAGAAGCAGGGAGCCAAATTGCTTTGGCAATCGATCAGAGATATAAAGGAAAATGAGCAATGTCCTGGGTAGTTACTCAGAGTGTTTAAAAGTTTTTGCCATTTACACTTTTAAAGGTGCAGCTGCTGATCTTTCTCAGGCAAGAGCCACTAATGCTCTGGCAAACTTTTCACAAACAAATCATTGATTCACTTCAGTGATCAGCGTGACAGTCAGTGTACTCTGCAAGCCATGCATAGGCTAAGACGGAGAAACAGAGAAGCAGTACAGAGTTAAACCGTATATATGTTAGAATTAGCAAAGGAAACCTTTGACACCACTGATTTGAGTAATACCCTAAGCAGCAACAGTTGGTTTATGCTTTTATTGAGGGTATAAGGGACCACATGGTGACCTGAAGAAAAATTGGGGTAAAAAAGACCACAGAAATTGGTTCAGGCAGTGAAAATTACTTCTATGCAACAGCTTACAAACAAATCTTCTGACTTAAGGAGACTAAATAGGTGTGAAGAACTTATTGATGTTTCGGAAGTTTTGGCAAATACACAAGTCCAGAGATTAGGTAATGTGGAGCAAATACTGCAATGTGGAGCAGATACTGCAACAAGTGTTGCAGATAGATACTCAAAGCAGGGCCTGTTGGCAAATCAAAACTACCCGCCAAAGAACAAAGAAACTTGTTTGATAGCTCAGGTAATAAATTGTGCAATTATTGCCATAAACCTGGACATCTTTATACAGATTGTCACAAAAGACGAAGAGATCATGCAAGCCAACAGGATAAACAGTGGTCATAACAGCTATTCCACACCCACAGAACAGGGAAACAAAATTTGCCTGGTGGTGGAAATAGCCCCACTTCATCAGGTTTATTGTCTGCAAAGCCTAGATACTTACTCCTATGATTCACATTCAGTTTGGAAACGTTAAAAGAGTTGCCATTTTAGATATGACGGCTGATTTCCCCATTATGTCCCACAAGCTTTTCAACACGCTTCTACTTAGAAACAAGGGCCCACTGAGGCCTGGGAAATGTACAAATGGCAGTGTAGTGGCATTTCAGGAACACTCTTGGAATCACAAGGTGTCACTTGGATAGAATTGTAAATTGGACCTACTTTATTTGTTTGAAATAATAAAGGGATATCCAGAACTGCCTTACCTGGCAGTGATTTTTTCAGCTCAAGCCCAGCTTGTTTTTAATGAAAACCTTGAAATTCAGAGATTATGTCACATTGATGCATTGTAAAGATGAAAAATCCCAAAGACTCTGAGTAACAGGTTTCGGAAAGCAATCAAACAAAAATCCCTTCTAGGACCCTGTTTGATAACACCTCTCATCGATAACCCATTCATTTTGGATTAACCAGAACTAATGGCCCTACCAATTTTATGCTGAAGTAGATGAAAGTGGAACTGTTTCTAAAGCATTGGCAGAAAAGATCAAAGTATCTGGGACAAGTGTGTCCCTATAATGCTGTCATGGCTTACAGAACCTCTGTTTCAGAGGGCTTGCTATTAATACCCTTTCGTAACTTTGGAATCTCTTCGCTGTCATTGTTGGGTTTGGAATTTGTGAATATGGCTCATGTTTTTCTGCACTATTTTCTGGTGTATGGGAGAGATTTACTACTCCCCATGAACACTTTGTAGCAACTCAGATTTAAATATCTTGGGGCATATTATGTACCCATCATGTTGAAATGCATCCATCAATCATATATTCAAGTAAAAGAAAACATGAAGGAGGCCAGGGAGTAAACAAACATTATTATGACAAAAAGGCGGCATCAAACTTGAATTACAAAGTGTCTGATCCTGTATATTTTTATGATCATAGCTCCCCAGCAGGGCTGGCACCCAAGTTTGCCTCTTCATGGAGACTACTCTAAAGGATTGTAGAAAAGCTCCCTGCTGTACATTTCAAAATTAGGCATGAGTCATCTGGAGTCACTCAACTAGTCCATGTAGAACATAATAGATCCAGTCACCCTGATGCAGTCTGAGATGAACACAATACTGAGTATAAGCAATTTAGGGAAAGTAAGCAAAACATGCATGGAAAGAAGGTTGATAAGACATTATGACAAGCTAAGCTCGATGTTGTGACATACATTCCTGGAGATTTTATACCAGGTGACACTGAACTTGAGCCAAGCACAAGTGGTGCTGGTCAGGGTTATCAAACAAGTGAAGTAGAACAGCCTCCAGTGGACCATACACGAGATCACATGGACACTGATCCTTGTGTAACCCACAATACCCAGCTCTCAAGGAAGTCAGGCTCACAACATCTTAGTTATAATTTGCAAACAAGGAGGGGAGTGCCTTGGTCTGGAAGAAAGAGGCATCATACCTCCTGAATAATGAAACAGGTGCACCACTATAGAGGTCAAGGTATAATGCCATAGAGATAGGTTTAGCTGCAAAGGAATATGCAGAACTGACCACCGGATTGGTCACTGGAGTTTTTTTTTCTCCATTTTGTTATGTATTTTTATGACTGCCATGTCATGGTAAAAGGCCAACATAGGTAAATGAACTAGGATGATTCAGCTTGTTTAATTTCTTCTCAAGAGCATTGGACAAATGGTCTGTGAAGTGATCACACTTGAGTAAAGATTAGCAAGTATACTCATATAAGATGTGAACTTTCCCTTATGCTGATAGATATGATAGCAAAGGGTGCAACTTTCATACTGATATCAGTTTGTACATTATTTCGTGTAATTTGAAAATATGGCAATTTGTTTATATTTTGAATGATGTCACAATTTTGGCTTTTTATGCAGTACTTAACTCATACTTTTCTGCCATACTTGATGTAAATTTAAGGAAAAAGTATATTTTGATGGTTTTATTGTTTAATTGTTATTGTAAAAGGTTAATGGTTTTAAAGCAATAAGCACCTGAATATTATTTGTCCTTCTGTAGTGATTCGCCGATTTCGAAGTCCCTCTTGTTTACTTTAATTTTCCATTTTCTCCTATATATTCCCTGCCTAATCTATATTTTACTTTTTTATTTTCTCTATGCATGTTTTTTATTCATAAACAATGCTTTTCCTTTTCCTATTTTTTTCTTTCTTCTTTCAGACACCGTGGGATCCATTCATCTAACTCTCATTTGTTTGACAGGAACAATGTTAAGTGATACAGGCATTTTTTTACAAAATGCATTGATGTTTAAGCAGCATACAGGTCATGGATTGGAACCTTTACAATAGATTTAAGGCCCTATCAATATCATTTTAATTACATGTTAAGAGAGACTGAACGTTTCAAAGCATAGTTAAATGGTCAACTGAGAAAGGTCAGTCAAAGCAGACCTCAGCTGTCTATGGCAAACAGTCGGCCATTCTTGCAAATAGTACAGATGATTTCATTCAAGCAGAACTACAAAATTTAAGACAGAATATCAAACTGTGCCTAGGCTTTAGACGTCCTATTGCAGATTAAAGCAAAGCCAAGTAATCTTTCTGCTGAATCCCCCAAAAAGAAAACTGAACTACACAAAAGAGCCTCATTAGATCTATAAGGTAAAGTAATGAGCTATGTCTGTGGATTAAGCACACTTTCTACATCATTATATCAAGTGGTATTACATTAATTCAAAGACCACATTGATTCCAGCTGGCCACAAATTTCATGTTGACACAGCCATTCCACTTGTCCTAAACCATGCATACTTTTCTATTTACAAACCCTGAGGGTGCCCATCTATCACAAGTCTTCAAAACGCATGACTTGATACCAACTGGAGTGCAACTGCCTGGCTATCTGTAGAAATGGCCATTTTTATGCTCTATTGACGTCAGAAAATGTACATCTTCGTCTGAAACCTGATAATATTTAATTTTGTCCATTGAAAGTCACAGTGCTATCTATTCTTAGCTTTCTGTCTTGCGCAATTTCCATGTGGAACAAAGATAAACATGCAGTCAGGCAAACTTGTACCAATCAAATACTGCAATGTACAAAAAGCCCAAATGTCTATTTATCAGCTCCACAGATTGGGTCATTAACACACCATTTGACTTAAACCTGAGTAAAATTGCGTGGTCACATTAAAGCAAAGTGCTTTAGTGATACACATTAAAAATCCTGTCACAAAATTAATGCTTGACATAGGGTCTAAAGTAGTCAGTGCCTACTTTCAACTTATACTTATGTACTAAGTGTTTTCCTCGAAAACTGGTAAAAGTTCAAAAGATCAACAACCTTCTAGCTGACTTTTTGTTTGATATCTGGAACTTTTCTATACTGAACCAAACAAATAACGCAACCCTTAAACTTTTTAACTTAGATATTTATTGTTACTTTCCTATCACAGAAACAAATTAGATCCATATTCTGCAGTCTTTTTGGCATAGCATGTGAAAAACAAAAATTTGAAACTGTCAACGAGGGCGTGACCAGCTGGCAATAAACAGGGCAACATTGATTTGTAAAGTTCACAAATTGGCATGTCCACTAATACTGTGTGTGACCACCATCAGCATCTGTAACTGCTATGCAAAGTCGGCGCATGGATGACACTAGCCGCTGCACCACCTGCCGGGGCACACGATCCCACTCTTCTTGAAGAGCCTGGCGAAGCTGCTGGTGGTTGGCGGGCGCTGGATCCCGTCTCCGAACATGCTGGTCAAGGTAGTCCCAAAGATGCTCAATGGAATTGATATCAGGTGAGAAGGTTGGCCATGGCAAAACGCTAATTCCTTCTCCTTGCAGAAAATCCATCGTCAGTCTAGCGGCATGGGGCCGAGCATTGTCCTTATGAAGCAAGTGGAGTTGGTGGTGTCTAATGAAAGGGACAGCAACAGGCTGAAGGATCACATCCTTGTAACGGGCAGTGTTAAGATTGCCTTCAATGAAGATTAGCTGGGTTTTGGCTGAGAATGAAATTCCACCCCACACCATCACTGATGCACCTCCAAATCGATCTGTTTCCAGCACACAGGCATCTGAGTAGCGTTCTCCCCTTCGTCGCCAAACACGTGTCCTACCATCTGCATGATACAGGGTGAAGCGGGATTCATCGGTGAATAGCACATCCCTCCACTGTTGATGGGTCCAGCGAGTATGGGCAGTAGCCCATTGTCGTCGGGCTTGCCTTCTTGCCTGTGTCAAAATTTGACCCCTGTAAGGACGCCTGGCGTGTAGATGGTTTTCTTGTAGTCTATTACGGACTGTCTGGGCAGATATTCTGTTATTGGTTCTTCCAGGTGTCTGTTGTGCAGTTCTAGTGGCTGGTCGAGTTCTGTTCTGTAGATGTGACACCCTGATGTGTCTGTCTTGTGCAGGTGTGGTTTCTCTTGGTCTCCCAGGACGCTGTCTATCAGCTGTGGCCCCAGTCTCCTGGAATCTTGTAGCAAGTCTGGATATAGTGGATTTGTGGACTTGCAGTCTTCTTGCCACCTCTGCTGCAGATAAACCAGCCTGTAGCATGCCAATTCCTCTTTCCCGATCTACTGTTGATAATCGACCCATAGTTGTTGGAAAACTGTGCCAAATGAATCCCATGCTGCCCTTTTATTGTCCATGAGGGGCTACAACCAACCAGTAAAGGTGCAAATGTTTTAGTCATGTGGGTAACACTGAATCCTGCAGTTGTCCTTGATTCAGCACAACCACCAAACTTTGAAAGCCTCATATCCTCGCACACAGTTACGCTTGGGCTGATTTCAATGTGGCCTTTTCCTGTCCCAGAATCAAAGACTTGGCAACCTTAATTTCAGGTGTCAGAGACTTGCGTAAAATAGCCTGCTGTAGTCACTCTTGATTCATGACAATGACCCCATGGCAAGGTCAGGGTACTCGACTTTGAGGTCACACTACTTGGTGCATTATTTTAGACTGATTTAACAATGGTTCGTATATTTCTGAACTTTAAATACAGTTCCAATGTGAAAATAAACCCAAATGAAAAAGTTGCGTTATTTGTTTGGTTCAGTATACTTCAAATCATACCAAGACATCAAAGTTACATTGAAATGTCTTATCACTTTAAAAGTTTGCTAACCCTGAGGTTTCCGATTTGAAAAGTGCTGTAGCTCAACCACGTGAGAAAGTTCATCCACCCTTTTATGAAACGCTAAAAGGGTTTTGCTTTTATATCGGCATTGTATTTGTAATAAGTGTTATTATCGTTCTTGTGGTACTTTGTTTTTGGGCATCTGGATATACACATACCTATGCTACTTGCCTCTATGTGCATGTGCCTTATGGATATAAGGCTTCAGTGTCTTGCCGATTGTCCAACATATGGGGATCCAATGCTGTGTCTTTTTATTCACTATGCAACAGGGATGCCATATCCGATGCAATGAGTATTTATGACCAGTATATGAGATCAGCCTGCACCTAATGCATAAATGTTTAGTTATTGTGCAATGATGTTTAATTATTGTAATTACTGTCGTATAATGATTCCTGATGTGATAAAGGTAGGAACTGCAGGGTAATTACCCTGGTCCCATGATCAAAGTAACTTGAAGACCATGAGGTTGAGTTTGGACCCCCGGTTGGGAGCTGCTCGTTGACAGAAAATAAGGCACACAGTACAGCCATTTTTGATATAGATATATAAATGCACTGTTCGAAAGAATGATCTCGTGTCTAGAAATGCTACGGCGCAATAAATATTTGAAATATATTCTAACGGACAATCTTTATTCAACATGGCGGAGCAGTTGCCTACTCGCTCACAGAAAAACATAAAGAAATGTGCCTTGTGTTGAATCAAATGCCATCACACAAGTGGGCCAGTGGGAAAAATGACAGGATTCGTTCATTTGCCTGCTGTTACCACTGGCTACATATGAATTTGTTCTACATGCGAGATTGGAATGATAATTTTTTCCTAAGGAATCAGAGGTTAGTACTATAGTTTGCAGAACTTTGCAGGCTGAAACTTTTGGGCTGAACTTGCCCACAGCACAGTCTAGTTTTAATCGAAAACCATTTCCACATTTCCTGGCGACTAACTGGAAGCACTACGAGTTGACAGGGATGACCAGGATTACAATGTCGACTGCTGATGTAAGCCAGAAAAGACTGATGAACTGTACAATCAACACAAAAACCCGTATACATCTGCCATAGGACATCCATTAGTATCCGAATTACAAAACTTTCGTTATGTTTGTTCATGCATCCGATGCCTTGCTGTCAAACCGTTGACTCTTCAATAGACTTGATCAACAAATATTCTGTGGTTCCATGGCTTATGGCTCAATTTAGGGGTAGATATAAACTTTCTTCAAATGGACGAAGATTATTGTTCCATCAACACAGTCACTAGGCTGACAAATATTCCATGTTTCTGTCCCTGAGTGTTCTTCAAGAGACTGAATTATCTTGCATCAATATATACAATATGCTTTAAGTAAGTGAAGACCTGATATTTTAGCTTGTATGAATGTGAAGAAAGAATGATGATCTTGATTTATCCATTCATTCTCTGTCCAGCTCAATTTATGTACAGCTCACTCACTGAAGAAGTTCATATTCAAAATGTGTTTACAGAGGAATTTCATTCGGAAACATTCACATAGTCTCAGAAAAACAGATTTCCTACTAAATTGGTTCGATGGAACAAGTTTAGTTGCTGATATTTGATAGGCGCCAAATCCTTCATTCTAAGACTATTTGAGGCTCACAAACTTCAAACACTCCAAACTGACCTTGAGTTAATAAACGTTGCAAACTTTTTTAAAAGGAACACTACTGAGGTCAGCTAGACTGTGAATATAAGACAACACATTTGAAAATTTTGGCGATTTGAAAACTATATTCATTTACGTGATTAGTCCTAATCATTTGCAGGTTTCGAACATGAATCAGTTTCAAACGATTACATGAAGACCAGCGATACAACACAGCAGCACTGCATGACGGTAAAATAAGCTACAGAACCTCGGAAGTATGGAAAATATCAAATCTACAACAAATTCTTGTCTTCCCAACCATCAAAGTGCAAGTCTGCGGTTATTTTGTCAGCATCACAATATTAGGACATTTCTAATATTTATCAGCGTTATTTTGATCTAGATAACAACAGTTCAACGACAGAAGTGGCCTTCCCAACCAATGACATGACACAAATATCCAAAGAAGACAATATTGCTAGTTTAAAAGAGCACGTCCAAGTGTTACCACCAACAAGTGAATAAGATAGTGAAGCCCTGCAAAGGGTTTAACATTTGGCCCAATAGGGAACCAAGTCGGGCGGCCACTCTCCAAGCCCCAAATGCACAAATTAGCATGGCAGAAGGGGAACGTACATATTCACGTTGTGGAAGGCCATACCAAAGAAATAGTGATCCGTCCAGGGGAAACCACGATAGATCTGGCAGCCATTCTTGAGATAGTAGTAGAGGTTGGAAAAGGAACGTCATATTTTGTAACTATTGCCTTATTCTTAATCACAAATGGCGCCAATGCCCGACACGCCAGAGCAATTTAATGATCAGGGAAAATAACAGACAAACTAGCACGAATAGCAATAGGCAAAATAACGATTCTAGACCATCAAGCAGAAGTCGCCAGGATTTTTAGAAGGGGTAGTCTGGGAAGAGTCCACCTGTCACTTTCCCTCTCTAAAGATATTCCAAAGAGCATGTATTTAGGTATCACTGATGTGGAATTAAAATTAACATTGAGAAATTTCATTTGAGCTAGCTAACAAAAAGGTCAGACTATGTTCATTTTATTTGACAGTGTGCCAACAGAAACATTAATCAGTTACCCCACAGTCCGTTCATCCTGCTATCTATCATAGTAAAGCACAGAAACAATAAAACCTATCAGATTTCGGTTAGGAAATGCCTACTGCTTAATAGCCAACAAAGGGTTGTAAGTAGAGATAAATATCCAGTGTCACAAGTTCAGAATAGCAGAAGTGATCGGTGAGTATATGGCGGGCAAAGATTATACACTGTCCTGTCTGGTTTGAACTGTGTTTTAGATTTTGAACTAAATAGATTCAAAATCAAAACAAAAAAGATGTATTTTAAGCCTGCAAGAGAGATAATTATACTACCAGTTCAATCGAAGTGTGTCCCACTTTTAAGCAAAGTTTTGGCATTTACTAGGAATTCATAAATCGTGCTAAATACAAACGAGTCCCTGTCAAAAACGTGTATATTACAGATGCTAGTAAGATTACACCAAAACACACAGTGGTAGCAATCACCAATACATCACAAAAGTGGAAATATCCACCCTTCAAGTTGGGGTGGGGCATTTGTAATAATGTGCAGTTTTGGCAATTTAACTTCAATTTTACGTTTAACTCATTTTGTTTATTTCATGTGATGAATGTTGTATTTACATTGTATTTTGTTCATGTATGTTGTGTTCTGTCTGTGTATGTTTAAGCCATGTCAACGCTTTGACTGACCTAATCCCAAATTTTCACTAATTTTAGTAACCCAAATCCTTACTGCACCAGTTTCAAATATGACAACCTAGAACCTACTTAAATATGCTGTCTAAGTCATTCTCATTCCTATGTTCTTCTTCCTTACATGGCTTTTTCTCATTAGCTTAATTATCTGTGTCTTTCAGGGGATATTTACATCCTACGTCTATCCCAGTCTTGGGTTTGTGGTCAGAGCTGGGTCTGGAGAAGATACATATGCCATGTATTTTGTACCTCACCCATTTGAACAATATTGCAAGATCACACCAATTGTGGACTTGGTTCTATTCAATGACATTACACAACTAGAATACCCCCCCCCCCCCTACACACACACAAGGTGATAAATATTCTTTGTGTCAGCCACCTAAAACAAAGATAAAGAGAAAAGTAATGGAGTAGCAGGGCAGTTTTCAAATTACGGTAGTGGGTCCAGGAAAAAGAAGAAATGACTGGGGTGCCCTGTGTGTGGTGGCTACTTTCCCAAGTGGCATGTCCAATGATTCCATCTGATTTGGTACATCTACCCTAACACAGTCCGTTGGACCTGTGGTTTTCAGACGACTTCATTGAATGGGATGACAGAGCATTTCCAATGACATGGCACTGAATGTCTTTCAGATTTTGGTGATCACTACTGGACAGCTTGAACAAGTTGATTTCCTTATTAGCTTAACATCTGAGTTGAGGATCACAGATGTCACAGGACTGTTGACACACATGTCCAGCAATCCCACAATTTTCATGATGAGGTGAATCTGACAGAAGAAAAGGTGATTCTGTTTAAAGAATTCTCCAGAGGAGCAGATCCATTCTGTCTATCGTTCATCAGTATTGCACTTCCCAATTGTCTAGCAGCTTTGTTATATTGGAGAGTGCTTGCAGAAATGGAACATCCAATGAGTGACGAATGGAGGCAGTACTTTTAAAAATGGAGAAGATGGCTTCCAGTTTGAATAATAGTGAGCGAAGAGGGTTCATCATTGGCTAAAGAGGTAAGAAGATCCTAACAGTGCTAAATGCTCACTGTCATGTTGGGGAGTTGCTGGACAATTTTCATAGCATGGACCTTCAGTCCGTAGGAATAGTTCTGGAGCCCAGAAAGACACATTGTACAGAATGGCATCTCTAACCATAGTTTCAGGACCCGGTGGAAGACTGGTGATGAGCTGAAGCAACTTCAAGATGACAGTAAAATCTATTTTGCCAATGGGGTCCATACCAGGTTTGTTTCAGAAGACTTTAAGTGGGAACAATTATTGCAAGTGGAACAGTTAATTGACAGTCCAAAAGTGGAGTTTCTGTGGGAGATTTGGCTGCATTTTTTGCCAGAACTGACATAACAGATAAACTTAAGTGTGTTCAGCAACATATTCTAGAAATGCTGTGGCCATTTGCAGTTAAGTATCAGCTTCAAGTGGTACTCCACACACGTAGTGGGGAAAATCATGAAGCCACTTATGTTGCTTGGAAATTCTGAAGTGAACCCTGTCTCCAGAACATCCTCTACATATTCATTGTTTCAGCGCAGATATGGAGGAAATCAAGATCTGGTTAGATTTGTTTCCAGCAGCCATCTTTGATGTAACAGCTGAAATTGGTGGTCACGAACCTGCAGTGTCTGCTTTGAGGCAAATTCTTCTGCAGAAACTGGTCATTGAAACAGACTCCCCATACCTACTTCCCCAATGTTCCCAAGGTCAAAGTTGCTTTTCATCATCCTGGATTGGAAATTGAAGCCGCTAGACAAAGTGAAAAAATGCTGCTTTCTGTAGTATGTGAAGTTCCCAGGACAGTGGCTAAAAGGTTCTATCAAATTTAGACATCCAAGCCCTACCCTTGTATGTACGTTTATAGTTTTATATAGTCTCAGTGACAGATTGGACCATGCAGTCTTGATCAGTCAGGTTGAGATACAAGAAACCCTTTGTCTACTCAAATTGTCTGAAAATTCAAGCAGGAATATATGGAGCTCTTTATGTATAATAATTTTGATCCGAGTGTTGTACAAATGGACAGGACCAATTTTGTCTTATCAGTCAGTATCTAGAATTTATATGTGATACAATTTCAGTTTATATATATATTCTCAGGACTCAAGTGAAATAGTCAACGGGCAAATGAATCAACAGAAATTGCGAATGAATTTAATACTTTTTTTACATCCATAGGAAAGAAACTGGTGAAATTGATCCCAAGTAATTTCCTGTCTCCAATACATTAGGAAAGGAAAAGATACCTCATACCATTCTTATCTGAATGTAATGTATGTCAATCTGGGTCTGGCAAAAAAACAACCCAGACGTCCCTCCCTAAGATTACAGAGGACTTGTACAAAGGATGCATGATCATAAGCTGACTGGGTTGATCGTTCTTGATGCGCATAAGGCTTTTCACACGGTACATCATGAAATTCTGCTTATGCAAAATGCATCATTATGGTGTCAGTGGCCTAGCTTTGGAATGGTAAGGAATCATTTGTCCAACCGGCATCAGTTGGCATGCATTAATGGTATTTTTCCAAACCTCAAAAATTAGCAACTGGTGTGCCACCGGGTTGCATCTTGTTCTTCATTATATACATGAATGACTTGCCCTCATGTCTTCAACCCTGTGATGTGAATATGTATTACATGACATAGTCCTGTATTGTACTGCCACTGTTATTGGAATCCTGAAGTCAAGTCTGCAAGGGGACCTTCTGCATGTGTACTATTGTTTATGTGGAAATAAGCTAAGCTTGAATATCGACAAACTACATATCATGATTATAGAATCTAAACACAAGACTATGTCCCTTGCAAATACTAGTCGTGTGTTTCAAATATCAATAGAGGGAAGGTAACTGACCCAAGCTCAAGACACTAAGTATGGGGGGGTGTTGTAGATTAAAACCTGAATTACTATGAACAAATTGAGTCACCCATTGCAAAACGCAACAAGTCAATTGGTGTTCTAAAAAGTGTTTTTTCGCTCATACCACAAGGATCTAGAATAACATTGTACACTAACTTGGTGCTACCATACTTTTATTATTATTGCTTCACTGAACGGGGGATTGTAACATATATGTATTTAAACCGATTCAGAGAATTCAAAAAGGACAATGCATATAATCGTTCGATGTCATGCTGGAACACACAGTCGTAGATGTTATATGATTGAAATTGGATGAAGGTTCATAACGTGTGTACATTATGGCAATCATTGCATGGTTTTGCACATCAGTATATATCTGATTTATTCCTATTTACGTCATCTATTCTTCACCATAGCACCAGGTCATTAGCAAACACACTTTAATATGTCCCCGTTCTCATGCCAAGTCTCTTGCTTACAGTGGTAGTGCTGTCTGGAATGCCCTTCCCGGCATTTGAAAGACCGTAATTCAATTGTCAGTTTTAAGAGGCAGTGCTGCGAGAGGGGTTAATACAGGTTTTCCCTGTTCCCCAATCGTTTTCATTTATACAAAATATGTTTAAATCAAGAGACAGTGCGCCAAGTATATTTTAGATGTAGTATCTCAATTTTGAGTTATATGTGTTTACATAAGATTTTACATTATGTGAAATAATGCACTGGTATACATTTGACCTCCTCCTTATTATTATTATCATCATCATCATCATCATTGTTATTTTAACTATGTAAGTCGCCTAAATTTTTCTCCGTTTTAATATTTAAATGTTGTTCTTATTTTTGTGATTTCCATGTCTATGGTGTCATATGGGCACCATGAAAACAGCTGTTATGTTGAATAAATGTAACCTAAATTATTCCCTAATGTATAAAACTTAAATAAAAAACTACATACAAATCTCTGAAGGTAATAGTCCTTAGATAAAAAATATTCGTTGTTCTCCACAATGTGCTGATTTGCTTCGAACTTGGCTTAATTGGATAGAACCCCCCCCCCCCCCATAAGGTCTGAAGTATGGCACAGATATTGTTACGGTTGTATGAGCATAGATGAAGAGAAAGTGTTAAAGGTACCGGCAGAAATACTCAGCACAAGCTGCGCTTGAATTGTGAGTATATTAAAGGCAGTTTTCTGATTCAACCCCTTCTTGACAGAAACCTACCCATTTCAATGAGACATATTTTAAACCAAACAGTGCACATTCATTAGGCCTGTCTGCTAGTTCTAAAATTATAAAATGATGGTTTCACACAAGAGAAAACATCCAGGATACTGACAAGACCATCGTACTTAATAACCAGATAAACATTATTTATATTTTGGTGCAACTATATTATGTATAGCGTCATTAATTTACTTTTGGTCTATAAATCTATGTTGCTATTTGTGTAGGTGAGCATACCATGGAATTTAGTGTATGTCAATAAAATATACATCGGTATATTTACAAGTACAGGCTCTAAAGGTATACCTTCACGTCAGATATTTCATGCCATTCCACAACACGCCAAACTCTACCCCTCAGTGTTTAATATATGAAGGAATTTGGTACACTCAGCAAGCTAGTATCTTAGAAAATTGTTGGTAGTTATTATTCCCTTGGTTGCCATTGGAATGTAAGCGTGGATGACTCATGCATTTACAAATATTACTCTTTACAATAAAGGGTATCTCTGAGTGTCCATATCGATAACATAGAATGCTGAAATTTTGATTAAGTTGTTTGTCAATGTATATGTTTTGATGCTAGTTAGTTTTATTGTTCTCGAGAGGACGATAATACTTTTACAACCAGGGGTTTCGAGTTTCAAAAGGCCATCCAAATTAAGAGAAAAAAAATAGAAACTATACATTAACATGATCTCTTCTATGTCATATTGCATTACATGTTCTTCGTCGGCAAATCGTCACTTGTTCGCCATTGCAAACATTAGTTGTCTGCTTCAAAATGAAAACAAGGCTACCTTGGTAAGAATTTTTAAGCTCTGTATACCGCTGTGTACGAATTTCATACACCACGGCGCCTATGGAAGCATACTGTTGTGTACGCAATTTTTATCACAACCTTTATCCAATCAGCGTGCACTATTCCCCTTTAATATGAGTTGCTTTGCCACATTGCCCCTACCAACTATGGGGCAAAGGGTTAGTTTCCTGTGATTTCTTAAAACCATTGTAAGAAAACGCTATGGGGATATACTTTAACCAATTAAGAATAAAGGTACTTATTATTAGAATCATGATGTTTGCAAAACAATCGTCGCGCTAAATCCGGGAAATTAAATTCAACTGAGGACCAGAAGGAAGACACTCTTTGCAAACACGTTATTTTAGCAGTGCTTTTAATCTTTTCACATGGTCAGAATGACATTTTAAATACCAAAATTGTGATGTATTATTAACACTATGCACAAACTATTTAGTTCATTACTTGTGTTGGAAGATGGCACTACTACTTGTACTCGAGAGACAAAAGTGTGGGATGGACGGGGGGGAGGGGCTATTTTACAAGCCAAAAGCTTTGCAAATTCTAGTGACAGGCTACAGAAGTTCATACCAAAGCACAACATCAAGGTCAAAACTATGAGTGGTGAATGTGCAGGAGTGGAGAAAACTGAAGTTGAGACCTCTAAGAAACAACCTCTTGATCTCAAAAAAAAAAAAAAAGTAAGGAAAAAAAAAAGAAAAAAAAAAACTACAATGAAGATAACATGCAACTGTAATGAAATGGGTCTACCTTATGGAGAACTCCTAACTATGTCACTCACTGCAGCGCATCAATATGCACGGAACAAAAAGTTGAAAATAAGGAACCATAGTTTTGTTGATTTGCAACATGCCAGACTCTGAAAAGATAAAACCATTTAAGATTGGGAAAATGAAAACTGTTGATGTTTCAAATATAAGAACAATTATCTCTGCTAGTAGTGTGGAAAGCGAACAGAGGGGCTTGAATAACTGCTCAGTTGTTCACTGAATGCCTGATAGATTGAATGACCGCTCAATTGTCCACGGAGTACCTGAAAGCTTGAATGAGTGTTCAGTTGCTCACCGAGTACCTGACAGATTTCAATAGGAACATGAAAGCAGGTAGGAGAGTGCTTTTCTTCATTTATAATGCACCAAGTCACCCCAATATTGAATTTTCTGACCTGACAGTCGTGTTTTTCCTGCCAATTGCACAAGTCACTTCCAACCCCCACATCATGGAATGATCCAGACACGAAACCACGATACTGAGAGTCCTTGCTCACTACAACATTCATTGGCTAGGATCAACATTGCTGCATCTGAACAAACAGTAGCAAAATTTTTCTCAGTGTTAGATGCTGTACATTTGGTAATAAAGGCTTGGAAAGAGATTACACCAGACACAGTTCAATTATAAAATAATATTTTCTGAAGCTTAATGAACAATCCAGGTTTGTAATTTCAGGCCAGCGTGATATTACAATATGTGAAACAAAGACACAGCAAAACATAGTTCAAAAGACCTAATCACACAAATCCAGAACAAAAGAAGCTACTCTGCAGTGCATAATACAACTAAACAAAGTCAGTGTCTGACGCTTGCAAGAATATCCATAAGGCAACAGCATTCATCCTGAACTGAGTAGGCTTTGTAAGGGCAAAGAAAAAAACTGGCTGCAGATGACACGGTTCTACTTGGAGGTGCCAAACGGTAAGAGATATAGTTTAGTTTTAGTGAGCGTTGGAGTCAGCATTGACTCTAAAGTCTTACAATGTTACATAGAAGTTATGCTGGGTCATACATAACTGACAAACCGCGATGAGTGGAGTGGTGTTCAAGAAATAATTCTACCTGATGGATTGGTAAAATGTGTTGAAGTCAGTGTGGTAGGCAAAATCCAAATACAGTGCACATTAGACAAGTAAATACAGTAAGACAGCTACAAGTGCACTGAATGGTGACTATTGTCTTAATTAGGGTCTCCCGACCATCATACATTCGTGTAATACATATTTGTGAAATGCTCCGTGTACTATTTTTGCATGTAAGTCAATTAAATTATCCTGAGTTCCGAGTCCTGAGTGACGTTGACACAATGCCGTCGTAACAATGACAAATGTAATGGTTTGAATGTCTTTAAGAAACCCTTTGGTTAAGGTAAAATATGATGAGCTCTGGTTATCTTGCAAACAGTTCAAGGTCACTGAATGTCGACCTCAGGCGAGCTGCAAATGAGATACTTGAACAGTATAAGTTTCATGATTATAGCTCAATTTGTTTAAAAGTTATTGCGTCAGCGATGGTAACGGCGGGCCCGGTGGACGCACGCACGCAGACATAACGACAAAAATACTCCTCGACCGATAGGGTCAAAACCGGGGGTCAAAACCAACTAGATATGGTACTTTTGCTACTTATGACAGTTTTAATCATGCTATTCTTCACTTGGCCTGTAACCAGTGCCTACAGCATTAATGGTAAATTCGTCAACATACTGTGTCCAACTGTTCCAAGAGACAGATGTCAACGGCTGGAATTTCCACGAAAACATAACTCACTGAATTCGTCAGTTCTTCAACCTCATCACACATATAAGCTGTTGACTCAGTCCCAACTGAAACAGAAATTTGTCTTTTTTTTTTTTTTTTTTTTTTTTTTGTTCTTGTAGGTAAACTACAAATAAGGTTTCTTTTCTATTAAAGTCCAAAATATTTAATTAAAGTCTGCTAAGATCTCCGACGCCACCCTCTTTTTATATAGTGGACAGAGACTTTTATTTTATCTTAGTTGTGTAGGCCCACACAGACTATCTTTGCTGGTAAATATTTATATGGCCAGCTGCAAATTTATGCGGTTGAAGTTGCGCGATGATTTTAAATGACTCTTTGCTATCCTTTATAATAAATCCAGATTCATATTTTTGGTAGGCCCACTTGTAGTCGGCTAAAGCATGCCCACATGACCAACGTTTGCTCTCTGCCTAGACCAGAGACAAAACCCGCGATCACATCATAAAGATTGGAGGTGAAAAGTTGCTCAACACAAATAAAAAGACAGTGATTGTTAAGAGTAAATGTATAAACTTGATGTCGGGCTTCATGATAAATAAGTCTTATAACGAGTTTAATAGAAGAATAGTCCTAGGCCTGTGTATCAATAGGTGAACTACAATGGTCCAAAGCAGACTCTCGATACACAAGGAATAGTTAGCTCACTTGTGTGTCACGGAGGTTCAGTTTTGACGTTAAGGGAAGGGGGTCAAAAGGTCCAACGTCAAATGAGCGTGACAAGTGACATGGCCCCTTGATAGTCTCGCGTGTGCCAAAGTTTCCAGGTTGATGCAGTCGTACCCTACAGCTCACCGGTTTCCGGCAGTAGTGCAATTCTGTATTTGTACCATTAGTGTTCGTAGAGTTTTACGTACTTATACTTTTTTTTTTACCTGGGTTATTTTTCATGTGTAATTTGTGTCGCATGTTTTGTTCGATTTATATGCTGTATGTGTATTTCATTTTGATGTATACTTTTATTTCCGCGTCTTTCGGGGGTTTTAATAAACATTATTATTACTATCATCATCATCATCATCATCATCATCATCATTATTATTATAAGAACTGATGTCAAATTCAGGCGCCTCTCGAAATAGTTGAACACGCTATTGCCCCATACGCGAATTACAATCATCACAGAAACAAGTGGAGATTAAAGTTCCTTTATTTCAGACCCAAATTGTCCAACAAATGCACATACTCAAGTATGTGATATTCAAATTAGGATTACCTTGTAGGTAACATGTATCAATTCTATGCCCATGTACACTACATAAACACATGCAGTGGGGAGAGCCACCAAAGGCTGCAGTCTGTTAGATGTCTTACTAGACCACTGTCTCTATCAGATACCCTCGTGTGAAACCCAGGTATAATTATTGTTTATTTTCAGTCAATGTACATTTAGCTGAAACACCTATGGGTGCCCTCCCATATTACCAGGTGTTCACATAGCACCACAGATGTGGGATTACTCGTTCTACAAGAATAACTACCTAAAGAAACCACGATATGACTGGATATATATTATTTGGTACATACATTTGTACAGCTGACCTGAGAGGCACGTGATACAAGTGCCTGGTCCATGTTAAACTGAGAACAATGTGTCACTATCTTGATATGGGCACTTGGGAACAGAGACTCCAGGCAAAAAGTATACATAAACAGCTCAGTAATGATTAGAGTAAGCAACGTAGCTGTAGGTGCAGATGGGCATGTGGCGTTTGAGGCCGACATGTGAAGTAAATGTCAAGCATGTCAAAGACACTGAATGTCTTACATCAGGCACTATTGATTTTTCTGCATTGATCATTTCTTCATTAAAATCATAACGTATTGTAGAGTAGGGTTTAACTTCCTCGACCACCTGTCAAGGCAAAAAGTGAAGCATTACCTTTGCTCTGTTGCCTTTTTCATTGGCAGATTGCTGCGTATGTTATTTTTTTCTGTGTCTCATGAGTTGAGGTTCAGACGGGGATTGTTAATGGCGAAACGGAGACCATCCAAAAATAATCATGTGTGCCTTAGCACCATGAATCGAAACCCGATTCCCTTTTGGTGGATATGGTGAAACAGGCTTTTGGTTCATAGCATGGAAACATGTCTGTGAGCAAACAGGGGAATACGAGGTACTGAGGTCGCATAGAAATGGGGAGTTACGTTTACGGTTGCGCCATCACTATTAATGTGTTCTCCATCATGCTCACTCACCCTGGCAGGCACATGCTAGCCCATACCTAATTCCCATTATAAGATTGCCATCCTTAAATTGACACCAGCAGCTACAGCATGAAGGACCCAACACATGCTTGCTATAGGTTACAAATGTTTGATTATCTTCTGCCAGGATATCCAATTGTAAAGGAAAGGTCACCGGCGGTACGGTGCGTCATGTGTCACATGTGTGCGTGACTTTACTGTATGTACGTGTTAGGTGTATGAGAAGAGGACGTGTCAGCAGATCCGGTCATCTGACGATGCCAAAGCTGTATGATGTTTGTGGAGCATCTCTGCTTACGTGTGCACGTCGTATGTTTTCCTATTCCCCGCTCAGAGACGATAGATCAGCAGGGATACCATGTAGCTCTGCTGACTGCAGAACGGCCTGTATTGCTCAGTTTTCACGTTTACAGGCAAGGCCACTCAAACCCATTGTACTCTCACCAGTGCCAGACAAACACACTATCAACAAAATGATTCACTCCTATTCTCTATACGGTATCTCATCTCAAATATTTGATGTGAAAAAAATATGCTTTTGGCAATATGTACGTAATAAGGAAACACTGGAAACACTCAGCTTTCCCCAGAGTATTTATGACATCTAAATACGAACATTTCGAAATCTAGTTGCAGCTTATTTCCACGAGGATCGCACACCGATAATTCACGGTACGCTTTGGTCATTTAAACGTTTTGGCGAAAATCATAATTTTTGTGCAGTTTATTAAAGCTTAGGATATCATATGGTAGTCTCATACTGCAGTTGACCAGTTTGCTCAGGCGGTAACTGTCCACTGAAAAGTCGGCCTGAATCTGTGCGTCGCGTCCTCCAACCTACTTAAATTTGAATTACTTAAACAACCGAACATTACAGATCTGTTCTTTTCAATGAACCTATTTTACTGCTTCATACCCCCCCACACACACACACACACACAGGCTGGAAATTATATGGGAAACGAACCATTTTCTTATTTATTAGCATTTAAAAATGAGATTGCATACATAAAACAACTTGATTCAATATTTCGTACATTTGGGGAAATGGAAGGTTGTTAGACATGATGCAATATGTCAAATCAGCAGTTGAGTTTGCTCAGCGAGGTTTGTCCTATTTTCAGGTTACATGTCACCAGACACAACGTTTTTCCTACTTTACATGTACAACAGTCAAGTCTCATGACACAGAAACAACTGTTGTGGGTAAGAGCTTGGTTTACTAACAGTTTTACAAGTGTTCAGTGTCATCAATATGCCATAATCATTGTTTTAATTGCTCTTTATCAAACTGGATGCGGAAAGAGATCAAAAGAGACTTTTGATTTTGGGTACCAAGGTACATGTACCTTAACAACTTGAATCATCTAGCCTGTATCTCTCAGAAACTGACAGTGCTGCAATACGACATGGCTTTTGCAGGGGTGTCAGGGAGACTTGATAGGACTATAGATCTGTATTCTTCACTTAGAAGGATTGATCGCTCCACACTTATCTCAGTAACGGCGGGCTCTTGCTATCAATACAGATCAAGTTTATTGTTTACGTGGCATGAAAGACATAAACGGATCTGAACACCATAAAAGACCTCATTACTTTTTTATGACTTGGGCATGGCACTCTTGCGTACATGGGTTATTTTTCATGATGCATACTTACAGCAACATGTGTACTGGATTGAATGTGTTACGAAATATCAACAAATCAGAGCGAGTCACACCAAACCCGGTCAGATCATGAGCAAATGAAGACTCCGCACCTTCACCTCACTCGTCTGATCTTCGTATATATGTAATCAAGTCAGTACAGTCAAGGATACTGTACAGTACAGACGTGTTCCTATCTTATTCCTTCAGATATGTATGTATGTATGTATGTATGTATGTATGTATGTATGTATGTATGTATGTATTTATGTACGTACGTAGGTACATATGTATGTTTGTAAGTACGTACGTATATGCATGTATGTACGTGTGTATGTATCCTCCAACACAACAAAAGGAAACACGTTTGGGCCTTCCAGACACGAGATATACAAATGACAGCTTTGAGACACTACTGTCTGTCTCGACTGATATACTAAAAATACCCACAAAGACATATTAGCACCATGTATCACTGGAAAGCTTATGGTTGTCATGGAATTTCAAATCCACAAGAATAGATCTTGTAAAATACTTCTTATATAAACACACACATAAATGTACACAAAGTAAGAAATGATTACGTACATAAATTTACATTTATTTTAAAATCATCCCCTTTGAAAACAACAAAACGCACTGGTGAGTGTCATCTCTATCTGTTTAACACGCAAACATGAGTATTTAAACAATACGAATGCACTTAGTCTATCAGGTTGCCCAATGGACGCGATTTTGAAGATCCTTTTTAATATATCAACTAACAAACCTAGTAAGTATCCACCTATCTGATTCATTGGTTTACAGATGGTTTAAACGATATCACCAAATTGCTGACATATGGGTGTGCGTCTTCAGATGCATGATCAACATCGAAAATCGCATGTTGTGTACGCACTATTAGGGCCATGCAATGTTGAAATTCCTAGGGTATTGCCTTTAGTTCAACAAAGACCCTTATGAGCAATGTTTCTAATTTGATTATGGAACACATAAGTGCCATACAAAAATATCATGTAACAGGGGTATGAATACATGACCTGTCGGTGCTCGTAATCAACTCTCAGGGACTAAAATTCAGAAACCCAATAAAGAATCGCCTTAGACGAGATCACGGGGAAAACCGAAATAATGATACAAGAATTTTTTTATCGTCCTGTGATTAACTCCCGTGGCCCTCACTGCACCTCGTCATCTTTCTCTGGCTTTAATGTGATGTTATAGCCATTGTACCGTCAACATTGGTTTAAACGTATTCTATTTTTTCAACAATGTACAAATACAATATTCTCATCGGCAATTAAGAATTGGGAAGAGGGCTTAGCCCTATATAAATCCCTCTCGTGGAAGAATAGACAACAATTAAACCGGACACCAACAGACGCACAATCGCTGCACAGTGAGGCAGGGCCAACCGACATGCCGCGATACAAGAGTGAGAAGACATCACAGTTGGACAGGGACAGGTAGGGGCGCTCAATACGTTCGAAGTAATTAATAATTTTGTTTACCAGGTACATAATTCAGATAAAGTTTTGAGTAAGAAAAACAATAATTTCTCAGCCAATACTTGTTTGTGTGAATCTTTCAGACAGCACAATAAAATCTTGAACTGCAAAGAAAAATTGGGTGTACTCTGTCAGGGTGCAGTTAGGAGAACCATACAGTACAGTTTACAATGTAAAAGGAGCATAGAGTGAAATGATATTGTGCAGTTGAGATCGGATAACAGTATACTTTGGACAAGAAAAAAAGAAATACAAAGCATCCTCATTACTTGCACCATATTGACAACTGTACGCATATAAACTTTCTGTGACAACCGTCCACATAGAGGGTCTTAAACGCTATTCCAGAGGAAAATCCATGCCAAAACAAACAGGTCCTATTTTTACACTCATGTGTGAAACTGTTCTGTTCTGTTTCATATGGCACAGTGATGTGCCATACAGAAATATATGAACAATGCTGTCCGTAAGGTCCTGTTTTACACTCATGTGTGACATTGATGTGTTTCATATGGCACAGTGATCTGTCTTAAAGAAATATGTAAACAATGCTATTCGTGAAGTCCTGTTTAAAACTCATGTGTGACATTGATGTTTCATATGGCACAGTGATGTGCCATTAAGAAATATGTTAACAACGCTGTCCATAAGGTCATATTTTATACTCATGTGTGACACAGATGTTTCATATGGCACAGCGCTGTTCCATAAAGAAATGTGTAAAAAACGCAGCCCGTTAGGTCCTAGTTTACACTCATGTGTGGCACTGATGTACTTCATATGGTACAGTGATGTGCGATAAACGTATATAAAGACGCTAACCCAAAAGTTTTTACTCGGAATTGGACAAGAATATATTTCACCACCACAGGATCCAAAAGTATCGGCCAAGTGCCATGTTTTCATGTCGTCTGACATGTGGAAATTTTGCAGATATATTTGAAACTGTTAAAAAATATTATTTAAATGAAGGCTTATCTCTTTGTCAAATTTATATACATGTCTGATGTATATATAATTTTAATCCACAAAAGTCATGTATTTTGTTTCAAGAGAAGTTGATTGACTTTTTCTTTCCGGTTGCCTTATTCGTTTTTATGAAATTTGTTCAACCTGCAATATCGGAAGTAACTGACAATATAAGGACAAAGAAGACTTTTATTTTAAACATAGTATAAATATGTATAGCAGCACGTTACAACTCACTAGCATCTCGTGATATCTAATAATTATTTTACCTCAAGATAAGGCTTTTTTAGATTATAACGTTTGTATTTTGTTGTCTGTTCTTTTTACATATATAAATACCAAATGCATTCATGAGTGTTACCTGTATGCTCCCCGTCCAGCACTGGGAATACTTATCTGCCTTAAACCCACATTTTCCTTAATAAATTCCACATAAATCTGACGCGTATGAATTATTTTCTGTTGTTCCCTTTCAGAAGGAACATATAACGGCCCGATTCTTATAAATACTTTACGACTTCCCGTTAAATGTTTGGCGGCGAGTAAACATTTTTGATATCATCAATTTGCAGACGTGCCTTGGCATTGATATTTTTTATTATGAAATATGGTTTAGTATTAAATAAGGATGAAAAATACGTTCATTTGGAGGAGTACAGTTAGAATGCAATCAAAGTTCCATCCCGGCAGACCCCGCATAAGTGAGGAAACCAGAAGCTGCTCAGGCGCATATCAGACCGAGGAACTCAACGTGCAAAATTCTGAACAAGACATGGTCAACGTGCCGCATTAAAATGCAATGACCACACATGCCTCCATTAACAACAGTGTTCAACACACAGGACATTTTTGCTCAATTGATATGGGCAAATCATATACAGAAAATGGAGAACATACGTCTCCGTAACAAGCAATTACGTATTGTGCTCAAAATGATCAGAATCAGGTGACAAGACGTTCAATGCATTGAAAGCATAACTTCTATACTTACGTGAATGAACCCACGTGGTTGGAGTGCTGGTCGATGACCTGGTCGAACTCTGTTTTGGTGAAATCCAGGCTGCCATTATCCCCAAAAGCCCCCCATTCAATGTCGATCACAACCTAGGATAGATAAACAAAGCGTTCGCCAATTTTAGAGAGTCTTGAAACGGATTTTTGCTGCTAATAATGTTGCTTTGATGGATCATGATGCCTTCAGAACATTGAAACGGATTTTTGTCGCAAATAATGTTGCTTACATGGATCATGATTTTTATAGCATTGCGAGGGATTTTGGGGGTCACAAATAATGTTGTTTTCATGGATCGTGATTTTTACAGAGCATTGAGAGGGATTTGGGGGTCACAAATAATGTTGTTTTTATGGATCATAATTTTTATAAAGCATTGAGAGGGATTTGGGGGAGGGGTCACAGATAATATTGCTTTAATGGATGATGATTCTTATAGAGCATTGAAACGTATTTTTTTCGCAAATAATGTTGTTTTGATGGATCATTAGCTTTACATTCCCAATTACACCTCATTGAAGATTAAAGACTCGATATCTTTTCAAGTGATCTTCTATAGACTGCTTTTGCCACGCACTTTTGGCAACTTGACGTTTTAGGACTTCCAAATGAAATGATGCTTCATCGCTTGGTCTGGCAGGGACCAAAGTCAACCAGACAGCGCACGCTTCAGCGATGTCCTTTAACGCCAAGTAATAAACAGTAACCCTTCTTCCGCAAGGGGAAAAATTACATAATAAAATCTGACACAATGCAGCCTAATTCAAACAATTTGCGAAGGGCAGTGAGAAAGTGTGTTCTCAACCGATGTTGAGAACAGCATAGGATTTACAGATAATATGGAGACAAAAATAATTCTATGGAACTTAAAAAAAAATATTAAAATCTCGTAGGAAATTCGAAATTAATGCGACACTAGTCTAAAAGGGACCAAAACGTTTCTTCCTTTAATGCTGCGCCGCCTGGCGCATTACTCCCCGCCTGAGATGCCAAGAAGTGTCTCTGTTACTTTTGAAGCAATTCACCAAGCAGTTTCGGACGAGAAGATGCTACAAATTTAATCCTCAAAAATGGCCGTGTGTTATTAGGGAAAGTGAATAAATTTGGCAGAAATCCATACATAACAGTCACAGCAAGTTTAATTAGGACCCAACAAAAGGTTTTCACAAAAAACTACAAATACGTGCGTAAAAACCAATATTCCTCAGTAATCGTGATAACATGTACTCTTACCGTTATCTTAATTAAAAAACATACGAAAGTTAAAAAAATAAAAGTTCTGGCTATGGAGGACAATCAATCAAGATAATCGCCGATACACAGAAAACCCTCTGTTCACAACTCACTTCTCGTGGATCTTCATCATCACCTTCCCATTTGTCAATGTTACTAATTTTTTCTACGTAGGCAGCATTACAGCCAGTACCTGAAATTGTATTTTACAATGTTACTTTAAATATACATGTATCAATTGAACATTTCTGCCTGAGTCCACACTATGCCGTTTTCCGTTTATTTTTGATAAATCTATGTCTAAATATTTATGAATGGTCTTTATGTTCTGGCTGCAAGGTAAACACAGACCTGATTATTGAAGGAAACACGTAAGTGTACGGTCGAGAATGACAACTACATTAAGCCACTGTTTTACGAGGAAATGGACTCTAAATTATGATGTCAAATGTATTTTCCACTTGTCAACTCTGTCTAGTGGCACTGTATGTAAACGTTTGTTGTTAATATTACATTGCCATTGCAGTACGCTTTGCCAACAGCCATCCTTCCTCATAGAAGTGAATTGTTAATAGGACAATTATGTGATGTGTTGCACAGCATTTGTATATTGCACCATTATAAGATGAATCCGACCGCCCCATGAAATTTCCGTTACAAATGAAAGATCAGTTTTGATTTCAATTTTGGAGAGGTCACTTTCTCCTCCAACCTCAACTGGACACTTGATCTATGTTTCAACGCATTGTCCAGGTAAATTTACCTTTATCTCGGATTATTTTCATTTCAATACTATTTCCATACTCCCAACGTAAGAACTTCATGCTGTCGTTGGTACAGTTTCAGATTATCTTTTGCAACGAATTTGAAGAGCTTAGATATGTTACAAAATGAAATTCTGCGAATCATATTTTTTTCTCGTCCCAAATCACATACTTCTTCATTCTTAATTTCCCCTGATATCTGCTTACCAGCATGATTGTTTTACATATTATTATGTACAAATATAATGTGGACTATATTTCGTACAATCTTTGATGAGTGGGTTACATTCACTTCCTCTGTTGACAGACATTTTACAAGGCCGCTGATACATACGTTTTACCATCGCACAGGACGAACTTTATTCCACAATCCTTACTTTATCTAGGAAGTGAGCTGTGAAATACACCGTCATTACATATTCTGATATACTCTGCCATTTATATTTTGCATGCCAATTAATGTTCTTCTTTATTCACATTGTGCACGATCCTTATTGTCTAATATTGTAACACTTACTGTGTTTTTGCTCTGTGTTTTACCTAGATGATGTTACTACAAGTTGAATCTTGAGAGTGCACATATGCCCATCTGGGTTCTACTTTTCTTGTTATTCATGTGTATTTGCCACATAAATTGTGATCATAGATACAAATAAAACAGGTAACTTTTTGAGATATCAGCTTGCTTTTCTCATTATACATCAAGACGAACGGTAGTTGACAGTGTATGTTATATCACATGAGAACACGACAATGTTATAAAGCCCTGGGCTGATCAGTGTCCTTAGTCATGGCAAACTTAGTCATCGTGTTATAAGTTATAAAGCCAACTGTAACTGTGTAACTGCCTAAATGATGGGTTTTTTTAGGAACTTGAATCCCGGGCAATCCTGTTGCTCCATGACTTCCTAGGAAGACCTGCCCGCGGTTTTTTCTTGACAGAGAGACAAGTGAAATGTATCAATTCGGCATCCTACGTGATTTTTCAAACTTGTGGCAGATCTACAGTCAAGCAAATAGTTCATTCTGTCAATACACCAGTTTAAATTCCTTGTAAAGCTAGGCAACAACCCATACTTTGTATTTGTATTCATTTTTGTTTGTATGTATATATTGACCCAAGATTACAAAGTAATACATGCACATCAATATATCATTTTGATGTGACAGCAGCTGAAACCCGAATGAGCTATGTGCCCAATTAAAACTATATGTATAAAATATACATATACTAAGCAGTGATATTGACAATATTAAATACATTTGAGCAAAGAATGATAATTCAAAACAAGAACTTCTAATGAAACGTAGAATGATAAGACTGTCGATGCTGTGAACACAAGAATACAGATGTCCTGTATTGAATGTTGACACAGAAGATGATGTGTTAGTAACTTTTTACATTTATAAATATCGTTGGGAGTAAGTATTTCCACTCGTACTGGATTCTAGAATTTTCTTCCCTAACAGCGTACAGAAAATTGACACATGATCTATATAACTCCAGGTAGTATGACTCTGATTGTCTTGTATTACATCTGTGGACTAATGATGTTTTAGTGAACCAACCATTAAAGACAGCAGAACGTATGTCCTTGGTATACCTATATGAAGCGATTGAGCTACGATGGAGATTATCGGAAGGGTTAACGACCCTAAATATAACGATCATCGCAGAATTTCAAGTAAAAGAGTAATGTCATGGCATGACCGCATGCTCTTGCAACATTTCTTAAGCCTTGATGTCCATTGTGTGGTAAACAGGTGAAAAGTTGTACTTAAACAAAATTAATCATTGTATAGTAAGAAGCCTATATGGCGTTTCTGTTCTCACTTTCTTGTGGAATTCTCTATTGGGTCATGGCCAGATATAAAACATTACACAATAACCAATTCAAAATATTCATTTAGTTCTTATGGGAGGGGGCATGGTATTTTTCAACCTGTTCACGGCGGTCGTAGATGTGTCCTTTTACGTGTCACGCCTTTGCGATTACGATATCTTTATTGTAACAAAGCAACCGTGTTATTTGTCCTTTTCCAACGAGGAGGATTTACATACTACCTTGCCCTTTTTCTCGATTGCAATCAATTATTATTGCTATGATATGTACTGTAATGTCCAATAAATGTGTTTAAACCAACAAAAAAACAAGAGGGCTGTGTGAACAGCCCATGCTCAGCTGATCTTGACATTCATCACACTTGCAGCTCTATGAACTTGGGAACGGATCAAGGTCACCCATGTTCTGAGTAAGTCTGACCATTATAAAAGAACACTAACATGTGCAACATCAAGGTTCAAGTAGGTCTCAAGTTATGATGAAGAGTAAAATCCATGTATGTTGCACTGTGACCCCAGAAACGAGGTCAAGGTCATTCATGCACTGTCTGAGCATGACCTTCATACAAAAACATCAACATGTGCAGCACCGCAGTACTAACTCAAAACAGATCTCAAGTTATCAAGTAAACAGTAAATTTCGTATCAGTTGTCCTGTGAATAAGCATTAAAATGCCCATTGACGTACATAGTAATCAACAGGAAAGCTGCATTGATCGATAAGTACCCGAGTTGAAAATACTTTAAAATCAGGAATCTAAAGCAGTGCCACCTAGTAAACAACTTTGTTTGACCCTTCCACAAGAACATATCCATCACATTTCACCTTAATCTGAGTGACGGGTCTGAGAGCAAGTGAAAAATAACAAAACCATATAAAAAATTCATAAAAAAAAACTTGCAGTGCCACATGGTGAACAAATTGGGAACTATGTGTCCCTGGGAGTGTCTATGTACGATATCAAAACAATTGGGTGAGCAGTTTAAGAGGTAGAGAGTTTTTAAGGTTTGCCGCAAAAAAAGAACCAAAAAATTCATAAAAATTCCAAAATCAATAAAGCGTGACCACTTGCACTAACTTGGTAGAGATCAACCCAAGGCACATCCCCACCAAGTTTGAAGTAAATCTGGCCAAAAGTATTTAGGTTATAACCATTACAAGAAATTCCCATGTTAAACTTTCCTATTTAAACTTTTGTAAAGATTTTTGAAAAAAAAAAAATTTAAAATCCAAAATTCATTGGAACATGACCATTTGGACAAACCTGGTAGAGGTACATCCCCACCAAGTTTGAAGTTAATCTGGATGACGCTTTTGGAGAAGAAGTCAAAAATGCGAATTAGCATTAGAATGCTCAATGACTTCAATAGTAATCAATAGAAAAGCTGCATTGACCGATAAGTACCCAAAATGAAAAAAAATGCTTAAAAATCAGGAATCCTCAGCATTCCTTCCCACATAATGAACAACTTTGTTTGACCCTTCTACAAGGAACATATCCACCATGTTTCAGCTTAATCTGAGTGACGGTTCTGGAGAAGTCGAAAAAAACTATAACACACAAAAATTCATAAAAAAATTGCAGCGCCACCTGGTGAACAAATTAAGAACAAGGAGTCCCTAGGTGTCTTTCCGTGTAATATCAGAGCAATTGAGTAACCACTTTTGGAGAAGAAGATTTATTAAGATTTGTCCAAAAAAAAAGGAACAAAAAAATTAGTTTAAAATTCCAAAAATCACTGGAGCATGACCATTTGAACAAACCTGGTAGACACCCACCCAAGGTACATCCCCACCAAGTCTGCAGTTAATCTGGATGACGGTTTTGGAGTAGAAGTCGAAAATGTGAATTAGCAATGGAATGCTCATTGACTTCCATAGTAATCAATAGGAAAGCTGCATTGACCGATAAGTACCCGAATTGAAAAAAATCGTTAAAAATCAGGAATCTGCAGCATTCCCACACAGTGAACCACTTTGTTTGACCCTTCTACAAGTAATATAGCCACCATGTTTCAGCTTAATCTGAGTGACGTCTCTGGAGAAGAAGTCGAAAATAGCTATATCACCCAAAAATTCATAAAAAATTAGAAAAAAATTGCAGTGCCACCTGGTGAAAAAATTAAGAACTAGATGTCCCAGGGAGTGTTTCTGTGTGATATCAAAGTAATTGGGTGCGCGGTTTCAGAGAAAAAGATTTTTTAAGATATGCCCAAAAAAGAACAAAAAATTCATTTAAAATCCAAAAATCACTGGACCGTAGCCACTTGAACAAACTTGGTAGACACCTACCAAAGGCACATCCCCACCAAGTTTGAAGTGGATCTGGCTGACGGTTTCGGAGAAGAAGTCGAAAATGTGAATTGTTGTCGGACGACGGACGGACGGACGGACGACGGACGGACGACGGACGGAGGACCATAAGATAAGCTCAGCTGACTGACAAAACAGCTGAGCTAAAAAAAAACTGCCTGCGACGTGCCTGCGATCATCCATTGGTATCACACGAGGTTATTATCATTATCATTATTATTATTATCATCATCATCATCATCATCATCATTATTATTATTATTATTATTATTATTATTATTATTATTATTATTATTATTATTATCTTTATTATTATTATTATTATTATTTACTGACATATTGTGATACAGTCCAGTTGACCTATTGTGATATGGTCCAGTTGACCTATTGTGATATGGTCCAGTTGACCTATTGTGATACAGTCTAGTCCACCTATTGTGATACAGTCTAGTCGACCTCTTGTGATTCAGTTTGGTTGACCTATTGTGATCCAGTCTGGTTGACTTATTGTAAATGGTAACACAGCAGTGGCGGCCTGTTGAGCTTCCAGCAATTAGGTCACATGACCCATAAAGACTCAAACCTCCCAAAAAGTGCTGCCGATCTCCTTTGCACGTGCATCAGTGCTGGGCCTTATCATTGTTTGGATATCAGCGCTATACTCAATTATAGCCTCTAATTTGGAGGTCATCTGAACGTTATCATTGACATTGTGTTTCCGAATTCTTTCGCTGTTCGGGGGCATTTCCCGCTAATGAAATCTAATGCCCAATTGCACATGTTCAGATCAAGTCGGGATTACGGGGACTCTGGAGTCAAGCCCATCTCAAATAGTTATGTTGGTTTGCACATGTCTGGGTTAAACTGAAGCCCTACTAAATTTAACCCCAAGATTTAACTCGAACTACATCCAGGATGAGAAGCTAAAGTAATATTAGTTTTCCAGTGTGTGCCCACATCAGTTTGCTGTAAAGTGGGGATATTACTGTACCATGGAAGATTATATTGCCTAGTGGCATTAATTTGATTTGGTTGATTGTCTGTTGCCCAGAGACGCAGGAGCAGCCAGCTCAGTAATTGCTGGGTCCCATGATTTCATAAAAATACATGCTTGTAAACATTAAGGTAAAAAAGAGTTGTTTCCAGGTATAGCACCACCGAGCCCATTTGCCGAAATCAATGAGAAGGAAGAAACAAGCCAATGCCACAAGACCTATATATTACTGCTTACCACAACAAATTCAACACCCCTACATGCAATAAATACATTTAAAGATTCACTAGTATCTACTTCATTGATTTGTACCAATAAACAGATTTTACGATCACAATAAACGTTATTACATTTTTGCGCCCAAACACCTTCGGAAGCGGGATGAGCAATTTTTTGGTTAAAGGGAATGGAGGCATTCGTGGATTCGAAATTTCCCTTGATGCTTACTGGTAAAGGCAAAACGAAATCATCTTTTTATTTTCTCAAATTATTAAACAATACGAAGTTTTCGGGTAAGAAAATAAGATAAGCAAAGAATAATATACAAGAAAGAAATATGCCTAAATGTCTGCAATGACCGCAATGTTTCAGGAATGACGATATATTATTAAAATGGTAGCATTTAAAAGTGACTAGAATTGATGGATGACTGAATGATGGGTGATGCTTTTACTGTGTATTGGCTTTGCAGCACTTCCACTAGTTGTCTTCAGGAATCTTTTCTTCTCAGCAATTTCATCTTTCAAATTTCCCCATGCATTTTTAGCTGACTGTTATCCCTCATCTGTACATTGGCTTCAAAATGTTTGCTAATTTCTAAAGTTTCTTCACTCTTCTGGACCTTAGCCCTATCATTTTTGTTGCTTTCCACCATATTTATCTGCCTCTACTAATTTTAGAATTCGCTTCTTCATATAAGAAATGACAAGTTTTGTGGTCTTTGCTTTACATTCTTTGCTAGTTCTGATGGCGTGATCCCCTATTTGCCTGCACAGACAACCATGCGGGGGAAGGAAGAAGAGGTTGGTCGATTCGAGTAAAGCTACATCAAAATAAAATCTATGCAAAGCAGCACACACTCAGGACACAACAGTGTAACCTGGAGTCGCCAGACCCTGATTTGATCTTGACAAGTGCAAACAAATTTGACTCTGGGTCAATGGCATCATAATCCTGAGTCACTTAGCCCCAGATTATCAATTTAACTGTGGGTTACATGACTCGGGCATGTGCAAATGGGCATCACCTATGGGAGGGTTTTTCCACTCAACTAAATCTGCTTTAGAAGCAAGAGAAGCATGCCGAAGTTATCACGTGATCGTTGGAGCAGCAGGACTACTTACATACCGGCGTTGATTCTGCCAAAAAAACCTGCTATCAACGTGTACTTTTTTCATCCAATGTACACAAATGGGAGTATGATGTATCAGTGACCCTGTTGACAATACTGGATTGCCGGGCCAGGTGGGTGATGCATACTTTGAAAAACATTTTCTTCCTATGCTTCATGTTTCAAAATACCCGCCATAAGGACTTCTTTCCCACAATGGCCAACAAAGGAGGGCCAAACACTGCGGACTCTGTTAACTCTATTCCGTTCTTCTCAGTTCTAGATACTTCAAAAGCTGGACGTACCTAAAATATTCAAGCCGCTAGCCCCAGCATAAAGCGACCCTGGACGTTTCCTACAGGTATTTGCCCTCCAGCGCAAAGGATGCACTCTGATTTGGAAAATGAGTCTGGTGAGGGCATGCCTGGAAATGCTCCCGAATCGGGAAATGTCGAAAGCGAGCCAAGCAGTATCCCTGGTATAATAATCTTTATTTCAAGTCGAATTGTACAAATAAAAAAACATTAGCGCAACAGCACTATTGTTCGACCATGAAAAGAAGAAACAGTGACAAGTGATGAGATGGTATACACATTGAACTCACAATGAGACTATATACAGCCGGTCTAACAAGGTTTCCTTAAATTTGGAAGAATTATAATCTTCCTTAACCCTGGTTTTACATAGGATGCACATAGAACAAGAGCAGGAGGGGCCAAGCCATGCCTTGATTAACGTCTTAAATTGATTTAAATCAGTAGATGCTTTTATGTGTGGAGGTAAGTTGTTCCACAGCTTGGCCCCTTGGTATCGGAGAGAATTTTTACCGTATGTTATGGTATTGTAGTCAGGCTGCTGTAGTTTGTTGTTGTCTCGTAAATCAAAAATTGTTTCTTTTCTTACATAATTATCGTTTAAGAACGATGGGCTCAAGTTACTTAGGATTTTGTAGACTTCTATAGAGAGTGTTCTTATTCTACTGAGATACAAAGAAGGTTTTTTTAGCCCTTTCAAGTAAATTCGGATATGCAGATACGGGATCATTATAGACAAAACGTAGGACTCTTTCTTGGGTTTTTTCTATTTTCAAAGATAAAGTAGGTCCACATAGGTGCCATACGAGCGGGCAATAATTAAAGTTAGAAAGAATAAATGCATTGAAGATTTGGAGCTTTTCCTTTTCAGTAAGGATATTACTGAACCTACGTAGCACACTTATTTGTTTAGCAGCCTGCTCACAAATATGAGAAACGTGATCATGAAACTTAAGTTTATCGTCAACATAGACTCCTAGTAATTTGACACATCTTTCCGGTTTTATAGTAACACCATCAATTTCAAAACAGAAGTCGTTTCCGATTTGACAGTCTAAACGTGGGCATAAAATCATAGCCTGGAATTTGTCAGGATTTGCCTTCATGTGGTTTTCCATAAACCATTTGATACCTATATTAGCAGCATTTTCCAAAGACAATTTTACATTGTGTAAGTCATGATCATGAAATGATAAGGAGTTGTCGTCGGCATAATTATAGAGACTACAATGCCCTTCCATAACATAAAGAAAATCATTCATAAAGATATTGAACAGCAAAGGGCCAAGTATACTACCCTGTGGCACCCCCTTTAGTAAGTCTGCCCACTTACTGGAAGTGCCACTATACTTGACCCTTTGCTTTCGGTCACTTAAATAACTGCCTAATAATTTACAAGCATGTTAAGACAGACCATAGGATCGAAGTTTCTCTAAAAGTAGATCATGGGGTAGGCAGTCAAAAGCCTTCGATAGATCCATTAGAATCACACCTACGTATTCATGGTAATCCAAAGCGGATTTCCAATCCAATGTCTGGTGTTCCTGGTGAAATTGACAGGTTTTTTTTTTTGCTTTTTTGTCTAGCCCGAAAGTCGAGGCGGGCTTAGAAAAATCATTGGTGAATCAGTGAACAGTCGAGTCAGTACTTACGAAAAGAGAATTACAGATATGGAGTCCACCATAGCTGACCTCAAGTCCCAATAAGAAATGGCAAATAATAAGCTGCAATGCTTTGAAAAGGTGTGCATTGATGTGCAGGCGAATGATAAAAAGACCAATGATTTTGAGAAAGAGTTGGACGAGTTGCAACAATATAGCAGACGATACGCTCTTAGGTTTTGGGTCAAAGATAAGAAAGGCGAAGAGGAAGACACAGACAAGATATTCCTCGATAAAGTTTGCAGCTTTTGGGTTCAAATTACAAGTAGTTACATCAGTCGTTCCGATCTTGTGGGCAAGCCCCATGATGGAAAGCCGAGAGCCATTATTGCCAAATTCATTGCGTACAGAATTAGACAGAAAATCTTTGAGGCAAGAAGGAAGAGATCTGATGTGTTTATCAGCGAGGACTTGACCGAAAAGAGGGCCCATATCATGTACATCGCGCGTGGGTTCAAGAGAAAAAACCGAATTCACTCGTGCTGGCCCAGAGATGGATTACTCTACGTTCGCGAGTTAAACCCGTGGGGCAGTAATCATCAGATTGGCCGTGTAGTCCAAATTAATGAAAAGGAAGACCTTGAGAAACATGATTCGTAAATCAGCATACATAGATACTATTTTTTTTCTGATGAAAACTTATGTGTCTAATTTTCTAGGGCTTGATCTGAATGAGTTAATTTCTGATTAGATTATTTCTTGTAAGTCTAAGATTCATCAAGGTCATACACTCAATTTCGACATATGTTTTTCAACTTCTCGATTGTTTGTCTTATCATGACCCACAGCTTTCTTTCTCTAATATTTGTAGGCTTATTCATTGTGTCAAGCTTTAAATGTCAGCTTTATTTTCTGTATGTCAAATTTTAAATGTGTGATACATTACGTCTGTTTGTTTCCACCTGTTCATGCTTGGCTGGTTTGTATCTTAACTCCAGTTCATGCTATGCTATTTGTTTCCATCCACTTTGTTTGTAAGATCTAGCCACTGAATACGGGCTTGTCTGGCCTACTGGTATACTTTTCATTCAACTGTGAATTGTCCCTAAAATGCTTAATTAAGTCTGTGTGCCAACACAGACATATTGTTGCTCTAGGAGTTCTTTATTAAAGTGTGTGTGTCAACACACACTTTTCTGTTTTTCTAGGAATTCGTTCTTTCTTTCTTCTTTCTTTCTTTATTTCTTTCTTTCTTTCTTTCTTTCTTTACAGGCAAATTTGTCCAACATTTCATTTGGAAAGTATTATACGTAGAAACTCCAAACTTCGCACAATTATACATCTATAAAGGCTGGCCTTTTTATAATGAGATGTCATGCCTTTCAAAATTATGCAAATGAAGGCTAATTAAAGTTTTAAATCTTCAATATCTTATATACTATAGTAGATGTTGTTCCCACTGTATAGTAGCTCATTCATAGCAAGGTAAAGGTCATCTTAAATGTCAAGGTCATGTCAAGGTCAAAGGTCAATTTTAAGCCAAAATGTCATTTTTGAGATCAAGGTTCATTTTAGGTAGAGTTCACCTAAAGGTTAAGGGTCATTTCAAGGTCAAAGGCCACTTTCCATGGTGGCTTTCTTCTAACCATAGCTTGGTCAATTTTTATCCAATTTTGATCATGTTGGCCTTAAATTGTAGCTGTGGTAACACTACACATTTTTGTAATTACATGTGACCTCTAAAGGTCAAAGGTCAATGTCATTTTGACTTTTGAAAGTTTCATTCAGTCATAACTTGGCCAATTTCTATCCAATTCTAATCATGTTGGGTTCAAATTGTAGGTATTGCAACACTGCACATTTTTATAAGAACATGTAACCTCGAAAGGGCAAAAGTCAAGGTTATTTGGCCCTTTGAACGTTTCATCTTGCCAAAACTTGGTCAATTTTATCCGATTTGGTTCATGTTGGGTTTAAATTTTCGGTATTGTAGCACTGTGCAATTTACATGTGACCTGTAAAAATCAAAGGTCAAGGTCATTTGGACTTTGAAATTTATATGCAGCCATAAGCTTAATGTAATGTGAAGAAACCAAAGGATAAAAGTTGTAGCATTTAATATTTACAACTTTTGAAGGCACTCAGATAGGTTTGCTTTGAGGCAAATCTTTTAGAGTTTCTTTCTTTCTTCTTTCTTCTTTACCAGCAAATTTGTCCGACACTTTTCTCCGACACTATTATACATAGAAACTCCAAACTTGGCATGAGTGTACCTCCATACAAGGACTTTGACAGTTTCATACAGACGAATGAAGATGATTAAAATTATGCAAATTAGGGGCATTTGAAATTTTAAAACTTAACTTTCTGCTAACTATAATAGATAGAGAAGTCATTTCAGCATATACCAGGGTGTTATTAACCATTGCACATCTAATGAATCTGAAACAAAAGTTGTAGCCATATAATTATGCTAATTAGCAGAATTTGAAATTTGAAAACTTAAATATTTTCAAAACTGTTACAGATAGAGATGTCATTTTAACCCCTTCTAGGGGGTTACTTACCAGTGCGCACGGAATGAATTAAAAATAAAAGCTGTAGCAATTTAAATTATGCTAAGTAGCACCATTATAAATTTTAAATCTTGAATAACTTCAAAGCTATAATAGATACAGATGCCATTCCAACTTGTACTCCTGTGTTATGGGATAGTTGTACAATGCCACACCAATATGCTTTGAAGACACACACACACTGATTTGCTATGCAGCAAATCATCTTTTTCTAGTTTCTTTCTTTCTTCTTTCTTTCTTTCGTGCTTTCTTTCTTTCTTTCTTTCTTTACAGGCAAATTTGTCCGAAATTTCATTTGAAAAGTATTACACATAGAAACTCCAAACTTGGCACAATTATACTTCTATGAATGAAGTCTGGCCTTTTTATAATGAGAGGTCATGCTTTTAAAAATGATGCAAATGAAGGCTTATTAAAGTTTTAAATCTTCATAACTTATGTGCTTCAGTAGATGTGGTTCCGAATGTACAAGAGTTTGATCATAGCATGGTAGAGGTCGTCTTAAATGTCACGGTCATGTGAAAGTAAAAGGTCACGCTTAAGCCAAAATGTCATTTTTGAGGTCAGGGTTCACTTCAGGTAGAGGTCATCTCAAGGTCAAAGGTCACTGCCGGTGGTGGCTTACTTCTAGGCATAATTTCTATCCAATTTTGATCATATTGGGCTGAAACTGTAGCTATTGTACACTGCACATTTTTGAAACTTACATGTGACCTCTAAAGGTCAAAGGTCAATGTCATTTTGACCTTTGAAAGTTTCATCCATTCATAACCTGGCCAATTTCAATCCAATTTTAATCACGTTTGAGTCAAATTATAGGTATTATAACAATGAACGTTTTTATAAGAACATGTCACCTCGAAAGAGCAAAGGTAAAGATCATTTCACCCTTTGAAAGTTTCATCTTGTCATAACTTGGTCAATTTCATCCCATTTGGTTCATCATGGGCTTATATTGTGGGTATTGTAACCCTGTGCACTTTACACGTGACCTGTAAAGGTCAAAGGTCAAGGTCATTGGGACTTTGGAATTTGCATCCAGTCATTAGAATAATGTGGTGTGAAATACCAAAGGATAAAAGTTGTAACATTTAATATTTACAACTTTGAAAGGCACACAGACAGATTTGCTTTGAAGCAAATCTTCTTTTCTAGTTTTGCTTTATATTGATGAGATATGCTGTTGTCTTTGCGTGCTTCCTGCAAAGAAGACTCTTTACGTTGGCACTTACATGCAAATTTACGAGTTCTAGTATACATTGAACTTAGCGCATACTTGCGGGCCAGGTACCTGACAAATATATAGTGAAAACGTGCAAATCACGCATTCACTGCAGTACCTGTACATGTGTTTAAATATATACATATAATAGTAGAAGTTTGTTAATTGGTAATTTATGTCAAGTTCCAGTATCTTGGTCCTCTACCTCTACTTGTGATTATGTTTTGCTTTGTTTATTTTTTTACTTGTCATATGTTTATGCGACATTTATTCACTTTGTTTAATTTTTATTTTGTGTAATTTTTCAGAACCGTTTTCATATTGTCCTGCAGTTCTTCTCTGTGTAATTAATATGTATTTTGAATCACGATAGCGATACACGGCCGCTGAAAGTGCGGGGGGAAGCAGGATATTACTAATATTTTGGAAATAAAGAGTGCCTTGTACAGGCAGATGGAAATTTATTCTTGTAACCAATTTAATATTCACTAAATGAGTTTGACTTTCATATTTGGAAACTTTAATTCCTGTAAAAAAGACTACTTTTCTGCGAAAGGGGTATCTAGCCCTGTCTGTGACAGTGATATGCCCCTGTGTTCTCCCTGATTAACAGGCGTGAGCCCCGTGCTTTGTCGCTGGGAATTTATGTGCATGTCTCTTATTGTCTTATGAACACAAGAGGCTAGTTTCTGCGCACGAGGTATTATAATACTGATTGTTTTAATCACCCGTTCCTAAAGGGGCACAGCAGATTAATTTGATCTGTGGTCCATCAGCGTTATGTTGAACAAGAAGCCACGAAGTCTAAGACTACATATCTTGCAAAGCAAAATATGTCTTTTTTTACCTTGTTTCTTCAATATATGTTTTTCGTAGATGTGCTTTCAGTTTTGATGACGCAAAGCAAATGAAAACGATGTACATAAAAATAAATACTGCAGTGGAACCATTCTTTTGCGCGTACTATTCCCGATAAATCTGGCCAATGATTACACTTATTTATAGCAAATCTACATTGCCCTCCAGGCAGTTGGGGAAATGTTTTTGCAACGTACAATAAACATCAGCCAAATGAGCACCTAACAGTTCGGTTTAAGTGCTTGTCTTTGCGGCAATGCTAACGTTGTATAGGAGGTTTAAAATCAAATGTAGCGTCTTGGAACGAACAGATGTGCGGTAGTTTTTCTTGACAGTTGGGCCAAGTGTCATACTTACCCATGATGAGTCCTATCCCGCAGTCGTGGTCCAGGTATGAACCTGCTAATAGGGTGCCAGTTGTGTCGTTGAGAACGGCTACCACGTCTACATTAATGTCCTCGAAAAAGCACAGAGACGTTTAAACTATGCAATATGTAGTCAAGGTGAAGATGAACGAAAAATGACAAAGTGATGAAGTTCCTTGTTAATTTCTGACAATGACACATTTTCGAGAATCACTTCTTCAAAGGAAACGAACATATGAAGCAGAGCACACAAAGTGTCTCCCTTTCGATTGAAACCCTTTGTACCATTTACAGTTTACACATAGGTAACATTTAAATTGGGCCGCCAGGTCAGACTTCATTCGCGAGTCATTTAAAATAAAGAACGAATGCAAAACTTAAAGATTAAGCATATATTTATGTTTTATTCTAATGTAATGCCAAAATATTACAACATAGAGGATAGACAATAATCATGTAGTATTTTTGTTCATCATTCATGCATCATTTGTACATCAGTCAAGAAATAAAGTATGTCGTGCAAAGAGGGTAAAGCAATTCAATGAAGTTCTCTAGGATGCTAAAACACCTACCGAAAACGTCCCCAGCAACTACCGTTAATACGCAGCATGCATATTACTTTCCCGCCACAAAGCACGGGTTTGACACCTGGTGATCACGGGCGACGTGCGGGTCGCATCACTGTCACACACAGGCCATATGCTTATTTCTTACAAAATTAGCATATTTTGAGAAATTTAAGTTCACAAATGCCAAACTGGTATTCTTCTAGTAGTTCTCGAGCCATACATAAGAAAAAATTCCATATGCCTTTAATGAGTATGCTGTATTTCCTAAATATTAGTAACCTCCCGCTTGTGCCCACAGGTACCGACCCGTATATCGCCATATCTCACGAAGCGAGACAAGGTAATCGGTATGCATTTGGGGCGGGAACTTAATATGCTTATCTCCTATTATATCTCCATGTGTGTGCGCGCGTTTTTTATGGCTTTAATAGTAATTCAAAGTTGACAATGTGTCACCAAGCACGAACCCCAACAAACTTTACTCTCAGTTCATGGTTCCTGACAATAGGCTGTGGAGAGCAGACCGCACACAATGGGGCGGAGGTGTTTTAGCTTTCTTGAGATCAGACATCCCAGGCTATAGGAAAGTGACCTGTGAATTCTCCAACATTGAGTCAATAGCAGTGGAGGTAAATCTGAACAACAGCAAATGGCTCATATACGGTGCCTATAGGGCACTGTCTATGCCAAGCAGTGACTTTTCACATGATTTTTACAACACAATGGACAAAGTAAGTGTAGGTTATGAAAACCTGGTTGTTATGGGGGATCTCAACTATAACATGTTGAAACCCAGGATAGCTCAACCCCTGATAGATATGTGTAATATTTTTACTTTTTTAACAAAATTGAGGAGCCCACCTGCTTTACCAAAGAGGCCGAACCCACTCTTATAGATGTTGTTCTAACAAATCGACCAAATTCATGTTGCAATATTACCAACTTTAATACCGGCGTGAGTGACTGTCATAACTTGATATCTTTCCAAATTCGCGGGACTATTCCGTATATAAAAAGAGAAAACTTTAGCTACCGTAGTTTTCGTTCTTTTGACCAGGAGGCGTGCATAAAAGATCTTGAGAATGCTCCTTTTCATATTGCTCATGTTTTTGATGATTTCAATGACACATATTGGGCAAGTGAGAAAATACTGCTTGATGTTCTAGATGGCCATGCCCCAATCAAGCAGCAGAAACAACGTAAACATTCTGCACCCTTTATGAACAGGACCCTCAGGAAGGCCATCTATAGAAAGCGTATGCTCCTCAACAAATTTCGCAAGTACAAGAACAAGAAAAATTGGCAAAACTATAGAAGACAACGCAATCTTGTTACCAAACTGCGAAAAAAGTCCATCCGAAATTATTTCTTTGAGAGGTGTGCTGGTGGTCCAAACTCTAGGGACTTCTGGCCCACCATCAAACCTTTTCTTTCCAAACAGGGAAGAAAAACTGATAACAATATCATTTTGTCAACTGGAAATTCTATTATTACCAATCCAGAGGAAGTGAGTGAAATATTCAATGACTATTATATCAAGGTCACAAGTGGAATTGCCACTGACCACTCTTTCAATTCTTCCTCGCATCCTAGTATTGAAAAAATCAAATCCAAAATACATGTCCAAAATCAGTTTGAATTTAAGACAGTTGACAAAGTGTTTATATCCAGACAAATTGACAGTTTGAACCTTCGAAAGGCAACAGGGACAGATGGCATATCTGCAAAGTTATTAAAATTAGTCAAACCAGCTTTAGTAATACCAATAACTAACCTTGTAAATAAAACTCTGACATCCGGTACCTTCCCTGACCGACTTAAAGAAGCTCAGGTCACTCCTATTTTCAAGAAGGATGACCCAATGGACACTAAAAACTATAGACCTGTCAGTGTATTGACAGTAATTTCAAAACTTTTTGAACGTACCATAAATGATCAACTGTATGATTATTTCTCTGACATGCTTCACCCGTTTTTATCAGCTTTTAGACAGGGTTATGGGTGTCAGACGACACTACTCAGAGCCGTGGAGGACTGGAAGAAAGCCTTGGACGAAAACAAATATGTGGCCGCCTTGTTAATGGACCTGTCCAAGGCCTTCGACAGTCTTCCCCATGATCTCCTTATAGCTAAACTTGAGGCATATGGGTTGGATGCCACTGCTTTAGATCTTATGAAAAGTTACCTGAGAGACAGAAAGCAGTATGTAAAGATCGGTAGTGTCACTAGCTCGTGGCAAAATATTCTGAAAGGTGTCCCTCAGGGTTCCATTTTGGGACCTCTGCTTTTTAACATCTTCATGAATGACATCTTTTTCTTTGTTCAAGAGGGAATATTGTACAATTATGCTGACGACAATACTCTGTCTTTTTCCCATGAGTCACTACCAACCCTGAAATCAACTTTGGAAGCAGGCTGTATTCACCTTATCAAATGGTTTGAGATGAATATGATGAGAGCCAATCCTGAAAAGTTCCAAGGAATTCTTTTTGGTAACAAGGCTAAAGGCGAAGACCTCACCTTTCATTTGGACAAATTTGGTATTCATTGTCAGAACGAAGTAAAACTGCTAGGCGTCACAATTGATTTTCGACTTAGTTTTGAAAAACATATTGCCGAAATGTGTAAGAAGGCATCCGGACAGATAAATGTATTGAAAAGAATTGGCCATTACCTCAACAAAAGTTGTAAACTTCTCATTTACCACTCTTTTATTCTTTCAAATTTTGGATACTGCCCCTTAGTTTGGCACTTTTGTGGTGAGGGCAGTACAAAGAAAATGGAACGCATTCAGGAGCGAGCTCTCAGATTCATCTATGATGATCAAAATTCTCCATATGAAGACCTTTTGGAAAAATCAAAATTCCCATCCTTACGCATTAGAAGGATGAAGACCATGGCGATCGAGGCATACAAAATTCTTAATAAACAAGGCCCTTCATATTTATATGACCTTCTAATGGTAAAAGACTCAAAATATTCTTTTAGATACACCAACACTGCCACAATACCAAGGGTTAGAACAACCAAGTATGGTTTAAAATCTTTCCGGTATGGTGAAGCCAAATTGTGGAATGAACTACCAGATTATTTTAGAAATGCCTCCAGCTTTAATCAATTTAAAAAACTAGTCAGCAACTGGAATGGTGACACCTGCAACTGCATGTCATGCAGATAGATGCCTCTGAAGTGCATATCACAGACACCTATCTGTGCCAAAGTTGCTGACTAGTGTTTTACACATATTTTTATTAGTACAGATTGTTGATCACCATGAAAAATATATTTTAACCTCATCCCATATTTATTGTATGTATATAAACACTGTTGTTTTTAGTCACCTATGTATTTTACAACTTATACTCACGTCGGAAAATAGCTCTTCAGAGCTAATGTTTATTGTAAAAAACGACCGACATGAAATAAAGCTTACTTTGACTTACTTTGACTTTGACTTTGTGATGATTATGCCAGAAAGGCAGTGTGTAAAATGATATCCCCATATCTTTGGCATGCATTCCAGAAGGCACGCGATTGACCTTCTGTTAAATAAATTCAATAATGTACCAATTTGCAACTTTATTTATATTATGTAATCAACGGAGCCTTAAACTCAGGAAAGTATTTGGACTCTAACTTGACACTGATACCGGAGGTGTGCAGTTCGAATTTCTCCAGTGCACACGCAAAATTGTGCTGTATAATGAATGTTATGGATGTTTATATAAGTGATGAATGATGTGTTACTGCGATGGGCATGCGAATAGGAGGCATTCATATTCAACTACAATTACTGCATACCCTCAGTTTCTAGGCAACAGACCTATGCCTCCGCCATGAGGAGGGCACTTGCGCCAGTAAGGTTGCATAACCATCCAAAAATAACACATTTTGTACCAAACAAATGAAATTTTCTGAATATGTTTGGCATTTTGTAGGTTTCTAAACATTATGAATGAGGTTTATCAAACTTCTTGCTTTTTTGAGTTGATACTTTTATCACAGAAGCTTTTTTTACCTTTATACATGAATGCACCCTCCTTCATGCCAATTTCCTTGCTGCAGCCTAGATGTCAGCACGGGATCCCAGTTAGCATGAATGCCTCCTATTAGCTACCACTACAAATTTTGCAGGGGTGCGCACATTCCATATAGGCCCACACATACGTGCGTACTCGCAGGGGGTGTCACAACGCGCTCATCAATTGCCCTGCTTTCTTGGCGACTACCGTAGGTTTCCGACTCAATCTTTTCCTCAGATAGGGGACTCAGAGAGATGGATATTCACTTCATAGGCACATTGACGCCGGCAGCATGTGGCTTTATTGCGCTGCATACACACAAAAGTCTTCGCCTCAGAATGGTATGTATATATTTATTACTCTCCTTTACACGAGCCATACTTATTGTCTATGCGATTTTAGCCTTTTCATGCTAGACCACACAGCACTCTCATACTGACGTGAAAAGGCAACAATAATGAATTATAATTAAAAATCAGGAATCCCCAGCAGTACTACCTAGTGAACATATTTGCTTGACTCTTTCACAAGGAACATATCCACAAAGTTCCAACTTAATCAGAGAACCGGTTCTGGAGAAGAAGTAACAAATGACAAAAACACACAGAAATTCATTTTAAAAAAATGAAAAAAATGCAGCACCACCTGGTGAACAAATTAAGAACGAGGAGTCTCTAGGAGTGTTTTAATGTAATATCAAAGCAATTTGGTGAGCGGTTGTGGAGAAGAAGATTTTGTAAGATTTGTCAAAAAAAATACACTTCATTGAAAATCCAAAAATTACTGGAGCGTGACTATTTGAACAAACCTGGTAGGAACCCACCCAAGGTACATTGCCACCACATTTGGAGTCAATGGCAGTTTTGAAGTAAAAGTACAAAATGTGAATAAGCATTAGAATGCTCATTGACTTACAAGTAATCAATAGGAAAGCTGAATTGACCGATAAGTACCCAAATTGAAAAAAATCGTTAAAAATCAGGAATATACAGTAGTGCCACTTTGTTTGACCCTTCCACAGGGATCATTTCCACCAAGTTTCACCTTAATCTGAGTGACGATTCTTGAGAAGAAGTCGAAAATAGCAATAACAAACAAAAATAAAAAATAGAAACATTTTTAGCACCACCTGGTGAATAAATTAAGAACTATGAGTCCCTATGAGTGTTCCTGTGCGATATCAAAGTAATTGGGTGAGTGGTTTCGGAGAAGAAGATTTTTTTTAAGATTTACCCCCTAAACAAAAAAAAAATCATAAAAAGTCCAAAAATCGTCGGAGCGACACCATTTGAATACAGTTGGTAGAGATTCACCCAAGGCACATCCCCACCAAGTTTGAAGTGAATCTGGCCGTCAGTTACGGAGAAGTTGAAAATGTGAATTGTGGACGATGGACGGACAGAAGACCGATGGCTTGTCATAACATGAGCTCAGCTGACTGACAAGTGCGCTAAAAATAGGTCATATTAAATTTTAACGATTTACTCACTCCTCTCCTTGCAATGGCTTCCTCTAAATGTTTAACTGCATCCTCACCAACGCCATCAGTACATTTAAAACTCTTTGTCCATGTGACTAGAACGCCATGCTTTATCCCCTTTTGTTCCATAGGAAATGAGAATGTAAACCCTGGGAAAATAAGAAATGACGATGATAATTAACTGGCCTTTCCAAAGCAAGTCGATCCTGTCGTAAATATGACCGAATTTCATAAGGGATCAGGAGAAGGCATCAATGCATGCTTCGATAGATGTACGTATGCCTCTAAAAGGTAAACTTCCCATTCTTTACGTGATGAAAATACATTTAATGGGAAAATATATACGTGTACTTGACAGACAGCAGGTGTTTGCGAAAGGGTTGTGAACTATTTGTTTCTGGTCTATGATTATATCGCAGTTTCACTAAAGGTTTCTACCAAAACATGGACGATATATTACAAAAGATTGAATATTTAAGTTTGAATCTGCAAAGCCATTGTACATTTGAACTATTGCAAGTCGGATCTTATCTTTTTTCTTTGAAGCTTGCTGTCTCTAATGTGTGACCACGTCAAAGGGTGTATTTCTTTGTTCGCAAAATTTTGTGAACTGCGTTCTCATCAAAACTCCAAAGTGTTTGCATTGATTTGAATGTTGTTCACAATATATGAAAGTATATAACAAGAGAGATATAAGCCCTCTCCGTGAAAATGCGACACTAGGTGAACTATCAAGCAGGCATAATATCAAATTTGTCAGAATCCAATTGACTTGAAGACGTTGTCTGCCGGCTATCCCAGTTCAACATGTAAAAGACAAACATAATCATTAGGGGCACCCACATGAGAGAAAAATACGAGAAAATCCACAGTGTAATTGAATCATGTCATTTGGCATTTCCATCATATGGACTTACCTAGCGGCAGATGCGTGTGCATCATATTTTCCTCCTGTAGAAACAATGCTATGCTCTCGGCCAAATGATCAAATACCTGCGTAAAAGTGTAGCAGAACATGCATTAACCCTTACCATGTCATGATAATCCTACACTGAGGCATAAACTACCACGTTATCGGGTCAGCCAGCCTCAGGGCTGAGTGACCCCAACTGCCAAGTGGGCAATATTGGGAATGCATTCCCACTGCCACAGATTGTCTACTTCATACTCACAATAAGCCAATATGTTTTTTTTTAATGAAAACAAAAATTTGGCTTCCTTTTGACCATTAAATTACATTGAAAGATTAGTCTGCATATTGTATTTACGTACGGTTCATCTTGCACCACTATCTCAATCAATTAGGAAAATATTTACTGATAGACGACCCTAGAAATATTTAGCAAATTATCGGTGTCATTTTATTGTTTTTAAATACAGGTTCATCGTTTACTTGAGGACACAATTAGTGATAAGTGGTATATTTTCCAAATTTATCAACATGACACTGCTTTGAGAAACCTACTTTTGAATCAGTACAACAATAAAGGTTAGGTGTTTTCATTGCAACAATAGTTCAGTGCTCTGAGCGGCTGTTTCTGCTTTCCGTGCCCACTTAACTTCGGCTCCGCATACATTCGATCTACATAAATTGATCTTTGAAAAAAACAGCCCATTCTGTATCTTAAGTAGCAGTCGCCTTCCGAGGATCCCTGAATGAATGTAACAAGTCGTTAAGGGCCATATAAAGTACAGCACAGATATTTTGTGTTGATATGACTGCAGACCAGCAGGTCAGAGCATACTTTCCATGTGTTCAGGCCGTACGCAATTCTGAAAAAGAAATATACGCTTTGCCTGACATTGGTTCTGCAATTACCTTTGGTGGACACATTGAACTTTGTGTTGTGCAGGAAAGACTGGCATGCTTGCCCTACGACGTTTAATCACTGACATAAGTTTTGGTGCGCCACCCTGACCCATTGGCGTTTATAACATATGTTAATACGACAATGATGGACCTCAGCATGTTCACAATGAAGCATGTCGCCTGTAGGTGGCACTGAACATCACACCCCCCCCCCCCCCCGTATTCACCTGTTACACGTGGAGACACCTGGATTAAAACACTGCTTCATTCATTGGTTGAAAAATACCATGTGACACATGAAATAGATGTTGGCATCATGTAAAAAAATTGTGTTCGACATACTACATGGTTCTCCGCAGCTTCAGAATACTTAAAAAAATGCCACGGTCCATCATGTCTGAATATTTTCTCGACAGAACATCTGTAGGGTCCCTTGGTATGAGGTTTGGTTTGTCCAAATCTTCCCACAGATCGACAGCGGCAAACCGCTACTTAACATGAAGAATGGCTCAAGATATCTCAGGTGCGTAACAGGTGAACAGTATGAATCTGCTGATGCCAGATTTGTATTCAGAACAGAGATGGCAATACAAAACCCTGACTGTCTTCTCGCCATCCGACACGATTCGTCTACATGAATCATCTTATCCGTATTGTTCTTTTGTTCGAAAGGGTCACTCACTGCAAAGTCAGTTGTTAGCGACAACCCCGGAAAGGATGTCAATTGCAAATTGCATGATGGGACATCAATGGAGACCTGTATTTAGGATATAATCATATGAAATCAGTATCTCTAGATTTCTTAAGAACATAGCCATCATCGTCACAAAGTCTTGCTCCAAGAAATTGTGCTTAGCTCTACAGTAAATATATGAAATTGAAGGCGTGCTATCACTTTTATGAAAAAGGGGTCGTCTAAATAAGCCGCAAGTTCAGACAGAACGGAATGACACCAAAGGGGCATTTTCGTAAATGAGAAATCAGCTGTCCAGAGGCTTGAATGCGGTATCAACAGTCCAGAAGCTTCAGATGGCCAGATGGTATCTTATCTTTGGTTAAAATATGTTTTTGCGCAATATTGAACTTTCAAGTGCATGGAACATTTGAATTAGCTTACCCCTATGGATGGTCCATACAGCTTAGCTTTGGGCACATTGTAGTTTCTGCTAATACTTTCACATTTTCCATCTCGCATTTTACAAAGCAGCACACGGAAGTTGGTTCCACCTAGATCCAATGCAAGAAAGTCGCCGTTTTCTGAAACAAGAAACATGTAACTATACACGCTGCTATTAAACACTACCCGTGTAATTTTCTAGGGTAATACTTTCATAAAAAGATGTATATAGAACTAGAAAACAAAAGCTTTGCCTCAAAGCAATATTATTATTATCATCATCATCTTCATCATCATCATCATCATCATCATCATCATCATCATCATCATCATCATCATCATCATCATCGTTTTCATTATTATTATTATTATTATTATTATTATTATTATTATTATTATTATTATTATTATTATTATTATCATTATCATTATCATTATTATTATTATCATTATTATTATTATTATTATTATTATTATTATTATTATTATTATCATTATTATTAAATTGGACGGCCTGGTCAGTTCGGGGCTGTTTTATATTAAAATATGGCTTCGAAATATCTGCAATTTGTCGCTCCTGAGTTAAGAATGATACCATGCAAATGTAAATACAACTGCAAAACGTTGTGTACTTATAAAGAACTTGGCTGGGTCGTGTTTCAAGATCATATGGCTCAATTATCACTAAAGTATCGGTCTGTATTTGCTACAAACTTGGTACCTATGTCTGTTGGTCTGAACACCAGGACTCCATTTTCCTGCGGTATTCAGAAGACTTGCAGCCATTCTGTTATATTTCTCGACCAGAGAGGCAAGAATGTAATGTTGCGAGAATAACATGAGTTACATAAGCAAAGTATCCACCCGTCAAATTTGGTAGGTGTGGGTGTCACGGCCTAAAAAACGGCCCGGACAAGCTTCACAGGAAGGACGGACGGAAGGAAAGATGCAAACCCATAGTCCCCGATGGGAGACTAAAAACTAAACATTTACCATCGGGGAGCTTTTGGCCTGCTTGATGGGGAAATGGTTAAAAATAGCAGTTGGTCTGGCGTCCTACCTGTACCGTCAAGCAGAGAACGTACGTATGTATTTTCCATTTGTAAGGAGGTTTTCGCTCTCTTCTCTGGGTCTTTACTAAAACCCAACCACATTTCATTCTGTAAAGTCTGCATTACTCGATGCACTTGGTCGTCTGTTAACATCAAAGGGTCCACGATGGCTTTAATCTAGATAAAACGATAAACGGACAAAAGTGAAATTACTATGTAGCCCGACGTCCTCATATTTAATTATACTGAAGCAGAGCGAGTTTCATACCACAAATATGTTTTATTATTGACTATTGTGAATAATATAAATTCTGCGAGACTGTTACTGTGATGTTTTACCAACATGAAAAAACTATATTTCCGAGTGAACACGTTTAGGTATCATGGAGTCAATTGAAAATATTAATATATTTCCATATATTATTTCAGGATTTACCACCATCTGCAAAAACGGTGGCAATCGACTGGGCCTTAATAATAATTGAAGATGTATACATTAGAACATTCTTCACATACACTTAAAGTTATATGCATAGAAACACACTCTATCATATTCCATCGCATCCAGGATCAACTTCACAACAGAATTTCGCGAGTTACATTTTCGCAAATTAACATTCAGAAAGGGGTGCAATATTACCAGCAGGCCTACTGGCAGGCGTGCTGACATGTGGCGCATTACATTTAATATGATTTTTTTCAATGCTGTATATAAGCAATTCAAGAATGTAGAATGCGTTCATGCTTTATTTGGGGGGGGGCATATTAAAATGTTATCAACAAATGGAATACATATATATATATATATATATATATATATATGAACTAGAAAAGAAGATTTCATTCAAAGCAAATCTGTCTGTTTGCCTTAAAACGTTGTAAACATAAAATGCCACTTTTGTCCACTCTCATTGGATATGCTTATGGATATAATATATATTATGGCCTTTGAAATTTTCATCTAGCCATATTTTTGAAGGCACACAAACAGACTTGCTTTGAACCAAATCTTCTTTTCTAGTGGGTTAAACGTAATTTTTTCGTGAAATTGGACTGAAAAAAATGATAGTTTAACTTTTACAACTCGTTCTTCATATACAAATAGTATAATATCACAAAAATGGCTAAATACAATGGAATCAAACACGTACCAAGTAGTAACGAGAATTAGATGATGATGATGATGATGATGATGATGATGATGATGATGATGATGATGGTGGTGGTGGTGGTGGTGGTGGTGGTGATGATGATGATGATGATGATGATGATGATGATGATGATGATGATGATGATGATGATGATGATGATGATGATGATGATGATGATGATGATGATGATGATGATGATGATGATGATGACTGGAATTTTTTGGTTCTGCAAGTGGAGACTTAAGTGCTCTGGTGGCCAAAATATGAATTATGTGACTGTAGGCAATGTGAAAGCAATCGATTGGCCATGTAGCTCTTAAGAAAAATAAATTAAAAATTGAATTGAAAAAAAAACACCAGAAAAATCGTGGCATCATCATCTCTTTCGCCAACTTGGTATAGGATAGGATTTCCTCGAAAACACCCTCGTCCAAAGTCAAAACATTCCATGCAACGGTTTTTGATTAGTCGAAAATGTGAAAAGTAAAACGGACAACAGACTTCATAAGCTGTGACTGATTGACCAGCTAGCAGAGTTAAAAATAATAATAACAACAATAACAATAACAATAACAATAACAATAACAATAACAATAACAATAACAATAACAATAACAATAACAATAACAATAATAATAATAATAATAATAATAATAATAATAATAATAATAATAATAATAATAATAATAATGAAAAAGAAAATAGTGTTTCTACATTTATATTGCAATCTTTTACTCGTTAAAATTCCTGGTTTTTACAGTATCTGCTTGTACCCTTTTAAGCAAAACACTTTTCCAGTCCTCGGATCTGCTTGGGTCGTCAAGTAACGTGACGGTTCTGATCTCATCAGATGATAATAAATTTTCAAATATGTTCATCCTGATTTAGTTGAATCGAGGACATGCCAAAACAAAGTGGAAAACATTCTCCGCAGGTGCACCACAGGCGCTGTGGGGACTCTCGATCTTGCAGTGACGTAATTTGGCTAGTGCTTTACAGCCATAGAAATAGTCTGGAACTTTGTCAACATCTGAGCTCAGACTCCTTTTAAACATTAAAAGTGATGTACCATTTGTGAATGATGGTCTAAATTTCGCCAGCTAATGACAAATGATCAACAAAGAATCATTATCGGGGATCTAACTCTACTTAAAACAATGTGGTCTGGCACAGAAAAACCTCTTCAGGACATTTAAACGAACCATGCTGAAATAACTGTCCTGAGGATACTGCATATTTTGTGGCAAAATTAACTCTGCAGCAACGCTAGATTGAGAATCTTCCACTTCAGTACAGAGCAAAAAGGAGGCAATCGAATATATTATAAATTATTTAGTTGTTTTTATTCTCTTCATCCCATTTTACTCATTACATTGGATTGATAAACTATGTGTGGAATAGACATAAAAGGGATCGTACTCTCCAGGTTTAGGTAGTGAAATTCTCACTGAAATTCATTATTTTTTCAATACAGATCCAATCTATATAGAACATAGAAATGGCATTTCATTATTGGTAAATTCAGTTGGCTACAGAATCAGTCTGATTTCAAATTCGGAACACTTCGTCATATTGTCGTAAAGGAACTTCCTGTCCGGTTTACGGTACGTACCAGTTGTCTCACACATACACAAACAAATCGAATTCCCAGTTCGCACACTCACTACTATTCTTCCTTCGTAATATTGGTCCGTGTGCTGTCAGTATCTATTTAGTCTCCTTTGTTTCACAGTTTCCCACAAAGTGCACTTTTGTATTTGAACATCACATCGCCAGGTGTCTTTTGATCGAAGTGAAATCATATGAATTATATAAGCATCACGGTAGACGATTCCTCTGCGTTCGGCAAAAACTCAGCACGCGCCAGTATAGTTAACATGCCATACAATCTGCGCCCTGCTATTTTCGACGCAGATAATCACTTGGAGGTGATTTGTATCAACTATGAGCACCGCAGCCGCAACCATGATATCAGAACAAATCTTTTTCATTCCTTGAACGATTTAAATATTGGTCCTTCTGTTGCAACTCAAGCGAGCATTGCTTCAGCTGGACCCGATGGCACGTTATGTAAGGATAACGAAATGAAAACTATAAAACCGAGTACACATGGGCCATATTTTGTTTTTACCTTTTTGCGCTCTTAGTCATATGTCTAATTATACTATGTAATTTGATTTTAAATGTTCAAATGATAGACCAAATATCGTTTCAATATATTTCATCCAATTTTTCGAATTCTGTTTGCTCATCGAGTCATACCTGCACACGAATATCGCAAACGTGTCCTGTCATAACGATAGTTAAAGTGTAAGCTACACTATTTAGTCTTGTCGTTATACAAATAGCATATTCCTATTTTTATGTGAACCAAACGGCATATTTACCCATGCAGTATATTATTATTCACATAAATTCAAATTAAAACTAGAAAACAAAACTCTGAGAGTATAAGTAAGTGTAATAGGTGAAAAACTGTAAATTCATAATGGAATTTTTTATGCGTTTTCAATAAGTGTTGGTTGAACATACAAAACGTTTTATAATCGGTCGAAATTCTTTCGCGCTGCATTGAGCTTGTGTGTGTGTGTGTGTGTGTGTGTGTGTGTGTGTGTGTGTGTGTGTGTGTTTGTGTGCCTGTGTGTGTGTCTGTGTGTGTGGGTTTGGGTGTGAGTGTATTTTCATTTATGAGTATGTACATGCGATTTATTCCTTGTAATAGGGTCCTGTTCGCGCACTATTCGAAGTAACAATTGAGCCACCCTGTATCTCCTTAATTTGTGATACAATTTATTTGGTGAATGCAAGAAGTGTACAAGTTACACATCGAACACTTCCGACTCAAGTTATTCTTCATTTTTATACCATGCGAAATTATGATTACGACATCACATTGTAATATAAAGTTGAAAAGTTGCAAATTTCTTATAAGTATGTAAAGTATATGCGAGAGAGAGAGTCACTCAAATTCATTAATCGAAAACTGTACAAGTGACGACAGGCTTAGTATTAATTTCCCATAGCATCGAGGGTCATCGGCGGCCAGAAGCGTGGTGAATACGAAGGCCTGGATAAATCAGGCATTCGGTTTGTATTTGAGATCTCCTCGTGGCGATTGAGGGAGGCTGTAATCATGCCACTTTCGTAAACTTCTTTGTATAATTCGATTTATTTCAAAATTTATGCCATATTAAGTGCAGTTACTCAATTTGTGTAGCAAGTCGCTATGCTTCTGTGAGCAACCCTGCCTCTCTTCAGCAATATATGCAGCAGATAAATAAAGCTGTTCGAACAAGATTTTAAGCATCAAATAACTTTAACAGCTTGGTACTCAAATTGAGTAATTGCACTTACCATGTCAGAAATTTTGATAAATATACGAATTATACAAAAAAGTTTATGAAAGTGACATGAGTACAGCAGCCCTCAATCGCCACATGGTGGACAGATCTCAAATACAACCTGAATGCGTGAATTATGCGGGCCTTCGCATTCACCACGCTTCTTGCCGCCAATGACACATGACGCTATGGGAAATGTATGAAAGCCTGTTGACACTTGCCCAGTTTTCGATCAGTGAATTTGAGTGACCCTTTCTCGCCCATATACTTTACATACGTACGAGAAATTCGCAACTCTTCAACTTTAAATTAGTGACATTCTCTTTTTATTTTTTTTCTTAATTGTGAACTGAATCAACTTCTCCTCGACCCTCTTTGACGCGCTGTGTTCAAACTTCTCGAGAAAAGCTGTTGATCCAGACCATTATTTTTTTTTTGTAAATATAATCATGTCGGTATTTAAAATTGAATGAAAGGTCTTTCCACAAGGAATCTGAGTCTATCAATTTTTTGATCATTCAAAGCAGTTGCCGTGGTCTTTAGTAGTTCGATTTTAGTCGCATTTGACAGTGAACTATTAACTAAATAGTCTGTGGTCATACAAACGTGTTGCTGGCACCCTTACTGTCTCCAGTTTCAAAGCAACATACTGGTGGCAGATATGGCAAAAAAAGGGTTTTGTGCTAAAGTGTAACAAGCTTAATGGACTGTGAAGTACCAAAGGACAAAAGTTGTAGCACTTAATATTTACAACTTTTGAAGGCACACAGACAGATTCGCTTTGAAGCAAATCTTCTTTTCTAGTTTTCCAATTTTGTTTACTTCGCGTTTACTACGAAACATATTGGACGTAAAGCCCATGTGGCTTCCTTCCTGTAAGGGAATTATGACACGTGCCACGGCTGGTTACAATGGTCCAGCCCGTGAAAGAACGGCATCGATTTATTTGTGTCACGTTCTCCTTGGATTTTAACATCATTTCACTCGTTAAGCTTCACTGATTGTGACCCGTGCAAAGCATATCCACGAGACAAAAACTTTACTTTGACTTTCTTCTTGAGTCACATAATGCATGTACGATTTTCCCTCCGATGAGTACATCCAAACATATTTTTGAACTATGACCAGTTCTTCAGTCAGAGTTGAACAGACTTCTGCGTTCTTGTTCCTCTTTTTTTCCACATTTGAAATAAAGGCGGGACGATTAAGTGTCGCTCTCACCTCAGGGTACACCTCAGAACAGCTTGCGGTTAAAATAATGATACTGTGGCTCTCCACTTGTCTGCCGAGGTCCTGTGTCATTGTGTGACCCAGGTGGCCTATTAAATTTTTAAAAAGGAGGCGGGGGAAACCATGGTATTCCTTATTAGCTTGTGCTGCCATGTTTTCCAGGACCAGAGCCGAGGCAAATGGTCCACCACCCACTCTCTCACAGCGGTGGTGGGCCCCTGGTCCTGGGTATATCCCCCTACACTCATTGCTTGTACTCTCAAAAAAAAATCCCTCACACCCCCTATCCCCGCCTCTAAGGCTCAGGCTTTTCCCAAGGGAGCACCCATGGGAGCCCTTATGAGGGCTACCACCTTTCCCTTCCCTCCCTGTACTCTGGGATTCTAATTTAACATATTGCCTTCTAACTCTATTATTTCATTCCTTTTCTCTAAGCATCCTACCAGGTAGTCCTGTCAATTTGTATTACCTCTCCTGCCTCCAAGAAATCTACCTTTCAAACCTAAAACCCATGCTACACGTTCTTCTTCCTCTAAACATTGAACCTCTTTTAAACCCTTGTAATTGTAATCTTCCCTGTGCCAGTTTCTGAAAAAAATCTTCCCTTATCTCTCTATATGCATCGCACCACACCAGCCAATGATCCACTGTCTCATCTGCCTCTTGTCTTCATATCTTACATTTTCTATTACTACATGTTGTCCACTTTTGTTTTCTCTTTTCTAGATTGATTACTCCTGCCCTACTTTAAGAGAGAAGTTTGGATCCCTTCCCTCCATCCCAACACATACCTTTTTTGGTTTTTCTAATGCCTTATATGCTTTCAGTGCACTTTTTTCCCTGACTCCTCTTTTCCAGTCCTCTTTCCAACCCTCTGTAACAGTCTTACCTCTATATACTCTCCAATCATCCACCTCATCATATCCTTTTAATTCATATCTCTCTGCTAACTTGTCTATGTATTTGACCCATTTTGGTTTTTTCCTTGACTACCTCATTGTAAACTTTCTTGCACCACCTGTCTTCATTTACTGCTTGTAGATACCCCCAGTACTTTAACTTAGCTTTGGCAATCCTATCTGTGATTTTATTCCATCCTTACTCTCCTAAGACTGCTTCTGTTGCTGTAGGTGGTGGTGCTCCCAGTTTCCATTTCCCATCTCATTCTGTGCTTTGTCCACTCCCTGAATATCTCCATCACCTACTGAACTCACATCTAAGCCATATATCATTCCTGGTATTAGCACGCTATACCATAATACTCTCGCTGTGAACACTCTGTTGCAACTGTTCAGTGCAGTAGCTTTAATCATTGATTTTGTACCATTTATTTCTGTTTAATCTCCACCTGCCTAAAGCAGGGATGTGTGCTGTCCCCAATTTTATTTGCTCTATATGTTAAGGAGTTGGGGGATCAGTTGATGGAGTGTGATAAGGGAATAAGGGTAGGTGATCTAAAAATCCCAGGTCTATTTTTGCAGATGACATAGTACTCATGGCAGACTCCCAGAAAGAACTACAAGAGATGCTGAACATAGCAGGGGAATACAGGAATAAATAGAGGTTAGACTTTCGTAAGGATAAGAGTAAAGTGATGACTCTTGGGAAGAAACCAGATGCGAATAAAAAATGGAGAATTGGGCAGTTCCATATTCCAGAAGGTAAGGAACAGTTAATTACAATTGGGGAAGTTGATGAGTATGAATACTTTGGTATTAAGAAAAAAGCAACGGATAAAGGAGACATGCATTCTCTACGTCTACCTTTCATGTGAAAGTGTACAGTCTACATCTTTGTAGAGCACTTTAAAATTTCTAGAAAATTTCCACCAAATCCTAGTCCACTAAATTTTTCCCATACAGCATCTGTCCATACCCTGCCATAAGCTTCCCTCACATCTAAGAAACCCATGAAGACTTTCTTCTGTTTTGGTCTTGCCTGTTCTAACACCTGGGTCAATGTGAAGATGTGGTCACCTACCCTGCTACCTGGTCTGAATCCTTTCTGAATTTCTCCCAGAAGACCAAGCTTTTCAACTATTCTACTTAGTCTCCGATACATTATTCTACTGAATATTGTGCCCACATTTGATGAAATCACAATGCCCCTGCACTGGTCCAATTGGCCTCCTGGGCCCTTCTTTGGAATATATGAAATCCTAAGTCTATTCCATTTCTTTGGTACTTGTCTTTTCTCAATGACCCTATTGAGAAGCAACTGTAAACTATCTTCAATTTCCTCTGGCCCATTCTTTATGAATTCTCTCAAGATGTCATCTGGTCCTGGAGCTTTGCGTTACCGCAGCTGTTCAACTGCCATTTTAACTTCTATACTTCTAATCCTACAACACATCTTTGGATCCCATTGATCCCGTGTATACTCTGCTTGACCCACTGGTACTGTTCCATGACCCCACTGTTGGTTATTGACTTCTTCCCAATGCTCCCTTAAAGCTCTCTGTATTTCTTCCTTGTTATCTGTCCTTTTCCCTCTGTGCATGATTTCCTGTGTTTTATTCTGTTTTTGCCGATTAACCTGTTTCCAAAAGATGATTGAACCTTCCCCCCATACTCCATTATTTTCCTTGTCATTTGTTCATTATCACTCGCCCTCTTCTCTGCCTTCATCTCTGTTACATTCCTTCTACATTCCATATACTCTCTCTTAGCTTCTTCTATATCACCTTCAGAGTACCTGCTTTTCCTGGCTAATCTCCATGATCTATTTTTAACCCTCTTTCTTTTTATGGTTCCTTTCAACTATGGGTCTATTCTGTACCCTAGGTTTTCAACTGGGGCTTTCTTTCCACTTGTCTTTTCCTGTGCTACCTTAAGAATCCTTCTGATCAGATCCCCATTCATTTCCTGTACTTCTCCTTCATTCTACCATCTATTCTTCCATTCCTGCCATTCAACTTTTAGACTTTCTTCATACCCTGCCCAGTCTGTTTCCTCCTTAATATTCCACAGCCATTTATTTCCCCCTCGGTTTCTTTTTGGACACTGCATGTTAATGGAGACTATCATCCAGTTATGGTCCCTGCCTATATCCAATCTCCTTTCCTCATCTATTTCACATTTTTGTGTCATTTGATATATTCCATTGTCCACTAAAATATAATCAATTATTGTCTGCCTTGCACCAGATGCCCATGTCCACTTTCCTTTACATTGCCCATCCCTATTAACTATCCTCAGACCAAATTCTCTTGTGAAATTCAGTAACCTGGTTCCATTTCCACTGATTCTGCTATCCCCTTCCTCTATTCCACTCATTCCATTTCATATGTGCCCATTAAAATCCCCAGCTATCATAATCTGGTAGCCCTGCAGCTTAATGTCACTAATCATCATTCCCATCCTATCATACATCTGATCATTCAATTCATTAGGTAACCCCTCACGACCCACACACACACCACACCTACTGCTACCTTATTTGCATTTGACTCTATTCCTATCCACTGCATCTCATTTTTCACTTCGTTATCTTCTTCCCATGAATCTTGCAAAACCTCGTGCCACTTTACCCCCTTCTTAATCAAAAACCCTACTCCTCCTTTCTTTGTCTGCTTTCTCTCCCTCTGTCTATCAGCTCATACCCTACTGGGCATGCTACTATACTAACCTTTTCCTTTTTGATATGTGTTTCCGCTAGGGTTACAATGTCCATTCTCTCACTCTCTATTACATCTCCTATTTCTGCCACTTTGTTTTTATATATCTTATTTGTATGGCCTTTGTTTTTCTGTCACTTCTAATCCTTACACTTTCTTTGTTCCTGCTTTTAACACTTTTCCAAAGAGACTGCCTGGTAGATGCCAGGATTTCTAGTTTCCCTGTTGCTGCAGCCCCTCACTATAAACCTGCCCTGACCTATCGCCTCCTGCCTGACAAGGGTGCAGCCCATCCCAACAAACAACTCCTTGCTGCCAACAAAATCCTCCCATACCTCCCTGAACGCTATACCCCTCCCCCTACAAATCCTACCCAGCTGCTTATTAATCCCACAGATCCTGCTAGCCTCCCAGCTACTCATCCTCAACCTCGGTAGAATCTGCATCACTAATGGCTAACAGTCTGGCTGCCTTATGTGGTCTAAGAGTCCCCTGTATCTGCCCAAACGTGTCTCTGTAACAACACTCCCTATCCCCCCTCTTCCCTGTCCAACAGGTCATTAGTCCCAACCTTCGGGCACACCCCACTACTCTTCACTATCCCCTATAAATGCTCCTCTATATCCCTAATCTTTGCACCCGGCAGACATACACTCACCCTGTTCTCCCTGTCCCTCATACAAAAGGTCCCGTCTATCCTCCTTACAATACTACTCCCCACCACAACTGCCTGTCTAACACTAATCCTCACCCTCTCCACCCCTCCCCTCCTGGCCTGCGTCTCCTCCCAAATTGCCTCCCCTGCAATCTGTCCCTCCTCCCCTATACCCTCCTGCCCTCTGGTCCCTACCTCCTCCTGCGCTGTCTGTCGTCTTCCCTGTTTTGCTGCTGACCACCCTTCTGTCCCCGCACCATGCTAACCCCTTCCCCTGCAGCCGCACTCCTATCTCTGACCTCCTCTAATTCTAGCTTAAGGGCTGCCAACTGGACTTCTAAAGTCTCAGTCCTCCTATACTTCCCACACCTATACTTCAAACTTTCCCCCTCGCCTCCTTAAAGGTACAGAGCAGCCCAGTACAGCCAATCTCCTCCCACAGCACCCCTCACACTGTATCCCTCCCACTCTGCCCCCTGCTCTCTGACCATCTCCCTCGACTCTGTACCTCTCCCCTGTCTCCTGCCCCTGCCTCTGCTCTCCTCTTATCCCGCCCACCTATCTGTTCCCGTCGTACCTCAGCTTGATACCCCCCCCCCCCCAGCAGGCCTCCCTCTTGCTACCTTCCCTCGCCCTGCTCCTCTCCTGCTCGTTGGCACACCATGACCCGACATACTGACTGTAGTTTCACTTGTTTATATGTTTATTCTTTGCTATTCAAATGGCGGCTCCCACGCTTACTGTTCTACTTCTGCTCGCTCAAACTTTTTGATTCAAAATACCTAAAACTAACCCGAATTTATCACTTAGACAGTGTCATTACCATATCCAAACTGTGAAACTTTCACTGGATGTCTCTATATACCTTTAAAACAATCCCGTTCCAATTTGATCCAACTCTGTGTAAAATTGCAAAAATCTGCTAAACTTACACCACAGCTTCAAAAAACCCAACCTTCTCTCGCTAAATCCCGTCCAAGGTGTCGGTATAAAGTCACAGGAAAGCACGAAGGTGACCCCTGAGAGTGAGATAGGTCACAGTCGGAGAATTTCTTTATCTCTTTATTATGTAAAATTGCCCCTGATCAACCTACCCGTGTAAAACAGGACCTCCTAGTTCCTCCTGACGGGACACAATCATTTACCAAAGTATATGTATGCCGCTCTCAAGGAAAATTTCTTTTCAAACTTCAGTCACAAAGATTCAACATTTTGCGAAAATTCCATTGAAAGGGTGACTTTTGCTTCAGATTTTTTTAAATATTACGTCAAGTGTTCCTATTAAAGATCACCATTTATTCCCGATGCATGGTGGTACAAGCGGTCAACCGTATTTTGTTACCACCGTTCCACCGTATTTTTCACTATTTTCAGTTAAAAACCTCATAGGTAAAGTACTATTTTTTAGTCACCAAGCGTCATTATGATGGGTACTTTGGAAGATTTGAGCCGCACAACCCTACGAAGAGTCAGGGGAAATACCTCATTCTTATCCCTCTGGGAATACGACACTCAGTTTGACAAAAACGAAACACATAACTATTGAGGATAAACTATCTCGCTGCCTTTTAACATCTTGAGTGCATTTGCTATGATCAACCCACGCCTGAACAGTGAACATAATCAGCCTCTAACCTTGATCCGTCGAAGCTTTTACAGTCGCCGAATTTCCGAGTAAGACAACTCATATCTGACACACTCAATGGCCAAGAGTTTGATACACGTATAGGCAAATAGGCTAGATGGGCATAAAGTTCGAAACAGACCGTAGGCAAGTACACGACCTTGTTTATATTTTGGATAACAATATCACTCTTCAAAATGTCATCCGTTAGCCTCAAGGAACGTACAGCATCTGAGGAGGATCTCATTAGAGAGGAAACGGGACGGTCTCGACAATGAGCCTTTTAGTATTTAATCTCAATCAACCCACATGTAGACCGCAAGGTGGACACTGTGAGCAGGGGGCAGTGCACACTGATCTACCGCCGTGGTTCAACATCAAAGCTTACCAGGCAAAGGTGTATTTTTACAACACAAAATTCAACTGTAGTTTATGTTTAGAGAGCCATTTACCCCATCTCAGCTGCACGCTGGGTATATCTGTCTTTGCCACTAATATGCGTCGATGATTCACAGGGAAGGCAGTGGATGCCCATATCTATGCATATTTAAAGCTGGGTGAATATCTGGACGTACAAAAACACTAAAATATCATTTAAACAAAATGACAACCTTTGTGCAGCTCATCTGTAATTGGCCAATAAAGCCTGGCAAAGTTAAATGACGAACGCCACTTCACATGAGCATCTAAAATGATGACATTTGTATTACTTCTCTAATAAGGAGAATGCTTTTAACTCCAACTGTTTAGTGCAGAACTAATGGCTTTGCCCTGCCTAAATCACTTGAATATTTTATTAACCTCGTACCAACTGACCAAGATGCGACCGAAAAGTTCAGTACACATCATTAGTAATTCTGTACTTTCGCCAGTGTATCCGTTGGTAACGTGAGTAATAACATGAACCAGTGTGACTCTGCTGTTATTGGTGATGATGCACCAATGAAGTTTCAGTGATTTAATGTTATACTAATGTTCCTTGAACGATCCGGATCCATCATCTTTGTCTGCCATCGGGATGCTAGACCTTAAGAAACCCACGCATTAAAACATATGAAAATAACATCAGGTTTATTCGGGGAGTGGTCGGCGGTCCGTCATTACTGCTACAACACATTACGAGAAAGGAGACAGGACTATTATATTAATTATGTCACAGTGAGCATACCAGCACACACACAAATACGGATAATTATATCTATAAACACATGGGAACATTGTATTCAGAGGCAGAGGGAAATATTTGATAGTTTTGGTCAGGATGGACACTAAATGCAAATGGACTAGGCTCGCTTTTCTAGCATAATCTTGACAATAAAAAATAATCTGCACTAACTGTGAAACTTTTTTGTGGCGTGAACAAATAACATAATATAAAAGAAAAACGAAAATATACGTGTTTTTAATTTCAAGCAGTTCTCTCTAAAAGTGAGCTTTTCGCGTTTGCTTTTGACAGAACGCAAGAGACAGAAAATCTGTGTTTATTTCTATTTAAACTTATAAACTGCCTCGTAATTTTACGGATCGGATGATCTTATATATATTAATTTCGACTCCACATGAAAATATGTATTTCAGACATGATGAAATTTGACGCATGATAAACTCTGTTTCTTTGTTCGTTTGTCTGTCTCTGTCTGTCTGTTTGTTTGTCTGTTGTCTGCTTCCTTGCTTGTTAAGTGGCTGGCTTCCTTCATTCTTAAGTTGCATACTTTTAGGTTGTCTGTTCGTAATTTTGCACATTTTGTGTACTTTTCACATTTCTGAATATTTCACCTGTGGATGTTTAATGAATAAATATAAGTATAACTCTTCAAAAATGCATACATGCAAGTTAATTTGTGAAGGTTTGACATTATTACCAGACGACTTTATTAGACTTAATTAGAAATAAAAACCTCAGGTGCACCCTAGACACACTTTTACCCTTGATCTCCAATTATTTCACTTTAGTTTTGAATCTTTTCAGATTCATGCAATATTTATATATTAAAGAATTACTCAAAATTGACAGTACTTTCTTAAATATCACAAACCTGACACATTACGTTGAAACATTGACTCAGTCTTGGCAGTGAAATAGAGCTTAATTGTTTGGAGACTTTCAAAGTGAGGAGTAGGTGTCATCATGGGGTTTGCTTTACACTTTTGGTGCAGGATGTCCACTGTTGTAGTACTTGTTAGGATTTCTCTTGCCGCTATCCCTTAGTTAATGTTTCAACTTAATGCGACAAGTATGAGACATATGAGTAAATACTGTCAAATTTGAGTTATTTTTGACATTGAGCAAATGTTTATTTAGGCATGTTACAAAAGAACGAAAGTCTTTAGCATTTAAGTCAAGAACATGTTAGCAAAATGTAATCTTTCTGAACCAGATTAAAAGTACAATTAGGTAAACTTGCAACTGCAATGGCCAGCTGCTTGCTACCAATAGCCACCCACCCACCCACCCCCGCGGGGGATGCTACGGTGACAAAAAACAAGTAAGCCTATAATATCTGAATAACCAAAAGATAAAATTAAGTAGCAAAACAGGGAAGTCTAAAATCTCTAAAATTATTGAAGCCAAATTTTTTAACGATCTCTGGATATTTGCAGCAAAATTTCCAGAAATATTTTATCAAAAATCTTTGAATCCTCTTGACACAAGTGTATTGTGAATAAAATTGGTTCTATATGCAAAGTCTTGAAATTTAGAACAAATACCACCAAATTTCACAATATGTGACAATAATGTATTATATCCAATGGCTTCCGAAATATATCTGTCAGGGATAGGATAGTTAACTTCTTCAAAGTTAAACTCATCAATATTGTTTGGAACTTTAATGTTAAACCTGTCTCCCGAATATCCAAATCTAGAAACACATCTCTGGGACCATCTGCATTTTTACCTTCCAAAGGGATATCTTTTGGGTAAATTTCTTAAGCATTTTCACTGAAATTTTGTAAATTTACACAAGCAATGTCATCAATATACCTGGCGTTGTTGGGTAATTTTGTAGCTACTGAAAGGCCTTTTCCATCAACTTAACCATATACTCACATTCAAGGCAGGTTAAATATAAATCAGGGAGTAACAGGGAGCAGTTGCTACCCATTGGAAAGGCTTTGATTTGTTGAAGAACAATGATCCGCATTGAACAAAAGTATTATCCAAAAGATTTTTTTAGCATCTATCAAAGTTTCAACACTGTAAGATTTAACTGTACTTTTTGAATATTTATTATACGACCATTATGCCCTCTTTGAAAATGAATTAATATTTATGTGTAGTTTACCATTATGTTTAAACATATTGCTTATTAATTCTGAAAGAGAACCTTTGACTTAATCTATTGGTAGATTCGTGTACAGTGTAGAAAAACATAAACATTTGATACTTCTGGCTTTAAAGTCCTTGATTTAGATAAAAACGCAGTAGAATAGCTTATACTCTAAATGCAATTTATTTCACAGTTTCTAGAATTTGCGTTACAGTATTTACGAAAATGATTCCTAATTTCAGTCAAACACAGTGTTACTTCCTCTGATAGTTGTTTTGTGGTACATTTTGCAGCAGTAGCTATGAATCTTGATTTTAAAGTGTTTTTATGTATCCAGGTACAATACGGGAATAGAGGAGTCCCCTTCAGAAATTTTGATATCAAAGTTTCTTTTCACCCCATACCTTTTGTGTATCTATCAAATTACCAATAGACTTTTTGTGTAATTGATAAACATCATTTCTTCTAATGTCTGAATCACTGTTTATGCCAAGTTCATTTTTCGAAACATCCAGATAAAATTTTTGCAAATGATCCCCAAAATTTTCCATTTTTATCAATGTTCTTGTTTTAACATTTATTTATTTATTTATATATATATTTATTTATTTATTTATTTATTTATTTATTTATTTATTTATTTATTTATTTATTTATTTATTTATTTATTTATTTATTTATTTATTTATTTATTTATTTATTCATTCATTCATTCATTCATTCATTCATTCATTCATTCATTCATTCATTCATTCATTCATTCATTCATTCATTCATTCATTCATTCATTCATTCATTCATTCATTTATTTATTTATTTATTTATTTATCTATTTATTGTTTGTTTGTTTGTTTGTTTGTTTGTTTGTTTGTTTGTTTGTTTGTGTGTTTGTTTGTTTGTTCATTTATTTATTTATACAATTTCTTCATATAGGGTAGCCCATAAAGCATAAAACATAGCTTCTTTCCAATGGGGGCCTGTAATACATACAATAAATACATTTATACATAGTAAAACACATAGATACAGTTGTTCCATAATACTGGAATAAATATAAAATGCTTAAAGGAGTGAAAACTGCACTAAAATATGATAAATTACAGTTCAATGGTTGTTGTATTTGGTGACTAGAACATTGCTGGTCAAACCTGGTTAACCTGGTTTGACTAGTGATGCTTCCAGTAGTTCTCCTTAAAATGTGTGACTGATGGTGATAACTTTACTGATTCTGGGACGGTGTTCCATAATTTAGTGCCACGAGATGGGAATTTATTTATGCCAGCCTTTGTCGAATTGGAATTTACGTACATCCCTGCAGATACACGTAGTTTTGTATTATGAGTATGGATATTAGCCATAGATGTAAAGCAGTTTTGAAGATACGGGGGGACTAGATTATTAAAACATTTATAGGTCATACTGCAGATATGAAAATTTTGACTTTCACTTAAGTTAAGTTGCTGTCGGACTTCAACAGAGGCTGTTCTAAAAGGGCACTTTAAAATCAGTTTCCTGGCCCGATTATGGGGATGCTACAGTCGGTCCTACAGGGTGTTGCTACAGGATGACCAATCAACAACTGCATAATCAAACACAGGCAATACCATCGATTGTACAAGCATTTTGGCTGTCCCTTGGGGTAGGCATGATTTTATTCTCCCACTGACTCCTAGTCTCTGCGACATCTTGGAGCATGTTTTGCCAATGTGGGCTGACCATGACAGACTGGCATCAAACCACACACCAATATACTTATAACTCTCAACCTGCTCCAGAGCTTCTGCATCTATATTCACACCAAGGTTGGAATAATTAATCTATAACATAACTATCTTGGTCAAACAAATGTACTTTTTGGTTGATAAAAGTGCAGCATGATAAAGTATTAGCACAGAGTGAACCATGTACGTCTCCAGATATATGCAGATCAGTTCAATTGTATTTATGTCTGGGTGCGAAGCCAGACATTTTGTTTTTTCAAGAACTCGGTTTTTTCTTTCCTTCTTTACGTATGGCTTCGAACTAAGACGTATTGTTTTTACTTGGATTCTCTCTTTCTTTACTGTCATTGCACCCAATTTGTCTTTTTCTCGGACATTATTATTCTGAAAAGTACCAAACTTGCCCTGGTGACTGCCCTACCAGTGAAATTGTGCACATCGGTTTGAACAGTCCTGTGTTTAAAATTATGCAAATTAGAGGCAGTTAAAATTTTAAAAGCTCCATATATTCCGAACTATTGCGGATAGACAGAAAATTTCAATGTGCATGTATATATTTGTGACACCTGCCAATATAATGGACAGTCACTGAAAGTTGTAGAATTTGAAATACTACTACTTAGGAGCATTGAAAATTTAAAAGTTGAATATCTCCAACACTATAATAGGTACAGATGCCATTTCAACTTTAATTCATAAATTTGTGCCAAACCCATATCCAATAAACCATGAACCAAGGTTGTAGCATTTTAATTTATGCAAATTAGGAGAATAAGCAAAATCTAAATCCTGAATAGCTTCAAAACTATTATACATAGAGGTGCCATTCAAACTTCAATTTTTAGGTTTGTGACATAGCCGCATCCAATGAACCATGGAACAAAATTAATTGACGCGAATAAAGGGAATACACAAAATTTAAATCTTGAATTACTTCAAAACTATTATAAATGAAGGTGCCATTCTAACATCAATTTGTATGTTTGTGACATAAACGCATCCAATGAGCCATGAACCAAAGTTGTAGGCTTCTTATTTATGCAAATTATGCAAAACACAAAATTAAAATTATGAAGAGCCTCAAAACTATTATAGATAGTGGTGTCATTCAAACTTCAGTTTATAAGTTGGTGACATGGCCACATCGAATTAGCCAAAAACAGAAGTTGTAGTATATCAATTTATGCAAATTAGCCTAATTCGCAAAGGTTAGATTATGTTGAACAATGGCAAAGTGTAGCATTTCAAGCTGTTCTCATTTTGAAAGCACCAAGAGAGATTTGCTATGAATGAAATCTTCCTTTCTAGTTTTAGAATGTGTTTCTATTGTATATTTGTATATTGTATTGTACTCTATCAGTCTACTGCACAAGTACACAGATGGCTAAAATTATATATATATATACATATATATATATATATATATATATATATATATATATATATATATATATATATATATATATATATATATATTGGAGTATGCTGCGCCATTGTACATCACATATACATTATGCACCATATCAGAATGTATACCTTGCAAAATACACCCCAACAAAGCATTTACCATATGATAATACTTGGTATATGATTATAGTTGGTATATGACTCATCATGCAGTGTCTCCATGATCCCTATGTCAGTTTGAAACTTCAAATGACTTGCCTACAATAAACATGTAGACCAGTACATTAAAATTGCGGATTTAAAATACCGAAAGAAAAGGAATTTCCGGCAGGTAGAAGAGTACCCATGGGTCTTTGGTTGACACAAAACAGCTTCAGAATCTATTGTAAGGAGACTTTGACATCAGGCGCAGATTTATGCCCTCCTACCCACCCCCACAAATGAACAGGAAAAGGGAAAGAAAGAAGAATAGGAAGAAAAGGAAAAACTTAGGGGCAGAGAACTTAGACATGTTAATTTGGTAGCTATGGGTAGGTGTGTTTTGGGTTTGGGGAGGCACTTCCAGCACTGCTGGTCCCTGACTAACATGCAATTGCGTTCACCCTAATGTGTGACTATGTTAGGTGCTTGATCAAACATCACTACATATGGGTTCGTAACTTCTGTTGAAAATCAACCTGCCATTTGTATTAGAAGCTATGTTTAGTAAGGAATCGGTAGCGTTTTATGTACGAATTATTCAGCAGTTCAAAACACCTACTGGGCTACAGTTAGATAAAGCTCTGTTGTCTGATTTTATAATTTTATTTTATTTTATTTTATTTTATTTTATTTTATTTTATTCTATTCTATTCTATTCTATTTCATTTTATTTTATTTTACTTTAGTTTTATTTTAGTTTTGTTTTGTTTTGTTTTTTGTTTTTGGGTTTTTTGTTGTTGTTTTTTGCGTTGTTTTCTTTTTTTTTTTGTTTTTTGTTTTTTGTTTTTGTTTTTGTTTTTTGTTTTTGTTGTTGTGGTTGTTGTTGTTGTTAAAGAGGGACTTCTTTTGCGAGCTTTAAAGTGGTCAGGACAAACTATACTATTGAATAAATCATCAGAGATTTTAGAAAGTGGTTTTGTTATGAACTATGACTCACTCTAATCAGTTTGGCGGGAGTTTTATTAGGTCCTGTTGATTTATTTATTAACAAAATTCACCACCTTCTTGCCCAATATCATTATCGTCAAGTTATCATGTTCAGGATTCATTGCATCGATTTCAGAATATCAATGATTATAGTAATCCTACCTACTTTTCATTTTTCAGTGCTTACATTTATCTTTATTGAAGCAGTCTCAGACACACTACAGGCGCCCAGCTTGAGTTTTTAATTCCTCAGGGAGCCCATGTGTACTGTATATGACGTTGTACATGTTGTTTGAAAATAAAGTTCTATTCAATTCAATTCAAGTAACGGTAACTAACACCTGACAGCCCTGTCTTGCGAGCCAGACTAATTTACTGCGCATTGCTGGTAAGTGTGGCGAAAACTCGCATTTAAACCAGCGGTTTCAATTCAAAATTGTTGTTTTCATTTGCGTAAGTTTCATTACGAAATGCTACAGCAGTATTTGAAACAATGCACATAGGTCACAGGGCCAAGCGAAAATTCGTCCGAAATTCTTAATGTGGAAAAGCATACTTACGTGGCAGACATTAATTTATGTATATATGTACAGATTGCAGTGAAAAAATCTTTATGAAAATGAAATCAATATAAAAGGAAATTTTTTCAACCAACGGTCCAGTTACTGTGCGGTGCTTTTTTACACTTCATTTTGCTGTGTAGCTGGTAGGGTTTTATATAACTTTTCTGGGAATTTCTAATTTCATGATACATTTAAGTTGTGATAAGTTAAAGATGGACCGGTAAATACCTTTGGCTATGTTTTTGTGGTCAGTAAAGATATATAATAAATATATTGCAAAATAGTCTTTCAAACAGATGATACTGTACAACTCTTTCTTATAACCTTATTGTTTTGCATGAGTTGCAAAAGTTCACCTTTGTCCTATATATTGTGGAACTAAATATAGTAGGAGTGCATATGCTCTCTCTCTCTCTCTCTCTCTCTCTCCCTCCCTCCCTCCCTCCCTCCCTCCTCCCTCGCTCGCTCGCTCGCTCTCTCTCTCTCTCTCTCTCTCTCTCTCTCTCTCTCTCTCTCCTCTCTCTCTCTCTCTCTCTCTCTCTCTCTCTCTCTCTCTCTCTCTCTCTCTCTCTCTCTCTCTCTCTCTCTCTCTCTCTCTCTCTTCCTCTCTCTCTCTCTCTCTCTCTCTCTCTCTCTCTCTCTCTCTCTCTCTCTCTCTCTCTCTCTCTCTCTCTCTCTCTCTCTCTCTCTCTCTCTCTCTCTCTCTCTCTCTCTCTCTCTCTCTCTCTCTCTCTCTCTCTCTCAGGAATGGCCCCTGTCCTGAGACATATTATCAACATAATACCTGTATTATATAAAAAACGCGCATGTACTTTCGCACCTGATATACTATCAGGGCAACCTTCTCCACTTAGCTCCATCTTTTACTCAGTGGGGCTTCTTGGCTCCTGTGTCTAGTGCTGCTACTTAATCCATAGCCTGAGGGTGACCTCAGTGTTAGATACAATATTCCAATACTGGGCGGCCCACCGCCGCCAACAACTGTTAACGTCAAAGCGTTGTATTAACATTTTTAGGTAATGCTAACAATGGAAATGTCCCATTATATATTGTACATTACAATCATTCGACAAATTAACCTTCTTTTAACACTAATCACACATCAATTTTGGATACTACCTCTTCACAATTTCCAATCGGGACTAACCTACGGACTAGGCTGCCATTTTGAAAGTTGTGGATTCCGCACCCAATGATTTGTAAATGAGGATAGTATTGGGACGATCTTAGAGGGTTTATAATATATGAAACCAAAAGTATATATTTTGCAAATGTTCCAGAGCGCCAATAATGATAAAATATATGCTATGGCCACGATTCACTTTGATAACCAAATCAAATGTGTCTTTATGTGACTGTCCTACAATGCATCGCGCCATGCTCAAAATGGCGCTCAGGTCTTAGGCCAGTATATCAAACCTAGTAGAGTTATATGTTAAATTGGCTATATTAGCTGGTTTGTCTCTGACATTTAAAAGTTTCGTCGACGCGGTGCCCGTCATTTTGCTCAAAAGTTACTTTAATGACAGTAATATCACCAATTGAAATTGCAGTCAGAGCCACTTGACTTTTTTCTACTCGTGCATTTGTTTAAATGCTTACCTCCACAGTTACAATTCAGAGCAAAACCATAAGCAAATTATAGCCCAACAAGTTTTCTCGCTCAAGGGTTAAATGTTGAAATGACACCCTTCCCAAACCAACAGATAATCAGGCACTTTTATTCCTTTTATAGGACAAGGAATGGATAAAAGAGTTTCTTTGCTCCCACATATCAATAACCTGTCACCTGAGACCCTGTAATCATTATGCATATTTACTGGTCCAAGACCTCTATAAGCAGATATGTCCTGGCACAAGCATCACAAAGCACCCTGTCTTGCTACAATGAAAATGAACTTGATTTGAAATGAGTGTTATCTTTCTGTGGAAAATGTGGATTTTGAGTTTTGTGTATTATCCTGATATGTTCACTTGTAGGTACAGCAAACCTTTAAATGTCATATATACCATTATAATACCTTTATTTTCGGAAAAATATCCCTTGTCTATTACTCAAAATTGTGCAACAAAATTACTTTCATGTATAAAAATATAGCTTCCCACAAATGTAAAAACAGTGGGTTACATGTGCAAAAAAAGTGCAAACTATAAATGTAAAAATGAAAAAAAAAATCGCTATATGTAAAACCAAGTACAACTAAAAAAGAAGATTTGTTTCATAGCAAATCTGTCTGGGTGCCTTCAAAATGAGAGCACTTTGAAATGCTACACTATTACGTTGTTCAAAATAATCTAAATTTTGTGTATTAGTGTAAATTGCGTAAATTAAAATGCAACCACTTTGGATCTTGGATCATTGGATGTGGCGATGTCACAAACTTATGAACTAAAATTTGAATATCACCACTATATATAACAGTTTTGAAGCTATTCTGGATCTTAATTTTGTGTTTTGCCTTATTGGCATAAATTGAAAGCTTATAACTTTGGTTCATTGGATGGGATCGGTTCACAAACCTGCACATTTAGGTTGAAATGGTTCCTCTATGTATAATAATTTCGAGATTATTCAAGATTTAGATTTTGTGTATTCGCCTTATTTGCATGAATTAAAATCCTATAACTTTGGGTCATGGTTCACTGGATGCACCCATCTCACAAACCTATGCAAGAAAGTTGAAATGGAGTCTCTATGTATAACAGTTTTGAATTTATTCGAGATTTAAATTTTGTGTATTCACCATATTTGCATAAAGTTCAATTCTACAATTTTGGTTTTTTGGATGCAGCTGTCACAAGCCTACAAATTAAAGCTGGTATGACACACCCATCTTACCTAATTTTGAAGCTATTCAAGATTTAAAGTTTGCATATTAACCTAATTTGCATATATTAAAATTCTGCAACTGTGGTTCATGGTTCATTGGAAGCGACTATGTCACAAACCCATGTATTGAAGATGGAATGGCACCTCTATGTTTAATAGTTTAAAGCAATTGAAGATTCAGTTTTGCATATTCACTTAATTTGCATAAATTAAAACCCTACAACTTTGGTTCATAGTACATTGGATGTGGCTTTGCCACCAACCTATAACTTGAAGTTGGGATGGCACCTCTATCTATAATGATAGTTTTTCGAGACATTCAAGTCTTATATTTTTCAATGCCCTGATATGCAGAATCTTGAACTATACAACTTCCATTTACTGTCCATTATATTGGCAGATTAAAAGTTTGTGTATTTGCCTTAAATGCATGCAACTATGGTTCATGGAGTACATCTACATTACAAACCTGCAAATGGAAGCTAGATTGGCGACATTTCTATCTATAATAATTTTGCAAATATTTAATATTTGTTTATTCACCTAATTTTTAAAAAATGCATAAATTGAATTACTAACACTTCAGGTCATGGTTCTTTGGATGCGGCTATGTCACAAGCCCACAAATTGAACTTTAAACGGCACTTTTGTCAGTCATAATTTTGGAGATATTTTTTTTAAATACTATGGTACCACAAACTTAAATATTGTTAATCGAAAAAAAAAGTTGCACAGAAACAACATCGCTCTTGCGTTTTGGCGCAGATGACCGGGATGAATAAAGTATCTCATTACACTACATCCTGCGGAGTGAAACATATCGATCACAAAAGTTAAAACAGGTGCTTCGCTATGCAGGTCTCCTCTTGTAGTCCGGTCCCGGTCATAGACAAAGCATATGGCCGCAGGCTACCATTGAGTTTTACGACTCCACGTTATTGACTGACAGTAAAGAGGACAGCCTCTCAGTTGTGTCTGTGCGTCTGTTATAATGGACGCTGTGTGCTCGCTTACCTTCCTGGCATTATTCCCAAGCTGGACAGAAATATCGGGACGAAGGGACATTTTGCCTTCTGTGCTGGTTTTGAACAGTGACCCGACAGCCTCGGTTCGCTTAGGTTATGTGGGGCAACAGCTTTGCATCACGGCCTTGACCTGCACCTTGGTCGGATTTTTCATGTGATAACAAGACCTGACGTTTGCGTCATCATGATACACGTAATTGTTTTATCTTAATATGGAACTTGCATGGCAGGGAATTGTTTGGCCTGTGTCAGTGCCTGCTTCACATGGTAGTTAAGTGCTTAATAGTTAGGATTTTGTAAATCTACTTGCACACCATGTACCTGATGAATACAATATTGTCTCTAAAAACCAGCATCAATGTCCCTTTTTTAAATGCACACCTTTACACAATGATCTTTTATTATTATTATTATTATTATTATTATTATTATTATTATTATTATTATTATTATTATTATTATTATTATTATTATTATTATTATTATTATTATTACTATTATTATTATGGATTGTAAATATTATATGCGGAACAATATATAAAGATTGTGCAAATTATAAAACTGGTGATGTGTTCCGAACATAATATTTAAAATCCACAGGACAATATAAATATGTGTGTGTGTTATTTGTATTTCGTTGTCACTGTTCTTATAATTTATGTACTAGTGAAACAGGGCACGTATGTCAAAAACGAATTATTATTATTATTATTATCATCATCATCATCATCATCATCATCATCATCATCATCATCATTATTATTATTATTATTATTATTATTATTATTATTATTATTATGGATTGTAAATATTATATGCGGAACAATATATAAAGATTGTGCAAATTATAAAACTGGTGATGTGTTCCGAACATAATATTTAAAATCCACAGGACAATATAAATATGTGTGTGTATTATTTGTATTTCGTAGTCACTGTTCTTATAATTTATGTACTAGTGAAACAGGGCACGTATGTCAAGAACGTAATCATAAGATTGATTTTCCAAAACAAGAACTGTGATTAGACAAGTTTCCAACATCTCGTTTACAGTGAAGTTATCTATTATGTATATGAGGATAAAGCTATGTTCAGATCATGTATTGACTACATCATAGCACTCTTTTTTTATCAGTTCATATCATTTTCTTACATCCGGCAGTGATACAGATCTGCAATTAGTTCATTTGATGCAGAGGTGTAAAATGTTCAGGACGTTATGTTCACGTTACATTTTTTCTTAAGCTTCACAAGATTCCTGATTTGGTCACAATAAAGTGCTTCACATGTTTGAGTATTTGAGACTCTTAACTCTTACCGGGTAGAATCTAACCCTTATTTTTCATATGGTGTAGAAACATGTCATATCCGTAATACTTTGCTAACAAATGTACTCTCTACTAGTCAGTTCGCGTAATTTTGCAACGCCGGAAGTACAAATGTCAAAACTAGGAAAGAAGATTTACTTCAAAGCAAATCTGTCTGTGTGCTCTCAAAAGTTGAAAATATTAGATGCTACAACTTTTAACCTTTGGTATTTCACATCACATAAAGCTTATGGCTGGATGCAAATTTCAAAGTCCTAATGACCTTGACCTTTGACCTTTACAGGTCACATGTAAAGTGCACAGTGTTACAATACCCACAATTTAAGCCCAACATGAGCCAAGTCGGATGAAAATTGACCAAGTTATGACAAGATGAAACTTTCAAAGGGCCAAATGACCTTGACCTTTGCCCTTTTGAGGTGACATGTTCTTATAAAAACGTACAGTGTTGTAATACCTACAATTTGAGTCCAACATGATTATAATTGGATGTAAATTGGCCAAGTTATGACTGGATGAAACTTTCAAAGGTCCAAATGACCTTGACCTTTGCCTAAAGTTTGGCTAGAAGAAAGCCACCACTGAAAGTGGCCTTTGACCTTGTAATGACCTCTGACCTTGAGATGACCTCTACCTGAAATGAACTTTGACCTCAAAAATGACATTTTGGCTTAAAATTGACCTTTGACCTTGACATGACCTTTGACCTTGACATGACATTGACATTTAAGATGACTTTTACCTTGCTATGATCGAACTCCTATACACTCGGCACCACATATACTATAGTACATAAGATATTGAAGATTTAAAACTTTAATTAGCCCTCATTTGCATAATTTTGAAAAGCATGACCTCTCATTATAAAAAGGCCAGACTTTATTCATAGAAGTATAATTGTGCCCAGTTTGGAGTTTCTACGTGAAATAGTTTTCAAATGAAATGTCGGCCAAATTTGCCTGTAAAGAAAGAAAGAAAGAAAGAAAGAAAGAAAGAAAGAAAGAAAGAAAGAAAGAAAGAAAGAAAGAAAGAAAGAAAGAAAGAAAGAAAGAAAGAAAGAAAGAAAGAAAGACTAGAAAAACAGCATGTCTGTGTTGGTACACAGACATAATAAAGGCATATAGGTTTTGGAACCGATTTCACACAGTACTAATGGTGTGGCAGTACCTATTTCGATCTATAAAACCTCTGTTTTACCCAAAAAAAAATGCGAATTTGGTGAAGTGGACGTGTGCATTTCCCACTTTCGGTCATGTGGTTGGCGCCGGCGGTGCATGGTTGGAGACACGGACAAGACATGTGAAGCTGTGATATATAAATCCCATACAGGTCCGTGTGAAACTTGTAAGAAAATCCCACAAGTGCGTAAAATAAGAAACATACATTCAAACTCATAGCTGAGCACTGTGTTCACAGTTTTACAAGACCATGCTCTGATGTCCGACGACCATAAAAGCC
>OZ026614.1:33276903-33296903 GCA_964020975.1 Hermodice carunculata | reverse complement strand
CTTGTGATTGATAGAGTATTTCAGAGGGTTTGTCATATTTGTGAGCGCGTTAATTTTGAAAAACTGACATCTCCCTGTCGACGAATTATATGGAAATAATAATTCAAGACAAAGTCGCCTCAAGCCCAGGTACAGATCGCGTAGAGGCCTTACAAATTTATTGGTAGTCAAAGTTCAAACTTCATTGAGGACTTGATATCAATATTGAATATGGTGAAAACATATTGTGAAGATCAAGTATATGTATCGATGACCATGGAGCCACTACTAGCTCTTGACGTACAGTGACAGAGGGAAAGACTATAAGCCTCAGGTACAGTTGTTACTATGACTGTCCATCATTACTAGTTCTTAACGCAAACCGTCAGAGGTAGAGACCATGATCCCGTGTTAATGTTGTGAGGACCAACCATTGATCAGTGTCACTGGAAGTATAGTGTGAGAGGCACAGACTATAAACTCCGGGTAGGGGCATATACATGGCAATATCATCCAATCATAGCTGGTAATTAAAGTCTAATAGCAGAGGCACAGAACATGAACCTCAGGTTTATGTGTGTTATCATTATCCATTACTTATGGCTTCTTGAAGGATCCAGTATATGTCTTAAGGGTGTGGTATATTTTTACGGCATTTTCCACAGAAAATACTATTGCTCCAAGCAGGTCCTTATGCACACTAGACTATCATACAAATTAAATTATTTCTAAAAGTATACATTTGGATATAACTTTTAAAAATAATAAATTTCACAAAGTATTAACAAATTGAATTTAAAGTGCTTAAGTAAAACAAAAACTTAAATTTTACCCGTTTTTACAGAAATAATTAAGCACAAACGCCATGAAGTGAGAAACATTATTTTCCAACGGGAAATGAAACAGTAAAATTCTGGAAACAAAGTAATATTTTAAATTTTGGATAAGGGTTTTAGTTTACAAATTTCACGATGTTAAAAAAAAAGTTAAAAATTAAAAAAAAATAAACTGCAGTAAATTTGGAACTAAGCCCTTTTTAAAAAAAAATACGGTTTTGGAGAGCGTTATGATAATTTGACACTGTAAATTAAATTTCATTTTCATTATTTAAAACATTATTTTAGACTTTAGGCAATATTTTAGAATTTTAATAAAGAGTTAAAAGCATCAATAGCGACACAATTTTTTCCACATTAATCCCCAGAAACTTGACGTTCAGTTAACTGGGTGGGGGGTTCAGAAAATATATACTTTTTTCGGATAATATATGCTGACCATAGACAGAAATTAAACATTTGTATATGGCAGTCATAAAGTATACCACGCCCTTAATCCTAAGAATAATCATAAGCATCGAATCACGACTTGTGACGGGAATATGCTGTCAAAGGTACATACTTTAAAGTATAGTGTCAGAGGTCCGGAGCACAAACCTGAATTATATGCTTCTATCATTGCTCAAAAGTATGTACCAGGGTGTTTGCTATGCTGTAAGAATTTGCTATGGTGTAACTGATAAATTTGGTTCTAATATTGGGATAAAGCGAAGGTGTGCGTTGTTTTGGTTTTGTCAGTTTTATACTGAATTGTTTGGAAATTTTTAAAGTGAGGCTTAGGTGTCATCATACGGTTTGTTTTACATATCTGGTGCAGGCTGTCCACTGTTGCAGTACTTATTAGGATTTCCGTCGGTTTGTATAGGTGGTCTAGCTGCAACTGTTTATTTACAACCACTGGGACTGAATATAATGCCTTAGTTTGTTTCTACTCCAGTTGTACACTGGCAGGTGGTTTAACTAAAATAAGCTATCCAGCTAGAAATGGTTCCTACTGGTTCAGGAGTAATTCACATTGTCCTTATCAAAACTTGTATTATGCAAATTTAGTAATGTTTCGTTTGACAGGATTTCTTCTTTAATAATGAAACTCTGCGTTTATAAACAAAACTTCACGTATTTAGGTAATTCATCATTTACCACGTTCATATTTATTCATTATGATGTGGGTGGTCTTTGTTGAACAATTCTAAAGAAAAACCGTGCGCAAGATGGATAATAGTACGTCCATATGTATATAGGTTAGACAGTAACAGGTTAGCTTATAGAGAGTAAAGAGTTGGGACTGCGGAATAGGGTCGTGACTACTAGGAAGTGGTTCTGGACAAAAAGACACAAATACAAATACAAATGGAACAGGTTTAAATGGTCGACTCCAACAAACACGATTAACGATCAATTGAGGGAATCTGAAAGGCATAATGACTTTATTAAGGTGAATGGTAAATCTTTTTTTTTTTTTTTTTTTTGTTTTGTTTTGTTTGTTTGTTTGTTTGTTTGTTTGTTTGTTTGTTTTGTTTTTTTTTTATTTTGTTTTTGTTTTTGTTTTTGTTTTTGTTTTTTTTTTTTTTACTAAGATTGATATGAAAAAGGTGTAATATTTGTGCAAGACATGATTAATGAACAAGGAGAGCTGCTGTTTTTTGATAACTTTCAGGAAAAGTTTAATGTGAACTCTAATATTCTTCTGTACTATGGCCTCACTGATGCACGACGTCTACATATAGGTCTAGCCGTAGTGCTATTTAAAGTGTGTATCAACACACTCTTTTCTGTTTTTCCTTAAATTCTTTCTTTCTTTCCTCTTTCTTCGTCACCAGCAAATTTGTCCGACTTTTGTCTCGGATATTATTATACATAGAAACTCCAAACTTGGCATGATTGTACCTCCGTACAAGGAGTTTACCGTTTTATACAGAGGAATGAAGATTTTTTAAACTATGCAAATTAGGGGCATTTGAAATTTTAAATCTTGAATATCATCAAAAGTATAATAGATAGAGATGTATTCTAACTTCTACTAGGGGGTTATTTACCAGTGCGCATCTAATGAATTTCAAACAAAAGTTGTAGCAATTTAAATTATGCTAATTAGCAATATTCGAAATTCTCAATATTGAATATCTTCAACACTATCATAGACAGAGATGTCATTCCAACTTCTACTAGGTGGTCGTTGACCATTGCGCACCTGATTAATTAAAAATAAAAGTTGTAGCAATTTAAATTATGCTAAATAGCACCAATAAAATTTTTAAATCTTCAACGCTATAATAGATAGAGATGCCATTCCAACTTCTACTCCTGTTTTATGGAATAGTTGTACATTGTCATACCAATATGCTGTGAAGACACACACACACTGATTTGCTATGCAGCAAATCATCTTTCCTAGTTCCAACTTGTACTAGGGAGTTATTGACCATTGCGCATCTAATGAATTTTAAACAAAAGTTGTAGCAATTTAAATTATGCTAATTAGTCGCATTTGAAAATTTAAATCTTGACAAGTGCCTTTGGCGATTCATAAGGGATGTTGTTCTCCCAATAGCAGGGTCTTTCGTGGGGAAAGGAAAGCTTGAAAATGCCCAGTGCACGTGTCCCGCTTTTATTGGGACATGCTGGCTGTGCAGCCAAGGCCGAGAACGCGCTGTGTCCCCAGTAATATTCAGTCGCCGTTTCCTGTTTGAGTGTGTGTGGAAATCTACCAGCCATCTGGGTGCTCCAATGCGAGACGAGAGGTCTTGATAATCTTTGTTTACATAGCTGCTTTGAATGTCAGCACCAACGAGTCATGCATAGGAAGGTCAAAATTCTTACAACCTCAAGTTAAAGATTTGTAAAAGTTGACATTCAATGGTTTGAAACATATCTATACGACTCAGTTATCACAAAAACGTCCTTGCTTGCCAGGTTCTAATTCCAAAACCCTTATTGAGTCCCGCTTGGTAATGTTTCGGAAAAATGATTGGTTCACATTGTGATTGGCTGAAAATACGATGGCTGCCACATGACAGCCCGCTAACACACGTCTTTGGTTTTTCTATCACTTTTTATCACGCTCTCCACCTTTTCTGGATGGTTAATGCAATAATATTAACGTATCCGTGCATATTGCATTTATAGTTTCGAAAATTCGTGAATCACCTCAGTGTGTGTACGGCCGTCACACTGTTTACATAGCTATCCTGCTAACCGAAAGTTCAATGATTGACAGGCGGCCGGTTTAAAGGAATGTTACGAAACGCGATAAAAAAAATTATATAAATTAGTCTTTAAAGCCAGTTTCACGAATATAGTCTGATAGATTAGCCATTTCACTATTTGGTAGGGTGGTCACTTGGTTGTGGGAAATTTTAATTCACTCCCCTCAACGTCAAATCACTTTGGTATGTGAAGAATGTGAAATATGAAAAGTACGCGTTGTCAGTTATATTCGGGGCGTGGCTTTATGGATTTGGTCATATACAGATAGCAAAGAGTGTTAGGGGCCATACTATGGGTCCAAGTTTCAGGGGGCGTGGCTTCTATTATCGGGAGATTTTTAAATATGGTGTAAGTATCTTCAAAACTATTGTACATAGAGATGTGATTTCAGCTTCTACTAAAAGGTTATTGACCATTGCGCATCTAATGAACCTAAAACAAAAGTTGTAGCAATTTAAATTATGCTAATTAGCAGCATTTGAAATTTTAAAACTTGAATATCCTTAAAAGTATCATAGATAGAGATGTCATTTCAACTTCTACCTGAGGGTTTATTGACCATTGCGCATGTAATGAATAGTAAACCAAAGTTGTAGCAATTTAAATTATGCTAATTTACAGTATTCGAGATTTTCAATCTTGAATAACTTCAAAGCTATAATGGACAGAGATGCCATTCCAACTTTTACTCGTTTTATGGAATAGTTACAAAAAGTACATTGCCATCCCAACATGCTTCGAACACACACACACACACACACACACACACACACACACTGATTTGCTATGCAGCTTATTATATTATCTTTTCTAGTTCTATCTTTGATTTCTTTAGTTTCATTGGATAAGTAGGCGTTTCATTGGATAAGTAGGCGTGAAAAGGATATTTGAGATGTATAATACTTGCACATATGAAGGTCTTTTGTGTACATTTTACGTGTTTAATGACTCTTGATCTGTGACATGTTGTGATCATGTAAATTTGGCCCTCGCTTCATGTTTCTGGAGGGAGGGAGAAGCTAATGATGCTGTAGTACATATTGGTCTATATATGCCTATACCCCCCCCCTCCTCCCAGTGGATAAAACTTTGTGTAGACTTAAGGTTCTGGACGTAGATATAATAATCATGTCAGGTAAGCCACCATTTGCAAACATGAATACAGCATGGGATATTTCAAGTAATGGGCATACAGGCCCACAGGCTAAGTAGTTAGGGGGCTGTATCTCAGAAGAGCCTTACAAAAAAAAAACTTTTGTGGACATGATAGGGTACAAGCATAAACAAATATAGGATTGATCAGCAATTCCTCAGGATTCAGAAAAGGTATGTTCCCACTCTGGGAAATGATTCAAAGTGATTCTTTGTATGATTTTATTTGGTCACCTTTTTTTGCGAGAAAAAGTGAAAAATTATGTTGACAAAAATTTAGAAATTATGATAACGAAAAAACCATTATAAAAACCCTTCAACAATGAGAATTTTTTATGTTTTTGATAAAACTTAGGTGTTTTTGACTCGCAACTACTACTTGTGTAGCATGGCTTTCATGTCTATTGCCTAAATTGCATAAATCAAACATGGCCGCCACTAAACCATTGCTTGGGCCTTTTTGTGTATTTCATCATTTTATGAATGACCCTTTTAGGCTGTTCAACACTTACTAATGTTCAATTTTAATGTGCTAAGCACAATTCTATATTATTCAGAGAATAAAATGTCATTGAACATTCAAACATAGTATGTAATCATGTAATTGTCCCTGCAAACTATCGAAAATCACGTTTGAAGATTAGTGAAACTTGCTACCCAGAACAGAATTTGTTGTGTCCTGACCCAAATCTTTGCACCTCCATGCAGGTTTTATGTTTCATAAATGCAATTTTATGGTATTCAGCAGAGCTTAGAGTCAACATTTCTGTACTTTCAAATGCTTAACAAAAGGCTAATCAATCGTAAAACACGCTAATCACTCCTAAAATGATAGTGAAGCACTGTGGCTATAGCATGTCCGCAGCTGACATTTTATAGCCATTCTGCCATGGTCAAAATAACTAATACTTCATCACAAGTTGTTTAGCATGATGCTAATCAAAAAGAAAATTAAGGTACACACTACAGCCGTAATATGCAGACACAGATGACAAATCAAACTGTTCAATGTTTTGGCAAAGTAATCACTGTCTGGATCAACATTTTTGGGGTTGCGACACGAGTCTCGACACCTGCAGGCTCCAGTGCACCTTAGCTTGCACGGTTGCACATGCATTGGGCGGTTTGGCATCTATGACAAGTCTGTGTGCATCCACAAGGAGTTACAGCTACACATTCAGCAGAGCCCTTCCTTTGTCATAAGAAGGGGAAGCAACGTGTTGTCTACCATGTGCTACCCAGAGGTCAGAGGACTTGGCAATTTTGGGTTTGCGACCATAGCATTTTTTTCAAATCAGTGCCTGGTAATGAGTACTTTTTATGTGCAAGTGAAGTGCATTTTCTGTTGGGGGTAAGTTTTCTAGCCTACATTTGCCGTTACGGAACTGACTGTGACGCAGAGACAGGATTGCCTTAGTGCCATTTGTTGGTTCATATAGCTTGCATACAAATTCCTCTGCTTGCAACAGAGTCTGTTCCCCTAATTGGTGTACCACTCCTAGATGACAAAGCAACTGCGGTGCTTCAATGAACACCTTCCAGGCAACCTTTTTTGATATACCTGCAAACTGACTGACAGTATCACACCCAGTGACTGCATGAGATCCTAATATGCAGTCCCTGATTTCATCACTACATTCAACATTATATATAGCAACATACCGACGAAATTTTGCTGTACCGAATTTCACCCATAGTTCATTGCTCAGCTGAGGACAGAAAGCACTCAGCAGCACAAGCATATTTGTGTCACTACTTGAGATAAGGACTGTCTCAAACCCAGCAGACTTGGCATCAGAGGCATGGAGTAGCATACAGGTATCAGCCTCTTCTTGCTCTGAACACAAATGCTCAACATTTGGCCTGGCAGATGAAAGGGCAGACCCATTCTTGCCCCCACTGACTATCAACTCCTTACCACCTCCAGGAGCAGTGTCTCATAATTCAGTCGTTAGAAATTCAGCCAGACATGCTTTATTTTCATTCAAGCTAATGAATGTGTTCCACTGCTGAGGCAACTCTACAGTGCTATCACTGATCTCCTTCCTAATTCCTTTAGATTTTCCAGTGCGCCTTTTTCTAGTTGCACATTTGATTGAGTGTTCATGGTAGCAATCAAATACAACAACCACCCTAGTACATGGCTCACGAACATTTGATTCCATGTTCATTGCAAAGCAATCAGCCAGGTCTCCAAATGTCAGTGCATCAACAGGCTTTCCCATAGCCTGGACATCAGCCATTCCATCTATGATAATGCATCTTGGTGTTTGAGATTGGGGTAGGTCTTTTAGTGACACATCAATTCCTGCCTCTAAAAGAGACAACAATTGGGCTGTATTGGCTGGCCTAAGGTTGCTTTCTGTTGTTGCCAAAGAGAGAGGAACTTTGCTAAGTTCTTGTCCCAACAGATTGTCTGCATTGATTTCTCTTCCAGACTCCGTACTGACAATAATGCGTCGGAAGAGATCACGATCTGCCTGGATGACTGCAGTTTTTTGCTTTTGTTTGTCAGTTGTAACTTCAACAGAGAACATGGATGCCATGGTTTTTAAGTTCTGTCTAGGTATGTTTGCATGCAAGCTGATGGATTTTCTATCCGTCGGTCTCTTACAAATTGATCTACAATGTTCTTGCCATGCATTTCTGCTGTTTGTCAGTCATGAACAATACTTCTTCTGCTATATCACCAGTTGTGAGAGACACTAATTCTGGGGATTGCCATAGAAGACATGAAATGCTTGGAACTGGGAGACTAGTTTTGTGACATCATTAGAGTCTCGACCTCTCCTTGCATGCCACAATCTTTGTGCAAGCCAATCTCTTCCTCATCTTCACTGAGGCCAACCATATCTCTGGTATCCATAGCTAACCGGGTTCGTTCCACATATGTAAGACTCCATCGATTATGCGCTGTGTCTGAACGTGTAATGCCAATCAAACCTCCAGCTGTTTTACTCACTTTGTTGAAACGCTCAAGTCCTTGGTCATCTGAAACTTGGTTGAAAGTCCTCTTGGATTCTTTGACCTCAAAGTCTCCTGACTGAAAGCCTTCACACCACACACATCAGGTGCTACATATTGTAGTTGCTTCATATCAGCTAGAAGGACTGAGCCCCAGCAGAGATAATTGTAATGGTCATATGCTGCCATCCAAGGTAGAACTTCAGCAAATGAGGACAGGTACAGTGACCAGTTGCCATCCCGCAATGCTCTTGTAAAGCGAAGCAGAATTGACACTAGATGCATGTACTCCCTCCAGAAAGTTAAACTGGCATTACCCTTGTGGGACTCGTCAAACTCATCCAACCGACTATCCAGCTGTTGTAGTTTGGGCAACATCTCATGCAGTGACATTACTGCAGCATTACTATCTTTATTGACAAGGCTTTGTGCAAGCTGACCAGCCAGCTCTGTGACTGATGTTGCAAGTTGCTGCTGTCTGTCTGTCACCTAACCACTCTACAAAAGCTGGCCACAAGATCTGCCACAGGGCCTCATATGTGAGTTTGGGTGCACACACAACCCTGTTCCACAGGTAGCCCTGAAGGATGTTGTCAGCTGTATTTTCTCCATATACTCCACTATTTACCCAAATGTCTCTTTAACCAGAATCAGTCATGTATTTGCCAATCACCTTAGAGAAATTCATTTGAATATGGAAGCCTCTCATCATGACAACCAAGTTTCTACAGTCTTCTGCCTTAAACCACTGCAACATTTTTGCTTTGCAGTACAGCTGCTCGTCAAAAGTGATAACTGTGAAAATCTGATTCAAAGCAGCAGTCATTTTCTGACACCTCTGAATGACAGTCAAGAGTATCAAAGTCATGTTCAAGTGCATTTTTGATTGGCATTGGATCAATGGCTGTTAAAGCAGGATTGACATTGGACAACTGTTGATTGAAACATGTTCAGGCAGGAACATGCTGATCATCAGGTCCCTGAAGCTTTGCTAAAATCCAAGCCTGGTCTTTAGCTTTTGCCTCACATGTGACTGCAGCATCAGGTCTGTACCAGATATTTTGTACAGGTTCTGTAAATGAGGGTTCAGCTTTATTTGCACCAATAGGAGATGGCATAATGGCTTGAAAATCATCAGGGACAGACACAGCTTTTGCTGATCCAGGATCAAGATTTAGCTCTGGTGTCACATGTACGGAAACGCTTCTCCTGAAGGCAACTGTTTGTGATGCATGAAAAGTGCCTCTCCCATCAAGGGTTTCCAGAATGATGTCAATGCTATCATTTGCATACCTGATATGACCAGAGTATTGAGTTTGAATGAAATTATGAGGTATCACTGTGTTTCCTTGTTCCTTGTATCGTGTCAGCACTGAATTTGCAAGTGCTGTATCAGCACGAATCACAGACTCATAACTAACACAGTGCCCTGCTGCATGCAAAAGCTGCACTAACTCTTTAGACCTTGTGGCCTGATGAACAGTGAGGCCAAGTCCCAGGTGTTTTGGTGTCTGTTTCTTGCCTCCTCCAGATGCCAAAAATACAATATCCTGAGCAATACTAAGTAGTTTGGTATCTATACCATCTGATTCACTGTCTTCTGTTTTTTCACTACCATAACAGAGCAAATGAAGAAGCAGATACAAACTCTCAGGAACACTTTCTGTGCACTGTCTTTTTTGATGTTTCCAATAACCGTGTGCCCAGGTGATGCTTGAATGTCTGCTTTTACCTGTATGGAGACATGGGGCAACCAACTAAGTAACTCAAGATCGACATTTGTGCACTCTTGTGAGGTTTTCCCTGAGGAGGCAGCAGTGCCCTCGTTTTTATCAGAAATATCATCACAAGCATCTTTCAGGCTCTGAATTGCAACTCCAGTTGATACAGCTGGGAAAACTAGAAGAGACTCCTTTCAATTTACGGGTCGTACAAAGTTTACATTTTTACCTAACAGCTTCTTAACTTTCCCCCGAAAATGGCGCCTTTCATGCACCCCTAAAACTGTGTCAAAGTCACTTTTAAGCAGATCAGTGTATCGTTCCCATATTGTTGTCAACGAATACACATCTCCTCGAGACGGACCCTTTGTGATTTCTTTAACCACTTTCTTCAAATACAAGTCAAAGGGACTGGCATTGTCTGGCTCACTACCAATACTTTGTTTAGTATTTTAATGGCGAAACTTTTTCAAAGTGGCCAAAATAAAGATGACTGTTACTTATGAAAGTTGAAATGTTATTGCATCTGCACTATAATTTTACTTTAAATAACCTTGGATTTAGACCTATTGTAGTGTCTTTGTTTTATGTTAATGATATTCCTAAATCTGGGATTTTTAGATCTATTAGTATTACCCACAGTCTACAATTATAATGCGCATTTACATTGCAATAAGGCACATTAAACAGAAATATGCGGATGGTCAGCCTTCAAAGTTAATTGCCAAATTAAAATCGGTTGGAATTATATTTTATTTGTACTATAATTTGCTATAAACAAAATCATGCCAATATTTAGAAGGGAGAAGAGCGATTTTATATTTAAATTAAGCTAAACAAATAAATAAATGCAAGTCTACATTTTCATAATGAAACGACATTTTAAGGTCAAGATTGGCAAAGTTTTGTCCTTTGAACATTGCTCAAACGTTTTAATTTATGTGAACTCAAAACATGAAACAGAAAAGAAATATATATGATTCTTAGGAGCGGGGCTTTGCAGCCGGTTTATCTGAAAAACGCAAATTTTCCTTTGCCTACTTGTCAATAGGCCTAAATTAGATCTGAGACATATGTAATCGGTGCCTCTGAGCTAACGGATCTAATGTTAGACAGCATGGACTACGGCAGGTCAATGTACCTTAACTCCATATGGTTAACTCATATTTCATATATTTACTAGGTCTATTTTAAATAATAATTCAAATTTGGCCATGGTTTTCATAAACTCCTAATGACTAGGCTATAAGCAGGACCAGGCTTCTTGTCTGTTGCACTTTGTATATTTGGACGCTACATATGTTGCCTTTTTTGTTTTCCTCCTTTAATTTTTTAATAATTTTTAATTAAACCAAGGGCCTACAAACTGTGGTAATTAGGCTACTAAATGCTATCAACAGCAATCTAAAGAAAATTAATGTCCCTGACAAATATATTCGTTTCCTTTATATTGTATTGTGTTAAGTAAAGCTGAAGTCCTACATCAGGCCTATGTATAGGCCTAGGCCCATATGAGTTATGCCAGGAAAAAGTACACAGAATGATTGTCATAGAGTTTTTACTACTTTTTTCACCTGTATTAAGATACATGTAGATCTCTGTTCGTTCTTTTCCATCAAATGGCATGGTTGTAAAATAATTACTCGAGTATAACAGTGATCTGATGCGGCCTAGGCATACAAACTTTCCGGTCTAGCTTATCCTATATGCGAGAAAAATATTTCTATACGTCATTGCAAAGAAATATATGTCATATCATAACATTCAATTACTTAGCAACGGTTTTTAACAATAATTAAGCATTTCATATTAATAAATCTGCCTAGTCAAGCTATACTCTATGATAGCATTAGCAATGATACCGCCCTCAGCCACGCACCTATGGTAAGGTTTAGAACAGTTATATATGCGTAGATTCCGGAACAACATTAAGGTAAAAAGCTTTTCCAGAAGGATAAATTGAAATTTCTTATGACAGGTGCTGGGGGGTTACACATTTACGTTAAAAACATGTCATAAACTATGTGAATAATTCATTTGCCACCAAAGGAAGCAATTGAGCGCACATCTTGTGTCCCCAGGTAGGTGTGATATCTTATGGGAGTATGACATGCAGTACTATATTTTAATGACTATTCTACTTGATTTTTTTGCATATATGTTTTCCTATTTATATACACTTGTACAAATACCATACCAATGTAAATTGGTTTTTTGTACAAAAAAGCTTTATGTGTCGATATGAACATCCAATCATCTTTTGATTTTTAAAGCCCGAGGTATACAAATTAATTTGGTGTCCAATAAGTACTGCTTCTTAAAGTATAGTATTAGAGATACAGACAGTGAGCCTTAAGTATCCAATTACCACTAAACCTCAGGTATATGCGTTAAGAACGGCAACAAATCATAATTAATTCCTAAAGCATAGTATCCGAGATAAATACATATAATTTCAGGCACGTGTCACTGTGAGCATCCAATAATAACTGGTTCTTGAAGCACACTGTCAAAAGTACCAATGATAAACGTCGTTAAGTTATTCCACCCTGAGAGAAGACCAAGTCAACGGCTTTCCTTGGCGCGCTCTGGGCGCATTGCGTCCACAGCGCGCCCAGGAAAAATGTTGACCATGGACATATAATTTGGAATGATCTTCCTTACAAATTTCATCCAAAATTTTGAAAAATAGTCCCTAAATTAGTAAAATATAACTAACAGAAGACATTTAAATATTAGAGGGGGAAAAGCGTCATTAGAGTGGACTGAGGTAATACAGTGCCACACGATACCACAGGCGTCTTCTAACAATTCTGGCCAAAGACTATTTTCTTCACAAATTTCTGTCTTCGTCTGAGCTCTGGTCCTATTTGAATCCAAATCCAAGGTCCTAAAATTGTATTTCCAAAGGGCTAAGGACAAGATATTCATGTTTTGATTTAAAATGACATTACATTGCAAAACTTGTTGCAAAGCCCAATTGAGTTAATCGTTCTGTTTAAGTGTACTACTCATGTTCATTGGGCACGACCAACTGATGATAAAGGTGTGCAGTGTATTAGGGGGCATGGAATGATTTTCAAAGGAATAAGTATTTGTGATCAGGATGGTTTTGTACTACAGAATTTATTTTAACACTGTGTCTTTTGTAGTTTAACCGTTTCGCCAAGAAGACATAGATATAATTGATATGCTCGGAAACTTTATGTAGAGACATAAAAGTTGCATATCATGAACTGGAGCCACATATGGTGGTGTTTGACTCCTCAAACTTAATGATTAACTTACACTTTGAAAATGTTTATAAAAATTATTAAGCGGTATAGTTAATGAGACACACATGATAAATACATTGTGACCATATTCGTGTTGTCCGTCGAAGCCTTGGAGCTCCGTAGTAGTGTGCTTATTAAAAAGCCCTGAAACTATACTAGCAATTGTGTTCACAATAGCAAGCTCTGGTAATCTGAGGAAAATGAGTAGACACACAAACACACACACAACCACATCATTCACACTACATTTGAAACGCGTATTGCCATGATCTGGGTGCAAAAAACGTTACATCAACCTAATAGTACAGAAACACATGATCCATATTCATTAATTCCAAACCCAACAATGACGGCAAAGAGATTTCAGACTTGCCGCGAAAGCATCAACATTTCTTTTCCAATACCTATGTGAAGAAACAGTTGCAAATTACACAATAGTTTCATGAGAACAGAAGAATGTACAACGGTTTTAGATGCGGAGGAGGATGAGGAGGATGATAACTGAATTTCGGTCGGTTCAACTGTGGCAGATCAACTTTCGTATTTGAAATAGTCCGACCTCCCAGTGTTCTCAAGCAAAGGATCCATGACCCTGAATTAGGCAATTCACGTGTATGACGATATCGTCCAGATAACTTGAAAGAGAATACCATCGCGATAAGGGGCTAAGTTTTGGATCCAATTTTTTTTCATCTTACGTGATATATAGATTCATTTAGAGTAAGCCTTAAATAGAATATGCCCATTCACCCGTTTGCGGAAAATGTACAATTCTATTCCATGAGCCCAATGTTATAGTTCGTATTTAATTCTTGGTAAATTTTCCAAGCAGAGAGACAGCCTAACAAATCAATTCACAATATATCTTCTTCCATCAGGACATAGACAATCTTGCATGGCTGAGAGTAAGTTACTATTTTTGTCCCACGAGGGATCGTTGTTGGTGGTCAAAATCATGAGTGACCAGCAGTCATTCGTGATTTTTCCCAGCAACAACGATCCCGATTCATGAGAATTTCTGTGACATGTCTTAAAACATTTTTACCAAATGAGAAAAATATTATCAAATATTCGAAAAGTTCCATAAACGCATTATAGCCAGATGCATGTCCTCTTTTCTTTGTAGAATCACCAAAAAAAGCATGCTTATGACTAAAAATAATATTTTTGCAAAATATTTTTTTGGAAACACTTTAAAAACCAATGACCGAGTGCTGCATTTCAGATCAGCATGTGATAAATCCCATCATGATGCATGTTTCTAATGTCTTATACCATTTTCAGTTTAAATCTAAATTAAATTTACTAGTATTAAATGTTGACAAAAAGCCTTCATACTTCAAACATGGTACTGTATTTGTTTCCCGAAAATATGCCACACGCAGCTACGTCTTAAGTTCTCTGTTTTTAACGCCCATCTGCATCATGTCAATATCGTTTCAGCCTGAGCGTGTGCATGCTCTCATTCTCCTGAAGATACAAAACATCACCACTTGTTCTGCACTAAGTGCATGGTGCAAAGGGTCCCTCTACTGAACACCGTGTGTCACTTACTCGCTGCAGGTGTAAATCAAACACTAATAGTTCGGTGTTCAAGTGATATTTTATTAAATACTCTCTTCAAAGGTAGTGGTGGTAAGTTGTCAGACAATGGTAACGAATCCATCTTTGAAGCTTTTCAGACATTCATATTAGAACCTAGACGCTTCATACAATAATTTAATATGCGACCTACTTAAAAGTTTTCATTATTTGGCATCAGTTGCATTACTCGTGTACAAGCTGTGTGTTTCGTCTGGTGTGTATTGTATATGCCACTGTGTGTTTTCACATATACCGGAGAGCCTCCAGATTAGTTTACTGTAACTATTAGGCAATCCAGTTGAAAAGAAAATGTTTATAACAAATGTTTATCGTATTGTGGTCTGACCCTATGTCAAAAACTGCAACTGATCAATTATTATGCTAATTAAGGTTTGACCAAACCCGTGTGTCGCCAGTACATAATCAATTACTGATTTAAGTGGGCCCCTTTGCCACGTGTATTTCCCGGCACACTGAAATGAACAATTCAACACTTCGGTTCCTGTGGATTCAACCAAGTAGTTCAGGAAATCACCGTTTTCACTTTTCTTGATTGTGGTCTGAAGCAAGGCAGAGTACCAATGAAGTTACCCATAGGCATACACTCATATCCCTTCGCCTGCAAAGCGCTCACATTTTCTATAAGTTCATATCATAGGTCATACACGGTCAGCCATGAACCTCACAGGTTCCAAATACTATTATGCAGCGACGATTCTCCAGACAGCAAGGAAAGCCCGAATTATTGTTTCAATGACAAAGATACAACCACAACTACGTCAGCATCACTCCAAATGTCAAACAGGGAGCTTATCCTAGACTTTTAATAAATGTAATTGCTAGCATCATTATTCTCCCATCATAGTATTTCTAAAGCATATGACACGGTTAAGAGAGATAAATTATTTCTAACACCTTGGCAAAAGGGTATTTGAAAGGGCAGGGTTTGGTGAATAACTTTCGGTGCATTTGAAAAAATTGAAAATAAAGTCATTTTCGGACCCTTTGAAAGTAGTTGGTTTTATGTAATGAATAGAGTGAATCAAGGATGCATAAAGTCGGCTGCACAGTATTCGTTAGTAATGTGCGACTAAGTAGATATGATAAATCACCAAAATTTGGGTATACCATACGGAAATGACCGCATCCCATGCTGACTTTATGAGCACAATGTGGTATTGATCGCTGCGCAGGAACAGCAACTGGTCAATATGCTTGAAATTGCTAATGCTAATGGAACTAAATGGCAAATGACTTTCAATAATATAAAGTATTAAATCATGGTAATCAGAATGCGGGCCGGTCACAATAAGAAATGGGGGCTCGGCAGTTTAGATATAATACAGTGTATTAATTACAGCTATCTTCGTATTTTACTCTCTGAGTCTGTATCAGATACTCCATCTGTCAAAACTTGTCTCTGTAAAACAGTGTACTTCGCTTACATGGCTTCCTGTGTAGGATATTATCCTGACGTGAGAGTATGAATCGGGTCACTTTTGGAACCAGTATTTGGAAAAATATAATGTTACCTGCGATCACTTATGGAAGAACAGGACGGTTAAACTATAGAATGGAGCCCATAACATTTTAAGTTTTGGGGAATATTCCATAGCCAGGGCGGTACTACAGACAAAATTTTGCCGGACAACTGTGGCTACTTGAGATGATCTGGGATGGTTATAATGAAATTGCTTATATTTTCACAGACTGTTGTATGTCTGAGACACGTCTAAGTAATCATATTTTTTATGGTTTCGTTGAAGATTATGATAATAATGGAACAAATGTATGGTCATATGTGAGAGAGCTGAGAAATATATTCAAAGACTCGGGCATGAACCAAGCCTTTTTATCTATGAATGAAAAATGGATGTATAGTTACCACAAATTTCATATATATATATATATATATATATATATATATATATATATATATATATAAAGTTAATAATTGTGCTTAGAATCCGGTTAAAATAAATATATTATATATATATTCAGCAGTTCATGTTCGGATTACAAATCTGTTGATGTATGGGTGCACAATAAAAATCAACCAGTCAGAATAATTACATTAATAAGTTATGAGACAAGATGATAAGTTAATTAAAATACAATGGATGCATTTTGATCAAAATATTCCTGCTCACATGTAAGGCCGTAGAGCAGAAATATTCCAAAGTGGGACACAGTTTCTAAGACATATGAAATTGCATTAAATTTAAGGGCATACAGACACTGCATATCACGGACATGCTGGGGAATAGAATTCCAATTTTTAGTACTGTATAGTTGATGGAACTTTTGTGGGATCTGAGAAAGTGATAGTTACCCTGAGATGAGGACTTAGTATTATGGTTATAGATAGAAGTGGCACGGGTAAAAAATTCTTTTAGAGCAGGAGGAGTTTGATCATCAGCAATTTTCCGTAAGGGCACAAAAATTTATAATGGAATCATTGTTTAACACTTGTTCAATTTAGGGCATCCAGCATATCCGTGATGTGCGTTCTCGGTCAACATTCAAAAATATTTTGCATGGCTATGGATTCTCTGGAGACGATCAACCAAATCCTGTTTTCTGAATCGGGTAGACCAGATAGTACTACAATAATCAGAGTGAAGGAGGATGAGGGTATTGTAGAAGGTGATTTAAGTTTGTAAAGGAAGAAAGTATTCAGCTCGTGAGAAAATGCCTAAAGCTGTTTAATTTAGGTATCAAAACATCTAAGTGATCGGTAAATTTCATTTCAGAGTCCAAAATCACGCCAAAGTATTTCAAGTTGTGAACCTGTTCAATCCCAGAATCATCATGTGCAAGATTGAAATTCACCTGGCTCTTCTTAGAAGTGATCAACCTGCAATTTGTCTTGCTAATGTTGAGACTCAATTTGTTTGTTCAAAGCCAAGGTGAAATATGTTGAAGATCTTCAACTGCGGCTTTAGATACAAGATCATGGTCACGACCAGCTTAATAAAAAACAGTATCAGAAGCGTACTTGCTAACTCAGCTGTGTACTAAGCTGATACAGATACCATTGACGTATAGGATTCAAGAGGCACGGGCCTAACATAGAGCCCTGAGGGACTCCAGCACTGATCAGCATTGGGTCAGAGAGATCACCATTTATGCAGGCAACTTGTCTCCTGTCTGTCAAGTAATCTCTGAACCAACGCTGAGCAATGCCTTTGAAACCATAGTGATTAAGTTTATCTAAAATTAGTTCATGGTGCACAGTATCAAATGCTTTTTTCAGGTCTGGTAGAACGAGAGCAAGTGAATTGTTTCTGATGATCTGGTTGTACACTGACTCAGTGAAGTAATGTTAACTGGTTTAAGTCGAATGTTTGGGTCGGAAGCCAAATTATTGGAAACAAAGAAGTCTGTTTTTGGCGCAAAACTCGTAGACCTGATCATAAATAATACGCTCCAGAAATTTAGACATAATTAGAAACATTGAATTTGGCATGTAATTTCCAGGGTCTGTGTGACAACCGTTTTTGAACATAGCAGTAATTTTGGCCATTTTGATATCTGCAGGAATTATACCAGTAGCCATAGACAAGTTGAATACACAGGCCAGGCTGCCAAAGATTGAAGGAGGTGCAGTCTGCAGCAACCTCGCCTGTATATTGTCCAAGTCTCTAGCTTTGTCATGGGATATTCTATGTAGAAGCTTTGAAAAATCACGTTCCGAGACTGTGTGGAAGGCGTATTCTGGAAGGGAATGAGGAAAGTACATTCGGTCGTAGTCGAGTGGATAGGTATTAAGCAAAGAAATATTTTGGGATCTTTCAGCACTAATTTTGACAATGAAACTATTGAAAGAGTTGTCACCCTGTTGGTAGTTAGAAACAAGTGTATCAGCTACTATTAGTGACTGTATATTACTTTGGGAACATCTGGCAAGGAGAGATTTAAGAAGCTTCCACGTTCCCCTACAGTCTCCCTAATTTTTTTCAATGCCATTAGTGTATTAGGCTGTTTTAGCATTTCGAACCATTGTAACTTTGTTTTTCATTATTTTGTATCTGATCTAGTCATCCAGTTTCTTTGTAAAAACTGCGATTTTGTTATATTGATCACGTAATTTCCTAACTGTGTCAATCTTTTTATTATGCCATAGAATGTCGAATTTGGAAGCTCTGAACTTTTTAAGTGGAGCATGCTTATTTTACAACGTCATCAAATAATAATCTCCATGTGGCTCACGAATCATAAATATTGTCAAAACATTCTATTACATGCCATGGTACCATGTAAGGATCTGCTAGGAAATTTTTAGCATTGAATTTTTTGAAAGTCTGTGAAGTGACAAAACGATGGTTTGGTTTTGACTGTGGTGCATCAGTAATAAATGGTTCATGAGGTGGTTAGCCACTGAGATGATTTCTGCTCCAGCCACAAAATGTTTAATATTAGTGATTGTGAGGTTATGATGATTGTGCAGGAGGAATCAGTGAGTCTGGCAGGGGTCTTGATCACCTGTGATAGACCATAGGGTAAAATAGTATTTTGGAGTTGATGTGCCAGGGAGGCAGATTTATCAACATGATAGAAATTAATGTTAAAATCTCCGATGATTATGCGGTCAAATTTTGAAAAGTCGTGGCAAATTAAGATATTTTCAAAAACATTGAAAAAAAATCGACTGTAAATATTGGATGTCTATAGATATGTGAAGAATAAAGGCTTTCTGCTTTGTTTTGAAATTGGAATTGAGATGTTCATTAGCTCTTGGTGGTTCAGTTCAGTGATCTCCTGGAAAGAGATGCCATCAATATCACAAATATAAAAGTCGACTCCCTGGGCACCAATGAAATCTGATGGCCTGTCGCGACTTTAGAAAGAGTAACCTGGTATGTTTACTGCCCCCATAGGCGTAACATCTGTAAGCCAAGATTTTGAAACTGCTAAAATGTCAGGTGTAAGCACAGAACCAGTGCACTGAATGTTGTCAAGGTGGGTCCATAGACCACCTTAACCAGTATTGATGTCACTTATCTTAAATCCTTTTGTACGGTATGCAAAAATTTATCTCAACCATAGAGAAACTTACTATGGCTACTTTGATTTGGCATTGAAGTTCATATCATTGGAATATTCAGAGTATGATAAGTTACTGAGCATAGAAGAGTCAAAGAAGGAATCTGAGAATGGATGGATAGTGCAAAAATTACAATACCAGTCTTTCTGAGACATAGAATAGTATGTAGGCATGTCTACATTGATACATCGTGTATGAAACCATGAGTCACATAAGTCGCAGTCCAGGCCCTTCT
>OZ026614.1:33255999-33276703 GCA_964020975.1 Hermodice carunculata | reverse complement strand
GGTTCTTGCAGAAAGTTTAATTACATTGACTACAAGGGAATTTCCAATTGGTGCCTGGATTTGTGGAGATGTCACCAGAACTTAGCAGGGGCAAGCTGATGGTGGTACGTGAGTCAACAGCACAGTATAGTCAGGTAATGGTAGGGCCGAGGGTATTCTTGGCCTGAAACCAGGTGCAGCTTGGTAAAGATGGTTGGTAGATATCCAGGAATTTACGTGATAGTTGGGGTTTAGCTAAGTGAGGTCGAAATAGTCAATGTACTTGCTCTTGTGGGTAGCATCATTATGTGGTCCATCCAGTATCGAATCCTTATGTATTCCAGCTGGGTCTGTCTCTATTCTGCAGGGGACTAAGATGAAGCGTAGTGCAGTATAATCATGGATAGATATAGCCATGATCTGCTGATCGTGGAAGGTTGTACTCACAAATGATGTTGAAAGGTACAGCTTGGAGGATACAGGCTGAACCAAACATCTGTTGTATTGGTACTGCTAGACTACAATTCCTTAAAGTGTAATGGTTCTTCCAGACAAAAAAGTCAAAGAAGGTAGTGTGATACGTGGTATGGCAGGTGGTAAGCGGCAGGTACTCCTTCCGTTGCTGCAAATATCGTGTACTAGTGTTGTAAGAAATGCTTGGTCACCTTGGACATCGGCGTGTAGTAAAGTCCTGGACCATTGGAGAAAGCTGTCAGAGTGTGTTGACACAATGGAATGTGAGAAATAAAAATCCACTTATCAAAGCACCAAGTCCAAGAGAAATCCTTGAAGCAATATGAAGATATATGGCAACGACCAGTAAGAAGATGACTTGCGATCTCGACTTGATGTTGAGCTGGAGTGAAGGGAAGTCAGAAAATGTCAACACATTCTTGAGGGCGCCATTTGGAATCTCGTTGTGCGACCTACAATCCATCGTTGAAAAGAAAAGAGACATATATATTTATACATACAAACAGACACACATACATACATACATATGCATACATACACACACACACATACATATATATATATATATATATATATATATATATACATATATATATATATATATATATATATATATATATATATATATATATATATATAGGCATTAATAATGTGGTCAACGTAATATGAGAGATCACCGTCATGCTCACCTTATTTTAATATCATGATACCACTCTTATCCACTTTTACAACATTTCCTTGCATGATTCACCAGAGAGTACAGCCTGTTGAAGATCATTTTCAACCTGTCTATTTTGCCCCCATCATATGGAAAAGATTTGTTCAATTTAGCCTATTTCTCAGCAAAAATTGCTACTATTCCGTGTGGCTCTGAGAATCCATCAACGCTATTTGCTCTGTTAGCACCTGCGTTTTTAATTTTTTCTTCACTTCAGACAAAAATCCGCAGTTTTGTCTTTCACGATAGATTCTGCTCATTTATTAGCTCACTACACATCTATTAATTGCTTTAGCATAACGCAGTGTTTCCAATATCAGCAAGATGACCTGACCTAGGATAGTTGTTACATTTCCATATGAGGTGCCAAAAAAAGCATCTTCTCGGTAATCTTCAATATAATCGCTTCACCGAGGTATGACCTTTTTTGATTTGTCATAACCGTAATGGATTGCAGATTTGCTATCATTGATACATTAAGTTTACAAAGCTACATTAGGGAGAATGATGAGAAAACAAATCTCTTTTAGGATAGAAAATTTAAAGGTTTGTCATTTGGTGAAACACAACAATTTAATACCTAAGACCTGGAAGCCAGCATAAATTTCTTGGCCCGTACTGGATGTTTATATCTCGCCGAAGACAAGTGCTTGTGGGCTCTCACAGAAACGAGGTGTTGTGGATGTAAACACAAAAACGAATATTTGGCTTGCTTAATTCTGATCACCTGGAAAAATACAAGATTGAAATATTTTAGGTTTTCCTCAACGTGAAATGAAGCAAAAGAACATAAAATATATTTGGCAACAATTCATGGCGACGTCCGTGATGGGGCGTTATTTCTGCATCAGCGATGCCCCCAAGATGTAAAAGGATAGTTTTTCCTGATTATGTTATCATCATCATCATCATCATCATCATCATCATCATCATCATCATCATCATCATCATCATCATCATCATCATCATCATTATTATTATTATTATATTGCAATGACTGTTTTATGGTTTGAGTCCGCTAAAAGGAATTTTGTGTTTGCGGTCCTACGAGCTGACAACTAGTGCATTGATTCGGGACCCAGATACCCGGGACCCCCACCCCCTTTCCCCCCACACACACGTCAAAACGCCAAAAAGTCAGGTTCTGAATCCAATTTTCAGTAACCGAATACTTTCAATATAAATAAATCAATTATGTGTACACTATGTGTATTTATGCCTTATTCACTACCGATCTTCGTTCCTACTTTTAGCGCGCTTCAGTTTGTTATGTCGCCGTTTCCAATACGAGTTTACTTTAATTGATGGATGAAAATCTGTTTTTTCACGGGGTTTTTTGGGTAGTGGGTGGGGGTGGGTGGGTGTGTGTGTGTGGTTTTTTTTTAATAATAACAACCGTTGTTTTGAATACAAGTTAAACCAGGAAAAATATAAGGATTGGATAAAATAGTCAGATGGGTGGCCATTATAACGGTGCTAAAATATCACATCATTAATATAATGTATAAAATAATTCGTGTATGGAATTACTACTCCAATACTATGAATTTCAAATAACGACCATTCCTTGCCTGTGGGAAAAGCAGTCGCACAGACTATACTCTTTTTAACTAAAACGCTCCAGCTTGTTTGAGAGAGAGAGAGAGAGAGAGAGAGAGAGCGAGAGAGAGAGACACAGAGAGAGAGAGAGAGAGAGAGAGAGAGAGAGAGAGAGAGAGAGAGAGAGAGAGAGATGTGCATTCACCAAGCATGTATTCTTTAATCTCTACTTTCATCAGTCAAAACGCACATGGGATACATTACTGCTAAGTAGATATACTGGCTACAGTGCCTGTGTGTTCCGGTGCGTGCCTTTTGCTCTGATAGAAGCAATGCTGGGTAATAGCATCCACGTTCGTCTCCATGCTGCGATCGAGATATACACTCACAGACATCAAGTTCCACTGTTTCATAATAGGGTCATGGTATCGCGGTATGGGTGTGATATAAGATCATATGAAACCGACAATAAACAGTTCTCCTGTTACCCATTGCTGGGGAACGAAACTGATTCGACTTATCTTATATGTTTTCCTTTGTCTTGACATGTACGTTCGTCCGGGCGGGGGGTTCGCTTTTAAACTCTCTTTGATGTTTAGTGAAATTTGACTAACCTGACTGGGCAGTCCTTAACTCTATACTACAAGAACTATAGCACTGTTGTGCAATGCAAACTACTCATGTAAAACGTATTTTCCCCGTACAATACGTGCGAGCTCGAAAACACTTTCATAGGGATGCGCATTCACCCAGCATGTACTTGCTTATTCAATGGACCAATTCCTGGATGCCTACCTTAAATCATATTTCTTTACTCACACATTGACTATGCAACACATCCTTTACGCCGATTTTATTTTTAAATGATTTGCAACTGCTTTATTTGTGCAATGAATAATAGATATTGTTGTTCAGGTTGCACGTGTCCTCCTAAATAACCCTGTTCACGTATCTGTTTTGACACTGTGATTGTGTGGGTTGACTTAGCAACCTTTATTTAAAACGAAAAAAGATTTTAAAATAATATCTACTTCTAACGACATAATCGTCACATTTGTCTGCCTTCCAGAAAGCAGTTGCGTTGAAGTCATTCATTTTCACGAACATACTGGTCTAATGTACCAAATCTCAACATTCACTAGCAATGGCACACCTGGAATATCGAGCTAGAAAGGTGATCCACATTTATTTCCACGTTACAATCAAGATTCATAGTCACACGTTTTAAAGTTACACTCGTTGCAATAGTGCATTTGTGTAAATGTAATCCAAAATCAGATGAAATGAGAATTAATTTCCCACAGCTTCCAGAAATGATGAAGCTAGAATGATTCCACCGGTCAATATCAAAATATATAACTATGTGTCTATAAAACGTGAACTTAATATTTCAAAAATCAAGCTGAGTATCTGTTAAGGTTTGCAAAGTAATGTCTTTACACAAAATGTCAAACTTGAAGGTGTCTGTAAATGAATGTCTTAACACACCCTGGGAAACCTTATGATATTTGTAAATGAATGTCCTTTCTAAAAATGGCAAATGTGATGAAGTTTTTAAATGAATCCACACGCAAAATGGCAATACACATTTGAATTCGTATCTCTGAATACAACATGACGAGGCTCACTTCTTCTGCAGGTAAAGTGTAACGTCAAGTGACACTTTTTCAATTTTTATTGTTCAACATGAATTTACAGAAAGACATTGTTGATAAGTTGCTGTGTCGTGGATAATGGCAATGGACATCTGATCAAAGTACAAACCTTATTCAAAATTAGACATTACAAAAATACTTAAGTGCAACTTTGTTTATAAGATTTAAAATGGACAATTGTCACCTTCCGTTTTCCAGTATATGTTTGATAAATATACAGAACTTCAAAGTTTCATAAGAAATAAACAAAAACCAAATTGATGATGCCCAGTATTGGACATTTGCTTCAACATGTAACAATACCAACGTGATTTATTTTAAATCCTACATCAACTGCACACTTCAGTATGTGACTGACCGCTTAAAAGGTGTTTTAGAAATTGGGGTAATTATCTCCTACAGAACAAAACAAAAAAATCTTAGATCTGCACATGCCAGGAAAATAGATTTTGCCCGAATTGACCCTCTTCCACAAGAGTCCCCCATGTATTCTTTGCAGACAAAGAAGCCACGGACAGGAAAATTCTGCGAGATGCAAAATTTAAAAACACTGTGACAAGAGATTTAATTCAAGATATATAAACACCATTTTCTACAAGTAATAGACATTTATACATTGCCATGAAACATAGTACATCAAAACATTTAATCACGATTAATAACTACTTGGACAGCGAATATGCAGAGCTAATTATTTCAATTATTTTCTAGGAAAATTATCACTGTGAATATTACAGCTGTTAGCCATAAATGTAGTTGAGAACATTATGAATTATTTCATAGATTTGTCAAGGTTACGGTCCTTTCTTCACCTGAAATTTGTAAGAAAATTATTCCAAATGATCGGCAGTTTTAATGCAGTCTTATTTTATCTTACAAGTGTGGTTGTAATATCAGTTTCTTGTGGCTTACAAAAACATAGCTTAACCATTACATTAGAAGACACAGCTGCTAACGAAGATTGGGATTGTGTGTCATATAGAAAATATTCTAAATTCTGACATCAGTAGTAAATACAGTATTTGACAAATGTTTTTGTAAGTAAGGTAAAGCGGAAAATCAAATAACATACATTTAGCAGATGTTTGTTAAATATCAAAAGCTTTGAGAAGTAAACTTGATCGATAAACATTTCAAAATAATCGCACTTTAGCAGAAAAAATCTGACAACCTAATGCCTGTAAGGCAATTGGGAGCTGTCACAAAGATAACATAGATAAATCTGGTAAAATTTGATAAGTGTGCGGAAACATATTAGTCGATATTTGAAAAAAGGAATGGCCCTTCCGAGATAAAAGGATACGACCTGAACGCACTATATAGTGAATGAAACATAAATTGTGCATTTACATACAGATAAAATGTATAGAAACTTTATATCAGCATGATGCATTCTGTAATGTTTTGGATTCGTTCAGTATGTAAAATTCCTTTCCAATCAAGAATTATTGCCTATGCTTCAAACTGTACAACTGAAAAATTGCATATTTAGGTTACATTTTCCTTTACTGCTATTAGGAGCCATTTTTGTATAATATTGTGATACTATTTTAATCACACTGGGTTACGTTGTTTTGCATTATTAACAATTAAATGGAACATATATCGAAAGTTTCTAAATCGAAATGGTAAAAGTACAAACGTTTTCATTTTTAACATTATACATAAATGCGCCTGTATATAATATATAATTTAAAGTTAATAACTTTATGGTCTGCACTGAAATAAGTATGGCGTTTATAATGTATGGACTCCCCTATTATTTCCATAAGGACCGACATTATAGGCGGTCCAACACTTTTTTCCACTCTCTTTGTTTTAACATATCCCACCTTCCACTCCTGTCATGTATGACCAGAGTCACCATATGCTTTACTTTTATAACAAGACATTTACATGGCCTCCGTGCATGTCTAGTTAAGGACATATGGATGACAGTTTAACTGTTCATAAATTGTTATAAAATCCTATATGAAGTATCAAAACTAGACCGATAATTCTCATCGTAAGAAAGAACACAATTTGTGATCGAGACAACAACAAACTGCACCAGCCTGACAACAAAACCATAACATGCAGAAAAAATTCTCCGATACCAATGGGCCAAGCTATGGAACATATCAAAGAATCTACCAATGTCAACCACTTTAAGAAGTTAATCAAAGCATGGCTTGGCCCCTCTTGCTCTTGCACTATGTGCGTTTTATGTCAAACCAGGAGTTAAGAGGATCAAATATCCTCCTAATCTCTGTAAACCTTGTTGGACCGGCTGTACATAGTTGCACTGTGAGTTCATTGTGCATACCATTTGATCACTTGCCTTTATTTCACTTTACTTTATTTTATTTTTCATTGTCGAACGATAGTGCTGTAGCGCTAGTGTTTCTTGTTTGTAAACTCGACATGAAATAAAAATTATTAATCATTATGCTACTGATGGACATTAAACACCTATAAGTGTCATCAAAACATGACTCAATGCGTTAAAAAGTGAATGCACAGTTCAATCTTTGGCAACCTAGTCCTGCTTTACTGAGTCAGTGTTTCCTTGCCTCGGAGCAATGTGGACGTGGCTTATTATACTCTAGTTAACTACAGTTATGCTGCTTCTGGAATTAGCCGTCTTTTCACAAGAAACATGAAACTGGCTGCCCCATCATAATTCGTTTGAAATAGTTTGACTTTAATCATAGTTGGCGCTCAAACAGTTAAATGTGGAAGCTTTGTCCGCATTGTCGTTTATACCAAACTTACTGCATCAAAAGGTACTTATTTTAAACTAAGTTGTTAAATGCAACCTACATTAAAAGTCTGGGGACTGAAATTTATGACTTGTTGTGCAAAGTCTCTTAAGCGTTAAAAATATGAGCTTTTAATTATCCATCAAACTCCAAAATGATACTTTTTCTTGTCCTTCCGGTCAATATAATTGATATTGGCAAGCGCTCTAAGATTTTGTTAAGAACGCCTAAAAGCGGGAAAAAAACTATTGCACCAGGCATGTAAATAAGAGTGTACATGCAGTTAGATAGAAAGTGCTCAATTTCAAAATAACGTTGATTGGTACGCACTCTGATACGCCGGTGTCTGTTAAGCGAAACAAAAAATGAAAAAAACACTCCTTTTTAGGTCTCTACAATACTTGTTTTGAGTAATTATGAACTGAAAGATGTGGAATGATTTCATGCCTTATTGAATGCAAATTTGGCATGGGCACTCATTGGCAGAACCACGTTATAGGGATGCAAGCCCTTTTCGGTGGTTACATCAGAAGACATATTGTGGCCTCGACTGCTAAAACATGCTTAAATATTAGTCCAGTGAACACAATATATTTCTGACTACACAACCATGGCATTTACTGGCTTCATATCATCATTCACCCACTGTGCATCGGTAGCTGAATGAAGCTATGAAGTCAGGAGAAAAAAAAAAGATATATATATGTAAAGTGTGTTTCTACCCTGGATATTATAAGGTGGTTTAGGGATCAAGTACAAACAAAACCATTCCAAAATTTCCAGAAACCATCGGACAGGGGGAAGGGGGCCAAGAGCCAAATCGGAGTGTCACCAAAATTTTGTAAACACGCTATTGAGCGCCGTCTCGAGCATCAAGAGCGGTAAAAGTCAAATCAAGCGAGTGTCGAAATAACGTAGATAATGACGAAATTTCGCCTGTCGTATGTACATCGGTTTTTGAGATTTTGAAAAGCTACAATAATTCTGTTGTGGAGTGCTCTCAGTGCTGAACTGTTTCACTGCGTCATTTTACCATTACGATGTTTTGCAGTCCACATGAAACTTCGTACCTTGAGGGAACAGTTGTCATTTGGGCATAAATGGTTGAAAAAATACTGCATTTTTCAGTGCATACCACGATAATGCCTTGAAAGGTATCAACTTTATTCGTTGAGATGTAGAAGGTTACTTTTGTGGCATGTTTTGAATACTTTGCTGACTTAATATCGACAAAACAATGCCAAAAATGCGGCAAAATTGCACTCACTTGACTCCGCCGTAGCCTGTTGTCTCAGATGAACACATGCCATGAGTGTTACCACCTTTAAGCTCTGGATTTCCGCTAATCAGTTAGATGATTTCTTATTGGCTATAAGTACTGCAATGCGGTTAATTTATTCTAGAAAGGTCATATTTCAAAGCTGTCAGTTTCTGTTTTAGACACCTCTTTCAATTGGCTTACGGTGATGTAATGCAGATCATCATATGACTTTTTGAATAATTGGCTCTGACGTTTGATCACATGGGCCAATAGAAATAGCGGCTTCCAACTTCCGGTTTACATTATATTACAATTACTACTTCCACCCAGCTGCGTAATGGGAAGCATGATGACTGTCTGTGCAAAAGGACAGCAAAACTGGTCATTTCTGTGCAACTACAACATGAAATTGGGACTTTTTTTATCAGAATAAGATGCAGAAAGGTCCTATAAAAGCATTTGAAATGGTGACGAAAGTTATGGAATGAAACTACGGGCAGGTTGGGTGCTGATGACAGTAAAACCAAGTTTATCATCAGTTGACGTGTACAGACACAGTGAACGATTTGTCTTTCCTAAATATTCAAGTTTTGATACCACGAAGCTTACCGATAATTGCAAATAACTGGTTGAATATTCTTGGTAATGAAATTTGAAGCACAGGAACCCCATCATATATAGCAACGTTCATTCCCTTAAATTACTGGAACAAAATGAGGTGTCATTCTGGGGATATACGGACCGCGTGTGTAGCGGCGAACAGCGATAGGGGGCCTAATGATCACTGCTTTTAGTTGGATGGCCGCGATTATAGCACTTCAACGTTTAAGGGTTTCAACCTGTTTGTGAATGACCATGTGTTCATGCAGGCATTCCCTTCTCCCCAATCGTTTTTTTTTTCATTCAAGAAATGAAATAAACCAATGCCCACAATGATATAAGTACAGATAGTGCTGCACGTAGGACAAGAAGAATGGTGAACAATAACACTCTGATTTGTTATCTAAATTACAGGAAATAGGCGATTTTGGACTAAACAGGGGTGAGGGGGAATATTTTATTCCAATGGATAAATGGAGTTTTGGTATGGTTTTAAGTGTACATGATCCCTTAACCACCATACGTTGGTCGTGAAAAGAATATTTCCACTCCATGCAAAGCAGGATTGTGTCAAGCTTCAAGTGGTATTCTCACTGCAAGACGGTTTTGACCTCAAACTTGCTTTGAGCAATCTGTTGTTGGTTGTCCACTTTGTTGTGTGATGTTGCAGGCACCACGGCAACGTTTTCAATTTTTTTTAGAGAAAAAAAATAAAAAATCTTACATGGCTGAGAGTGTGTACTATTTTTTAATTACGAAGGGTCGTTCGGGGGGGGGGGGCACAGGTGACAACAGAAGCCTTGTCACCTGTAACAGTATAGCGGGTGTATTCCCTGGGCTTGGTTCCCACTTATATAAAACCTGCTGGTACCTTCGGACCTGTATCCACTATGGGGGCAGCTTTCTCCACTAAGCTCCGTTTGTGACGCAGTGGGGCGCTTGGCACTCAACCTATTCCTGTCACTTATCTTTTAGCCTGAGGGCGACTTGAGTATCTCATACAAATCCCAATTCTGGGGCTACAACTGGTTACTGCTAATCGTTGTATTTGCATTTTCAGGTAATTCCTGCTCTGGAAAGGTCCCATTCTACATTGGTCATTACATTCATTCGACAAATTGACTTTCCCTAAAGACTAACCACACAAATGTTTCAGAGCATCAATGATGATATCACATATGCTGTGGCTGCGTTTCATTTGGTACCCAAATCAAATGAATTTTTGTGAGACTGTCCCGCGCTCAATGCATTGATGGCTCAATGTTCAAAATGGCGCTCACCATTTGGCATCTGGCAGTCGTGTCGTATTTGGATTTGTAACTAACGATGATAACTGCTTCAGACACAACCGAGCGGGTATCTAAAAGTTGGGATAGTAAATCATGTTTTAAAATAACGGAACACGATGGCCATTTTCCCGATATAATCCCTTATCATTGCACATTCCAAACAGTGCTGAAAACACGTGGCTGCGATTCACTGCCATATCAAAATCAAATTTTTCTTTCCCACAATGCATTGCGCCATGTTTAAAAATGGCAACAATCGTGCGTGCATGCATGCCATTGTATCATGTTGCATTTGGAATAATAAATAATGATGATAATTGCTTCAGACACAACAGAGCGGGCAGATTAAAGTTAAGATAGTAAGTCTTCTTTTAAGAATAAGTTCACGACCGTTTCCCCTGGTAACTCGGAGAACGGACACCTGGAACCTGGCGAAAATTAGATACCGATCGGCGAAGTTGAAAAAAATACTGTGTTTGAGTTGACTTTACTCCAAATTAACGGCACACGTTGGCCAGCTTTTCTATTAACATACAGCTTGGTTAATTGGAATGACCGCTTTTATCACAGGTGGTCGTCTGTGGGGTGATTTTGCTGGTCGTGGGTCGCGTGTTGCAGGTGATGCAGGCCCGTCCGACTGAACTGGAGAATTGTAGCAAAATTTTAATGTATTTTTCACTTATTTTTGCTAATTTCCATCAGATTTTTATACATTCTTAGGGAAATAGCCAAATCTGTACAATAATGACTAAGACGTTGTCATTTTGTCAACCGTGTCAAGGCAAGATTTTTCAGTCAAAGTGAGAACAGTTGAAAATGCTGCACTTTGCGATAGTTCAGAATAATCTAAATTTTGTGTACATGTATTAGCCTTATTTGCATAAATAAAAATGCTACAACTTTGGTTTTTGGTGCATTTAATGTAGCCTTGTCAAAAACTTATAAATTACAGTTTGAATGACACTACAATCTGTAACAGTTTTGAAGCTATTCACATTCTAATTTTGTATATTTGCCTCATTTGCATAAATGAAAAGCTTGCAACTTTGGTTTATGGTTCATCAAATGCGGCTATGTCACATACATACAAATTGAAATTGGCACCTTAATGTATAATAGTTTTCAAGTAATTCAAGATTTAAACTTCGTGTTTTAATCTCATTTGCATAAATTGAAATTGTACAAATTTAGATTGTGGTTCATTGGATATGGCTATGTCACAAACCCATAAATGAAGTTGGAATGGCACTTCTATCGATCATAGTTTTGTAGCTATTCAATATCTAAATTTTGCATATTCACCTAATTTGCATAGATTCAAATCCTACAACTTTGGTCATGGTTCATTGGATGCGGCTTTGCGACAAACCTACGAATTGAAGTTTGAATGGCATCTCTATCTGTAATATTTTTGGAGATTTGCAACTTTGAAAATTTTCAATGCCTAATTAGCATAATTTTGAATTCTACAACATTCATTTACTGCCAATAATACTGGCAGGTGTCAGAAACCTTTGTATGTACATTGAAATTATTTGTTTATCTGCAATAGTTTGGCAGATATGTAGCGTTTAAAATTTTGATTGCCCCTTATTTCAATAATTTTAAACATCATGACTTTTCCAAACCAGGTGCACTGGTATGTAGGTCAGTTACCATGGCAAGTTTGGTGATTTTTGGAATACTGGTGTTCGAGAAAAAACTCCAGGCAAATTTGGTCAAAAGAAAGAAAGAAAGAAAGAAAGAAAGAAAGAAAGAAAGAAAGAAAGAAAGAAAGAAAGAAAGAAAGAAAGAAAGACATTCGGTCATTGGAATATATAATTATAACTACTTCTCCCCCAACACTCAACGTGGGTATAACGAATAAAGCACACTGTCTTACAGCCGTTAGACTCGTAAAGAGAAAACTGCTACTGCAACATATTTGAATTAACATGAAACACAAGGACCCTCTGTCAGAGGTGATCAAGACTGAAATAATGAAATGAATTCCTTTTTGAAACACACCTTTGATTAGTTCAGGCAAAGGAACGAAGTCACATGACGTACTATCACAACTTCTTGTTTTTATATCCTGTTTGATAAAATGATTGAATCCACAAATTCCAAAGATACTGTTTCTGTTTCCTTTTCGACTTGTTGGAATATGCAGAGTATAGTCAGCAGTGCGCAGTCGTGCATGAATGGACAATGAGCCGAGTGAAGGCAATCCAGTACATGGTTTCCATGAGCTTAGATATGGTTTATGCATTTCCAGGCCTTAACCATCAATGGTTAAGGCCTGGAAATGCAGTGTTTGTTGTCAGGTGTCACTGCAAGCCGTCTGGTCCCATGGAGCAACAACAAACTCTGCTGGCTCCCTGTGCCATTGCTCCCAGCAGACTGCTAATTAGCAGTAGCTCACTCTGTTGGCACCCTGTGCCATTGCTCCCGGCAGACTGCTAATTAGCAGTAGCTCACTCTGTTGGCACCCTGTGCCATTGCTCCAAGCAGACTGTTAATTAGCATTAGCACACTCTGTTGGCACCCTGTGCCATTGCTCCCAGCAGACTGCAAATTGGCAGCAGCACACTGTGGTGGCACTCCAGGTCATTGGTCCCATCAGACTGCTAATTAGCAGAATCACACTTTGGAGTCACCCCAGGCCATTGCTCCCAGCAGACTGCTAGTTAGCAGTAGCACACTCGGGTGGCACTGCTTTGCTATTGCTCCCAGCGGACTGTTCATTTGCAATATTATTGGCACAGACACCATATGTTATAGAGATGTGGCTTTGTGAGAGTGACGACCTGTCTACAGGATCAGATCATATGCCACACTTGGTGCAGCAGGAAGTGGCTTTTGTAGCTCCTCAGAGGGCTGCCAGTGAAACAATAAATTTAAACCAAAGTTTATGTAACCATATCCCATCATCTGACAGTGAAATATAAAATTATAATTTATCATTTTCAAGGAATTGTCAAAAGTGTGATGAAGGTTTCAGGCCAGGGAGACCAAAATATTCGATTAAAAACTTTAACTTTGTTTGTAAGATGGTGAAATATAGTTAGACATATATTGACCGAAGTGATCAATTTATTTGGACAAAGTGCAGCTTGTAAGGTATCTGGGCTACCAGAATAGAGTCAGGTTTTAAACTTTTATTGCGGGGGTTGGGGGGTTGGGGGGGCTTCACAATGTGCCCTACTTCAAAGATGACAGCCATCAGTTCTGTTAGGGCTGGTTCAACATTTTCATCATTTTTGAATTAGTACTTACAGTACGCAAGGGGGGAGGGGGTTAAATGGGTCTGTACACTTTCACAGAATATTGAAAATGATGGTCAATTTTTGGCCTGTTTTGTGCAATTTGCTATGATTTTTTTTTGGAAAATCATCATTTTTTAAGTACTAATTTGGGGGGAGGGAGGGGGGTCATGAAATTTAGTACCCTTAGTACTAATTAAAAAATGATGATAATGTTGAACCATCCCTTAGTAGTGTATATCTTCCCAAGTTGAGCAACACGTTAATATGCCAGGTTAGCAATAAATGGCTTTGTTTAACAGTTGTCACAGATGACGAATGTTATATGCTTGAAACATTGACTGGGCTCCAACCCGGGATTTGAGGGAAAATCCAGGGTTAGGTTTAATGTCTGAAGTATCCCTACGTTTTTTATGCTAATTTATGTGAAAGAGCGGGTGATTAGCCCCGTGTGTGTTGGCTGGTGCTTTGATTTTATCTTGAAGAAAAAAAGTAGTTTCATTTGTTGTCACTATGGGAGGGACTTTCTTAATCAACAAGTCAGAGTGTACGGCACATTTCAGGATTGTTCTAAGACAGCTGTTTTCCCCCACTGAGTAGAAACTGTTTGGCTGTCTGATTTAACTGCGAGGCCAAGCAAATGAAGCACAGATGTAGCAAGATTTGATGTTATCTGTGCTGCAGCAACTTGTTTAAAAAGTAGGCAAAGTTGAACCAAATTAACAAAACTTGATAAAAATGAAGCGTCAAAGGACTACCATAATCTGTACAAGATAATACTATTCTTCTGGTATGTGCCCTTCGGGTGGCTTATACTCCAATAATAATCAGTCTGCAGCCACTTATGTGGCTTGCCAAGGTTTTCTGCACCAGGCTTTGTCCCTTTAGATTCAATCTGTGACTTTTCTAGCCAGCTGAGACGAAAGGTATTAACTTCAATTGTAGACAGTCGGTTGTAATAAAGAATGAATTAATATAATCAGAAACTAAACAGTGATGTGCATTCAAATGCCAAAATAGGATTCCAGTTTTGAAAAAAAAAACTGATAAGTACTTCTGCAGCATTGCAGGCAATATATTTAGCCAAAATCCTATCTCATCTGTTATCTATTATTGGAACTGATGTTACTTTTTGTGGGGTGATAGGTACATGTTTATCCTTTTTCATACTTGATTTGGCCCTCAAGCAGTCCCATTTGAATCCTTGTAAAACTGAAGCAGAGTATACCAGCCTCATTAATCAGCTGGTGGATTACCGGGATTTCACAATACATGTGGCTTTATTCTACAGATCCACTTCCACAAATCCTACAATCAATTAGGGGGGCTTTATAACAGTTATTACAATGGTCGTAACTGGTATTAACAGAGTATAATTGACTGGCCGGATGTTCACAATTATGGTGACAAATATCAGAAAGCCATTTGCAAAAATAGCTTGTATTTCTAACTATAAGTAACTGATTCTCCAAATATGACTAGTGCACCCCAGTGATGCAACCTCTTTACGAATTCTCACAGCGGCATGTCACAGACATCTAAGGTCTGCCCCTTGGAAAGGTTGCCACCGTAAAGAACAAGGCCATTTTATTTAACTACAAGAAATTATTCCTTTCTTTCTCTAGTTTCCGAGTATTAACATTATTTTGGGATGCCTTTCAGAAAATTAAGATGTCTCACAGCGTAATAGGTTATATGTATCTCTCCAGCAAATGGAGGTAATAAAGTATATACATACATATATACATGCATACATAATACATACATACATACATACATACATACATACATACATACATCAAGGTCACATGGGCATGTCATCTAAAATTGACACGGATGCAACAACTCTGCAAGGATTTGACCTAGGAGGTTGAAATTTTGCACGTCCATGAACCATAACACCAAGTAGTTTGGGATTGTAGATGGTTGACCTTGACCTGTTTTCAAGGTCACATGCCCACTTTTTAAGAATCATTGCAGATGTATTCGAGAAAGATTTGTCTCAGAGAGGTTGACATTTTGTGTGATTATGTTTCTATGTAAGACTTTTTAAAGAACTTGCTTGTGACGGCAGACGTATGACCTTGACCTTTTTTCAAGGGCACGTGGGCATTTCCTCTAAAAAATCAACGTGAACACCGTAACTCAAGAAACATTTGACTTGGGAAGATGATTTTTTTGTGTATGTTCTTACATATGACCTTGCATGGGATTGCAAATTGGTGGCCATGACCTATTTTTCGAGGCCGCATGGGCATTTCATCTAAAGATGATGTGAGTGCAATAACTCTGCAAGGGTTTGACTTACAAGGTAGGAATTTTGCATGAGTATGTACCATTATACAAACTAGGTTAACATTGTAGGTAAGAGACCTTGACCTATATTCAAGGTCACATGACCACCTTTTAACAATCATTGCAGATGCACTTGACAAGGATTTGACTTCGAGGATGAAATTTTGTGTGATTATGTTTTTATACAATCCTTTCATCAGACCTTGCCTGTGATTGCTGATATTTTACATTGACCTATTTTTAAGGTCACAAGCACTTCCTTGAAGTTGCAGAAGCGATAAGACAAGAAAGACTTAAAATAGTAGCTTTAAATTGTGTGACTGTATCTGTGTAATCGCTAGGTTCAGATTGCAGATGGGCTTACCTTGACCTATTTTTCAGGATCACAGGGGTATTTCCTTGAAAATAATTGCAGATGCGATAACGTCCAGAAGAATTTGACTTAAGAGGTTGAAATTTTGTATGATAAGTACAAGTATAAGAACTGGGTCAAGAATATTGATGAGTGGCTTTGACATACTTTTCAAGGTCACATGGCCATTTCCTCTAGTATTATTGCAGATGTGATGAGTCCCGAAGGATTTAACTTGGGAGGTTAAAATTCTGTGTAATTATGAACGAATATAAAAGCTAGGTTGGGATTGCAGATGGGTGACCTTTGAGCTATTTTCAAGGTCATATGAACATTTCCTTCAAAATCATCCCGTATGTGATAATTAAAGAAGGATTCAGGAGATTGAAATGTTAAGTGATTAAGTACCACTAAAAGACCTAATTTACGATGATGGATGGATGACCTTCATTTATTTTTCAAGACCACAGGGGTAATTCCAAAATAAGGGTGACAAGTGGTAAGGGTCCAAGGGGTGACATTTGATTTTCTGTTGGAAAATCAGCCTGTTCTAGTTGATTGATTGATTGATTGATTAAAAATATTTTATTCATACACATGAAAAGAGTGTACAATTGACATAATAAAATACATAAGATCTGTAAAAGACATGCATGGTAGGACACATGTCCCAGCACGGTGCAATATAATTGCTGAAAGCCCACCAAACTATGATGCATAAAATGGGAGCACCAAAACCCAGGGAATTTTGCCTCAGCTTATTTCCATGTTGGACCACAACATGAAAAACGCAAGCATGAAGTCAGAAAAACTTTAGGTTGCTTTGCACAGGTTTGTAGCTAAAATACTTCAATTGTTCATGAATTAAAAGATCGATCTAAATTTCAATGAATAATATAATTAATTAATAAATTAATATAAGCAGCAAAGGCATAATTTTTATAACACTAAGATACTTAAATTATAAATATATAAAGCGGTCCCTCTCCAGTACTCCCAACTAATGCATTAAGAATCGTTTCACCTTATTTTTGAAAATCTTCTTACAGTCACTCTCTTTAATATACCCTGGCAGCTTCTGCATGGCATAATCATGGTACAGTAGTACTTGCAATTACCAACCCTGGGAGGCTCTGCATGGTATAATCATGGTACAGTAGTACTTACAATTACCGACGTCAGTCCCCAGGGTTGGGCGACCACCTGGTTAAGACGACCAGTTTTCCTTGGCACGGGCGCTTTTGCAATGTTAAATGACGTGACACAAACGACCACAGTGCTGTTTAACTGAAAGTCCTTGTAGCAAAGTTTAGATTCCCAGGAGAATACTCTCAACTTCTTCACATCAGAAACACTTTTTTGGATAAATTTTGTAGCATATTGCAAGAAATGTGAAGCATAATTTTGCTACAATGCTCCAGTTGAACAGCCCTGGATCACCTGCAACACGCGATCAACGACCAGCAAAATGACTCCACAAACAACCATCCGTGACAAAGAGGTCGCTCTAATCAACCGTAACCAAGTTGCGAGTTAATAGAAAAGCTGGCCAATGTGTGCTTTTATTGGCAGTACAGTCAACTCAAGCACAGCATTTTATATCAACTTGTCTGGATGGTTAACTTGGGCTGAGGAAAAGCATAGCTGCTGCATATAGCCACGGTTGGGCAGTGATCAGTCTCTAATATTTCGCTCTGTTCCAGGTGTCCGTTCTCCAAGTTACCGGGAGAAACGGTTGTCAATGTATTTTTGAAAGATGACTTACTATCTTTACTGTAATATGCCTGCTTAGTTGTGTCTAAAGCAGTTATCATTGTTAGTTATAAATTCAAATGCAACCGATACCACGACATGCATGCACGCACGGTGAGGGCCATTTTAAACATGGCGCAATGCATTGTAGGAAAGGAAAAGTTTAATATGGATATCACAGTGAATCGCGGCCACGTGTTTTCAGCACTGTTTTGCGTGGATTAAAGTGAACGTGCTGGGCTGAACATGATCAAATATTCCAATTTTTCACACTATTGTATCCAATCTCAAAATGCCTGGCACGTGATCTTACGCTGTGTTTTGACAACTGTAAGTACATTTATTTTCAAGGGTGTTAATTTTAACTGTTTGGTTTTTTTTTGGTTTTTTTTTTTTTTTTTGTTTTGTTTTTTTTTTTTTTTTGTTTTTTTTGCATTTTGAAACTTTTGCTGAAACGTTAAATGCATTATTTTATTCATTTTTCCGACCCATACTATGTTGAAAAGCTTTTTTACCGTGATCTCAATTTCATGGTTTTGAAGCATAATATAAAAATGGGAACTGTTTGCCCAACTTTAGAAATTTGGGCGACTGTTTAGCGTGGTTTTCACTAAATTGGGTGGCCGAAACGGACTTTTAGTCACATTTAGCAACCGGCCATTTCTACCGCTGCAGGCTGAAAATTTTATCGAGAAACTGGCTACCTTGTGCCCTTATTTTACAGGAAAGTCAACTTAAACACAGCATTTCATTTCAACTTGGCAGCAGTGTTAACTTAAGGCGTGGAAACAGCAGGGCAACACAAAGTTCCATACGGCTAAGCCACGGTTGTTCGTTATCTTAATATTTCGCATGGTGTCAGGTGTCTTATCCCAAAGTTATTAGGGCAAACGGTCGTTAAAGAACTTTTGAAACATGACTTACTATCATAACTTTAATCTGCCCGCTTGTGCCTGAAGCAGTTATCATTGTTAGTTACAAATCCAAATGCGACACGACACCATGATGCCAGGTGGTCAGCGCCATTTTGAACATTGCGCAATTAATGCATTGATTGACGGACGGTTGCACAAAAATTCTTTTTGATTCGGATATCAAAGTGAATCACGGCTACAGCATATAACATATCATTATTGATGCTCTGAAATATTTGCAAAATATATGCTGTTGGTTTCATATATTATAACCCTCTTCCCATCCCCACCCCCCACCCCCACCCCCAAGTTCGTCCAATGCTCATTTACAAACCATTGTGTGTGGAATTCACAATTTTCAAAATGGCCACCAAGTTGATTTTGAAGAGGTAGTATCCAAGATACATTGTGATCAGTGTTAATGATACGTTAGTTTGTCGAATGAGTGTAATATACAAAATATAATGGAACTTTTCTAGAGTGAACATTACCTGAAAATGTATGTACCACGACATACAGTTACCAGTTGTAGGCCCCAGAGTAGGGATTTTTTATCAGACACTGAAGTCGCCCCCAGGCTAGGAATTAAGTGGCAGCAATAGGCCGAGTGACAAGCACCCCACTACGTCAAAGATGCAGCTTACTGGAGAAGGTTACCCCGATAGTGGATACAGGTCCGAAAGTACCTGCGGGTTTTATAGAACTGGTAACAAATAAATTGACATGTGTTTTTACAAATAAACGGACAGTTGCTTTCATGATAAACATAAAGTTCCGTGATAAGAAAAACGATAAAGGAATTGTGAAGTATCAAAGGGTACTGTGGTCGATATACCCAGTTGTCAAAATAATATCTACCTTTATGGTTTTGTCCAGAAAGCACATTCATATGATCCTATTTTCAGTAGAAATAGAATCTGGTACGAAACAAGTTACTTCCATACTTTATTTGTCTGCTGACAAGTAAACTATTGATACACAGCCCCCTCAATGGTGCCGGGAGCCGCAATGTGAACTCGGCGTATCCTTTTTTCGCCACTTATCGCACTCTCACCATGTGTTGTCGCCAGTATCCAGTGACTTGCGCTTAAAATGGGATCCAGTACAACCCCTTCCGTCACACCTTCATGGGGAAGGTTTGAAAACAAAACATATTCACTTCACTCTACCAGTTGTTGGAAATGCAAATGTTTAGAAGCAAAACGGTTAACCAATTTGCACTTGAAACTGTCAGAGGCCTAAATGCAAAGCGCTGGCCGCTATGTGTGAATCGGTCATTATCACACGCACAAGACTGTGACAGTAGTGATATACTGACATAAACTGCATATACATATACAGATGGCTGCAAGGCCGGGAAAGTCATTGTGTCTATATTTAAATTACACAGTTCATGTGGATTCAACATCAGTTTCACTTGAGAGAAAAAAAGCTTAATATTCGACATAGTGAAATACTTCACTCCTTTTAACTCTCTGTCCTCTTTGCATATATCTATACAGTGGCGCTGTTATGTGGAAAAGCACGAGTTGATTCTGACAATGCAAATAAAAGTGTTTGCCTCACGCTATATTTTCTAACATGAGGCAAGTCGAATGATGAATTTTACACCGCGCTAGAACATTCCACACGAACTTGCATGTACGCGTGTGTTTGAACTGTCATCGCCAATGTATCACCTGCGCCACCCAGATCATGTTTACATGTGTTTGTGTACTTATATTTCTGTCGTATAATCTACAGCTAACACCGCAATGTAGCCAGGAGTAGTATCTGAGAAAAAACTGCAGGCGAAAGAGTATATGTTCAACGTACTGTTTATATATCTCTATAGTATGCTGAAATAAAATATTCACATACAATGAACTTTTCGTTGGATTCATTTGGTAG
>OZ026614.1:33137799-33255799 GCA_964020975.1 Hermodice carunculata | reverse complement strand
TTTGAGTGACATTGAAAGTTCAAACTGGTATATTGGCCTATATCTTAGTAACAGTAGACCCTGTCGCTTCTCATTAGAATACGATGAATTTTGAACTTAATGAGTGAAGACTGATATTACAAACAGTGATGATAGTCTTAATAAAGGTGACCTTGATATTATTTAGGAAACCACAGGGTAACTTCAGTCTATGTATCCAAAGGTCAGATGAGCAGAGGACTGCCACAGTCCCTTAGTTTAACCTAGTCACTGCCAGGCACACCTACAAAGGTAAAAATGACCTTTGAAGTTGATCCAAAGCCACCCATATACAATTCAAACCAAGGTCGTGCCAAGGACCAGCACTGCAGTCAATGTCAAAGTGCAGGGTAGAATACTTCTGGAGCTACGATTTGCAAAACAAAATTCACATAAGCTGGCTTGTGACCTCAGAAGTTGGGTCGGTCAGGGGCACCCACATGTAGCGTAAAAATAGCTCCTACGGGGAGACATCATTATGTGTAACATTAATGCCCTAAATCGAATATTTTCCCCGTGTATCCCCAAATAGTTTGTAGGAAATATTTCAGAATCGACATGTTCTTTTATATTAAGCAGAAATGTAACATGGAGGGGTAATCAAAGTAAGGCTTTGTAACATATCCACGGTAACGTACGACTCCGTGTTTTATTGATAAATTGCAAATCAAATAGGTACTTGTACGTTTGAGGACCATGTTGCAACTTCTGTTAAAGCACCTGAAATTGGCTATCATATTCTTCTGACCTGTCATCATTATAAAGGTTTATGTCATTCATGTGATTGATTATTTGATTGCACAGATATGTACGTCTCAAATTCCTATTCTGCCAGATTTGTGGCCAGGAGAATTGTTACCTGTATTATCACAAGTCGCTTGTCTCCGTACAAGAAGGAGCCAATAAGGATAGTTCTGGCACGGTATGAATACATGGATTACCGCAGCGCTAGCGGAGCGGTAATCCATGTATTCACACGGGGGAGGGGGGGGACTGTACTTATTGAGACCGTCATCCTTAGACCCTTACTTATATTTTCATTCAACTTACAGAAAAAAAAAAAAGATTTTCTTTCGCTAATCTGACAATCATAAAATTAAATGTAAATTCCTTTAATAAAAGTTTAGGCTATGGGTAGACAAAGTCACTAAAATTTAATTTTTAAATTCAACTCCTAAAAGGCCCTTCTTGTTCCAAGTTGTTTTTCATCATTTTTTAGCAATAAATGAAACTGTTGAAAGATTATATTTATCATTAACGTAGAGGAATAGTGTTATAATACCTATAAGATCATGGATTCGGGGGATAAAGTTATAATACCCATGAATTCATGCACTGCGGGACAAAAGTTATAATACCCATGAGATCATGGTTCGTGTGTATAAAGTTATAATACCCATGAGATCATGGATTCGAGCTTTCGTTTCACCAATTACACTCTGAAAACATCAAACTCTTGAAGAGTTAAATCAAACTCTTGACGAGTTAAGAACTCTGTCAAATATGACTGATGTTTTTGTAGAAAAAGGAAATATATTGTGTTAGAGTACTGTTATAAAACCTTCCTGCAAGGACTTTATTGAGACACATGTGGCACGGATTTCCCAAGGGCTACTAGGTGGTCTAATAAGAAAGGCACATGGTTTATCAGTATAGAAAGTCTTTGCATATAAGGAATGTGCAGTGTAGACTTTTACAAACATGTCACAGATCTCAGTCCATCATGGTGATGTACTGTCCAGATGTCCTTTCGCCGTGTTGTCTTGCAACTTGAACTCACTCTGTCAAAACTACCCTTTGTCATTCGTATTGCTGACTTTGACAGAGGCCATAATCCAGTGGCAGGCCAATTAGTCCTTTGGCTGCATCACTTGGCCATTTTCCTACTTTGGACTTGGCCCTCGCAGGCTATAGGGTAGATAGACCCAAGATGGACACTCTAAGTATAAAGTAACCATTCTTGTACATAAAAGTATTGCTGCTCTGAGAATCGCACGCTGGGGCAACATGTTTGGAGATACCTTTTAATGGCGATTGGCCTGGGTATAAATTGTAAATCTAAATTAGAAACTAAACAGGGCCGTTCATACTTAGATGGAATTGTGTTCATTTTGGATCCACCAAACATTTTATCCCTATTTTGTGCATGAATTAAATACGGTACATTTAACAACTATGAAGACATTCGTCCAAACTTTTAAATAGCAAGGTCAAATAGAATTGTGTCCTATTCTATGGACAGATACACTTATAAATACAAAAATATTCAACGCAGGTCTTGACTCATCACTGGAATACCTTGGCAATGGGTACTGTTTGGGCCACTGATTGTCACTGGACTTGTATGGAATTCTATGCGATTGCAATGTCAGAGATTAGATTATTTTGCATTATACATTCCGAGACATTGCCTCCAGACAAATTAAATATCACCTTTTGCTCTATTTTATTATCTTAGGCCTGCTCCACATTACAACTGTGGCATATGACGAGAGTGTGCGTGCTATAGCATCCAGCTGCTTTCTCTGAATGTAACCTAAACGTCTTCTTGCAATGGTTTTACTTTTTTATTCTCATGAAGAACTTCAGATCAAGTAGGCTGCCACAAAAGTACAAATAATATTTCAGGACAACAACGAAAAGGCCTGCCATTTTCGTAGTTTAAAAGGTTAAATCAGCTTACACTTTACTACACCCTAAAGGTGCAGACATTAAGCTGCTCACAAGTTTATCTGTTCGAGGTTTATTCGTCTTCCAGTTGATTGGAGATGTTATGCAAATGATGTAGTGTAATAAATATGTAAACCTAACAGTTGTAACTGCCATTTTATACAACGCATGTTTAAGACAGGAATTTCTTAGAGTTGAGAGCTGCTAGCATCAAATCGACTTAACTTCTAATAACTTTTGTTGCTACCTGTCTCAAGTGTTCCTTCATACTGCATTTTGCATTCGTTAACCGATATATAAAATATCATAAAGTTCAAAATGTTTGAAATTAGAAGAAATGCATTGCACAAGCAGATAGGCAAACTTATCAATGGGTGATTAATCAAAAGCAAAAATTTATTACAAGACACTGGTGGATTATACATTTGTAGAAATGTTATTTCATCAATATATTAATGGACTTTGATACTTTTTAATCGTTATGAAAATTATTGAGAAGGAAGTTCTCATGCAGGGATTCAGGGAATTCATTAGACGACTGGTTAAGGCAGTAGTGCTAGCTATAGCTGGCGTCGGCCAATGGCTGAGCAGTAAAGCCGATATATATATATATGTGTGTGTATCATGTACCATAATCCTTTATTTATGGAGATTAAAAATCGAAACTGTCCGGATACAGTTGCATTTGTGTCACAGAATTACAGATATATACATGTATTTATGCATGTATGTATGTTTGTATGTATGTATGTATGTATGTATGTATATATATATATATATTTATGTATATATATACATATATATATATATATATATATATAGATATATATATATATATATATATATATATATATATATATATATATATATATATATATATATATATATATTACTTAAATAATGGAACAAAAATAAACATGAATATATCAGGATGTAGACATACCATTTTTACAGAGACAGGAGGCCGAAGTGACTGTTTACTCATATGCCAGTATCAGAAGACAACATTTTTGTTGGTTGTCATTGTGATCATCACAAAAGCTAATGTACCTATTGAAGATCTTGCACGGGAAGTTGGAAAAGCACTTTGTGCCTGATGAGCATTTGGTACGGATCCCCGGAGGGGACATGAGAGAACATTATTTTTATTTCGTTCCTCACAATAAATATTGCGTTCCCGCGCAAAAGAATTTCGTTCCCTCGAAATAAAATTATATTTGTACCACGGTCAGTCCAACGTGGCTCAGAAGGGACATAAGGAAATGTTGCAGGTCTTTTTATTTCGTTACCTCGCAATACTATTGTGTTCCCTTTTTGGGGCGCCAAATTCCTCATAGGGGACGTAAGTATTTATTATTATTATTATTATTGTGAGGGAAAGAAACAGTATTGCGATGGAACGTAATAATTATTGCCTGGGAACGAAATAATATTGCGTGGGAACGCGAAAGTAATCGCGAGGGAACAAAATTAAAATATTTCTTTCTCATGTCCTCTGCGGGGGTCCGTTGTGTCGTATGTTTAGCGTGGTACCCTGTGTTCTACTGGCATTGATTCTAAGATTCATAAGTCGGTCTGCAAAATCAGTGTCTCACTCATTTTTTCAATCCAGATGCACAATTTTAAATCATATTGAAGAGCCATATATTTATTGTGATCCCTATCTATGGTAAAATCGTCCGGAATAAAAAAATAATAACGTCTTTAAAATTATAAGATAATATACTTACAAACCCTGTAAGACATACATGAAACTCCCGGTGTTTACATTTGTGTGTCTGCAGCATGTCCATTATGTACGTACTTACGTCCAACTAAGCAGTGTATTTTGATTTTTGAACTCCTAACAACAGTTTCACTCATGGTTTAATCTGGACTACAGGCGAATAGTGCCTTCAGTCCGAAGCAATATAATTTTCTTGGCTGATGATGTAATGAATATATTGCTAGTTAAAACTATCAGGTAATTGGACCCAAGATAAACATTAAAATCAGTCACACACTAGAAGGCAAAATTGAAAATAAAAAATTGAGGCATACAAACAAATGATCACTTAAAACATATCCAACTGAAACTACAGTGGCCATTATCTATTGATTATCTTTGATAGGTAATTAAAAATTGATAAAAGAATACACACAATCTTAAAGTAAATGATGGCTCAATAGTCCTCGAAGGGTATAAATAAGTTTGTTCATAGTGTATCTACAATATTCGCTAAATTTATGTAATTTATCACTATGTCGACCACGTTGTAGTGAGCATAGTATCATATTCATCTTGAGCCATTTATCTTTAAAGTTTCGTTTTTTTATTTTATTTTATTTTTTTTTTATATTTTTTTTCAGGAGTTGGCCCTTTCTTCCGGTTTGAGGGGTCCAATATTTATTCCTTTGATTTCATTTAAAAGGCTGATGGAATATTATTTTGCTCTGTGGAATTGAAAAATTGCTACTAAGATCAAGAAATTGCTCGGCTTACCGTGATAATCAGTTTTCAAGAGAAATGCATTAAACAAGTGTTGCGAATGATAATTTCTGTCAAATGGATAATTTTTGGAGGTGGACGACGGGTAACTCTATTAGTGAAGCACGTTCAAACAATGGCCGGTACAAAATTTTGAATCGCTAACAGATAACAGATCCACAGACTGCTAAAATTGAATATGTCAAAAGTTTTATTTGGAGGTGTAACAATAAGGTTGTCACAAAATGATTCTAGAAGATGTACGTGATTTGTCTTGCACGTATCTATTCTCTCCCAAAATAATTTTATATTTTCTTCATTAAATGTCAGAAGATTAGCAGGTATGTTGTGCCCATTAATGTGAACTATTGGGTGAAAGATGTCATTTCTGATAATGAAGGACTTTTGATTCCAGATGCGTTGATTGGTGATACAAGCTTCATCTTAGCCAATATATATGCTCCGATAACAAGTTTGAAGTTGACCAGTGCAGGTTTTTGGAGTTTCTTTCAGATATACCAGGGAAAAAAATTGTACTGGGTGGTCATTTTAACACTATTTTAGACCCTTATTTGGACAAAAGAGGAGAAAAAACTGTCAGCATAACAAAATATATGCAACAAACATTTGATCTTCTCCTTAAAGAATTGGATCTTTCGGATATGTGGCGAATGGCAATCTTGATCTTTTAATATTTAAAAGCCTCCAGTTCAATGTAGATTGGATTTTTTGGCTGATTTGTTCCTTTTTAAGCCCATTCGTAAGAGACGGCAGAATAAGCCTTCGACAAAGACAGACCATATAGTCTCATTAGTCTAGAACTGGAAGTTATTCATTTTGTAAACATGGCCCAGGTTTTTTAAATTTAATTCTTCATTGTTACAAAATTCTACTTATGTGCGGAAAGTTAAAGAAATACTTCTGGTGAGTAGTGAAAAGTGCGCTGATTGTACACATAGGGGTCTGGAGTAGGACGTAGTTAAAGGTGAGTTACGTTCCATGACTATAAAACACTCGAAGTGCAAGGAAAGATTAAGGTAAACAAAAAACGATTAAAAGAGGAGTTAGAAACTATTAATTTGGATGGAAATAACTATGCAGAACTCAGAATAGAAGAGGATAACTCAGAATTAATTCAAATTAATGATCGTGAAACACGTTATGATATTATCACATGCAAGACGGATGGCATCACGGGAAAGGAACACAAAGTATTTTCTTGGTTTAGAAAAAAGAAATTATAAGAATAAATGCATTACAAAAGTACAGCCACCAGATGACGTGCTTGCCACAAAACCAGATAAAACTATTGAATTACAGCACAAATTTTATTCAAAAATTATATACATCACAAGCGGAAATTGAGAATGAAGCTTATTGTGGACATTTCTTTGAAAATGAAAATTTAAATTTATTTTCCAAAACTTGATGATCAACAAAAACAGAAATGTGAGGGTATGATCAAAGTAATTCAATGCTTTTAGGTATTGAAGCTGTTTAAAATGGAAAACATTTGGTCCTGATGGGCTCACATCTAAATTTTATATTTTTTTATGGACTGATATTTGAAGACTTTCTAATTAGCAGTAATTACCATGTTTTTGAAATGGGTTAAATTAGCTGTTGATCAGCGCAGAGAGGAATCATCTCTTAAATTCCAAAGAAGGATAAATCACGTACTGTACTTTATGAAAGAATTGGAGGCCTATTTCCTTATTAAACATTGATTAAAAAATTATTGCTAAAGTATTAGCAACACGCATAACAAAATCCCTCTCTACTTTCATAGACAGTGACCAAACTGGTAACATTTTAGGTAGATAGGTACATATACGACAATGTATTCGATCAGAGGTCATATAAAATAGTATTCTGAAAAAAAAACTGCCTAGCCTTATAATATTTGTTGATTTTGAAAAAAGTATTTGATACGTTTGAATGGTTATATCTTGACTGAGTATTAAAATGTTTCAATTGTGTTCCAAACATTTGTAAATAGGTGCCTGTAATGTATAATGACATCTCCAGTTGTGTGGTAATAATGAGTATGAAGTTCGACACTAATTTTAATGGTATACTGACTTCATCTGGAGAGACAAAACCCTATGTTTTTAAGGTGGCGTCAGCAAAGTAATATTTTCATAAACATCATCACCAAAATAATATTTTGTATGTTCTGGAAAGCTAAGTGGTCATCTTCATGCTGAATGAGCACAAAAAATTATAATCTTTCATTCAAGGATCCACATTACCCTGTTTTTACAGCAGCATGTAAATGAGTACTGTGTGCTGTCAGTCAAATACAGCTCTCTGCCCAATGAAATTTGGTCAAGCTGCTCATTGGCTGAGGAGAACAATTGGCTAGAGGCGTAGGAGACAGAACAGGTCCACTGTGGCCCACACTGGTTGTGGAGACAGAACAATGGGCACAATTATCCATTCGGTCATTGTCATTGTGTTGGCTACATTCAGCCTCTGGATTGTTTTCTTACAATACTCCAACTTTGTCAGCCCATATGGTTCTTGTGGACCATTCCAAAACCACACAAAGAAACCACAGAGTGGCGCACACCAGAGAGGATTCACTTCAAACAAAATCAATTTTGATAAGATTACAAACTCTTGCATATGATGAAAACACATCAAAGGGATAGCTGTAACTTCTGTGGCAAAAAAGGTCAAAGCCCTGTAATGAGAACAACTTGATTAACAATAGTTTATGTCATGAGATGTCAGTGATGTTACAAAACTGCATTTTTCTTATTATCATATTTTTGCCATGCCTCTACCAATGATGATTGAAGAATTCTTAATAACAGGTGGTTTGATTTTCATGAAATGAAATGTTTTGTGTACCTTAAAGTCTAACTTAGGGAAATTCCTCTGGAATTGTTTACATTTTGTTTCTTTTTGTGTTTATTTGGGCCCTAAACTTAAGGAATTGTTAATCATTGCGATCGCCAAGTGTAATGCTTACTTCAAATATTACTTTTACATTTATGGAAAAATGAGCAAACCTTCCCTGGCCATGTCTGCGAATCTTAATTTTGCAAACTTTGAGGCATTTAAGTTTGATATTTTTCCTGTGAGCTGCGATAAACTGACAAGTTAAACCCTTCTGCAAAACTTTTTATGTAGGCATAATGTACATGTCTTGAGCAATATATATACTTTTATGAGTCCAAAAGTATAAACAAAGGCACAAGATCGGGATGAAGACCACATTCCTGTAAGCGCATAGCTTTGTTAACACTACCTTAAAACGTTGGTTTAGAGCTGATGTTAAACGTTTCACCGTATACTAGATACAAATGGGGACTTTGTATCTTCTCAACAAAATATACTTGAAAATATGCTTTGGAAACTAACTTCCTGGAAAAAATGTCCATATGGTTTGCTATTTCTGCTGGATGGAATCAGTAATTACATGTAAGACATCAGAGAGATATTGTCGCAATACTTGTAGTAAGTATTGAGGGGAAGATAAAAGGAGCAGTTTATGTTTAATGTAGAGAATTTTATTGGGTGCTGGTATACCAGCATATTGGAAATAATGTTAAACCTACCGTTGTGTTACGCTGGACTGAGATTTGCGATATAGCTGACAAAATTTGGTCTTTAATATACAGCTTACCCTTCAAGTGTACTTCTGAAACAAAGTTTCCAATTTTCTTTTTCACACTGAATTGTAGCTCACAATGCACAATTATACAAGTTTAAGCTTTGTGATTCAGTTCATCGCCACTGTTCAAAGTGGAGAAAAGGATTCTATTGTGCATAGGTTTCAGAGATGTAATGATGTACGGAATGTTGCGGAATCTCTTTAGAGCTGCTGGAATTCGTGCAATCCAAATAGTCAGATAGATTTGACTGAATTTCACATATTTTTTTGTCATATTGATGATATAAATTATGCTTTAAACAATTGCAGTCTACAGGCCAAATAGTTTATTCATTGTGCACTGTGTAGAAAAGAAAGGGTGTCATTCAGATCCTACAACAAATATTTTATATACAAATTAGAAGCTGAAAAACACTTCATGTATATTCAGAAAGAACAACATATTTTTGTATCACGCTGGGACACTCTGCCGCGTGACCTCTGTATGTTGTATTGATTAGGCAATAAAACGTTGCCACCTGGCCTTACATGTCCAGCATTTTTAGAAGAACACGTAAAAAAGTGAAGTTTTTTTTCAAATTTTCATGCACGAAGAAGCACTGAGTCCAGAAACAATTCCTTCTTTCTCCCTTTATAAAATAAACATCAGTCTTTAAACACATAGGCTAATGAGGAGAGGATTCTATGTCTAGTTTACTCTATGTGGGTGTACAAGTGTAATCAGTTTAATATCAAAGTCATTCATTTTGTTATCAACTGTGAACAGCAAACAGCATTCCCGTGATTCTCCAGAATAGGCCTCTTGTCATGGTAACAAGAAAATTATGTCATGAACTGAGCACTACTTTTAGGTCCTTGCATATTCATTCACAATCTTGTTATGGCCAATTATTTTTGTTTAAAGAAAATTGTAGCTTCTAAGTCTTGATTTGATATATATGATAGGCGTACCTGTGTCACATCTATGTGGACCATCCGCTCTATTTTCCCACTGGACATTTGGAACATAACTGACATACTGAAAGGCCACACGGGTCCGGGGAAGGTGAGACCATATGTAATGATTATAACTTATTCGCTCTGACGTGATATCATCATTTACCTGGATTACGCCGTGTCGTTGCTGTGCTATAGACCTGTCGTTTCTCTACAGCAAAATCAAAGTTGTTAGGGCCTTACGCCACTATTATAATCAACCTGTCAAACTTAACTGTGCTCTTACACCAATACATTTATGATGTATCACAAATATCATGGTAAATCTCACACAGTGTCTCCAAACTCAGCTGTGTTTTGACATTAATACATTTATAATACATGTTTCATAAAAAGTATCATATTAAATGTCACAAAGTATCTCCAAATGTCAACAAAATCAAACCTCCCGGCTGGATTGCAGTGCAACCAGCTAAACCTAACCATGAAAACGATATATGCATCGTCTGTCCAATATCAAAATGAGACAGGAACTGTAGCGCAGAACCAAAGGCCGGTCACGTGACGCAGTTCTTGCATCCCATTGGTCTACCACTCCCGTCTGTATTATAAAGGATTACAATGATGAAAATCGTATTACAACTCTCATATCTGAGCAAAGTTGAAATACGACGAGATAAAAGACACAATTAAACTAAACTAAAGTAAACTGAACCCGAAAAACGCGAAATTTGTAATATATATATGTATATATATATATATATATATATATATATATATATATATATATATATATATATATATATATATATATATATATATATATATATATATATATATATATATATGTATATGTATATATATATACATCACATTACTTATTGTCGAAATACGCTGAGTGCATTGTTTTGTATTGCGGTATGATATTTCACACTTACAATAGGAATGGGTAAAACAGTAACATGACAAATACTGTTAATCTTTGATGACAAAAACATTTTGCTCGATAATTTTTGTTTAAATATCTTTAAAATGTAAGCCTATCATAGTTTTGTCAAGAACTATTTTCAGCATATTTTCTGAAAACATCGAAATTATAACTAACGTAGCCCTAAGTAGTACGCTAAGTTACCGTTAGGGGAACGTGTTCACACAACGTCAACTGGAGCCCACAATGTCATCGACCAAAGCGGTTACAATGGGCAGCTCGGCGCAACGTGAATCAGAACGTAATACGTTACACGTTTTTTTGGTGGAAGAAAATTGAACTGGCTCCGTTAGGGAAAACCGGGCCACAGTGGGGCAAAAGTTACCTTTTGGTTTCTATTTCGTGAGGATTTCCTTCATTTTCAAGCAAATCTAACTGTTATTTAAAAAAGAGTATTTTCAGCTTATGTCACAAACTTGGCCTTTCCATGTCTGATCAAAATACTTATGTTACACTGAAATGAAAATCAGCAAGAAAATGTGTTCTACCTGGGCTCGGTGTTAAGGCACAGTGGAACATGGCCAATTAAGCCTATCGGGGTATAGTGGGATAGAATTTCCATCTTGGTTTTCATTTCTTGGGTAGTCTCTCTTGTTGTTAAGGTATCTGACTCTTGTCGAAGAGTATATAACACTTGTGTGACAGACATGGACTTTTCTATCCGCATACTAATGTTTTGTACTATGTCCTACTGTGTTCCACACTACCCTTATGAAAAAACAAATGCATATGGCTGAACTAAAGTATGATGATGGTGGAAACAAATCATATTCTAGTGATTAACAAAGTCATCACTGCTACACTCTGTATTCTTTTTTTCTTTACCTCTAATCAGAAGGAATTTAAAGTTCCAAAATTTAATTTTACTCGCCCCAAAACAAAGTGTTGCTTGAAGCATGGAAACAATATAGCAGATAGAGCATTTCCTCACTTTTTGACACATGATGTAACAAGGCCTTACAATTGGCCATTTTTTTTCCAAGTACACAAACTTTTGGTGGTATGCGATTCTCAGTGGAGAAGATTGCCCCGATAGTGGATACAGGTCCGAAAGTACCGTCAGATTTTTTTAAATGGTAACAAGGAAAAACATGAGAGAAACAGTTTGTAAATTAATTGAGGACAATAAAGATATTTAATGCATATATGTGTATATATATGTATATATATATATATATATATATATATATATATATATATATATTTATTTATTTATTTATTTATTTATTTATTTATTTATTTATTTATGGGTGTGTGTGTATGCCTTTGATTGTTCATGTATGTGGTCAGTTTTTTTTACACATATACAAATATCAGCTGCGTATATTTTGGTACACTTATTAATATTATAATTAATATTATATGATGCACACCAGTCTGTACTGAAGCGAGAAAACGAGGCAAACAGACGCGTGACCACCCCCATCTGTAGACCAAAAGTAAGTGTATGCCTACTTTTCGTTCAGTTGATTCACATTTGAACAAACTGAAGATCTAGTAGTATTTTGGTAGCGTGTTTATTGCTGAACAATGTTATCTGGTTATCGGTTCATGTAAGCAAAAATACGTGTTTACATTTGGCAGCCAGGGCACGCGAGGTTTCGCGCTGAAATAATTTTGCAAACAAACGTTTTACTTGTAGGATGGGGAGGTCTAAAAACTTTTCTTACACGAAAGTGTATTCGATTTTGAGCATGTCAAGTGGGTAAGTTTCATATTAATAAGTGAGTGAAACTTCTGGAGTTAAAATTTGCTCGATGCAATTCTTTTGAATACATCAACAAAGGGAAGGATGAATCGATGTCACGTTTTATAAAGTGAAGATTTGTGCACAGAGTCCTTGGGCCATCGGTACTGCATAACACACAATGAAGGTCATCATCAGTAGAATGTAGAACACGGAATCAACACCGATATCCGGGGTCCGACATATTTGGAATAAAAGAAAATACATACATATATATATATATATATATATATATATATATATATATATATATATATATATATATATATATATATATATATATATATATATATATATATATATATATATATATATATATTTGCCATTAGTATATTAAATTGTGTTAACTACTTAATGTGGGAAGTTTCTTTTGAAAGATGGCGCTCACTGTTTATGATGAAATGACCCACCAATTATGTTACCGGCACCACGCTTCTTCTTGACTTCTGGTCTGATCCTTAATGAAAACTACGTGAACGAAGGTATGGCTTTTCCCCCTGGATAGTATGCCTGTGACATGACTTACCAGGTTACTTGTTCTCAAACATTCACCGTGGCAATCTAGTGAATGTTAACGAAATGTGCACTTACTTAATTTGGCTTTTTTCCACAAAGTTTCTCTGAAACACTTACAACTAACTATTTTTTCTGAAAGATACACACAATCCTCTTAAATATGCTCCTCCCCACCTCCAAAGGAGGAGGGGGCATATAGCAAATAATTTGTCTGTGTGTCCATTCGTCTGTGTATCATATGAGTGCATTTTGACAGTGCAGTCTATATTGAGACGTTCGCCCAACTTGACAGTTTTAGTTTAGTTTAGTGGCAGCTGCTTCTCAGGTATGGTAAGACTACGCTAACTACCAGACAAGAGGGCGAATAATGGCAGGTGGTGTTTAGAAGACCTAAAATCATGTACAATATGAAAGGCATTTGTCAAAAGCATTTTCAAGTTATCACGTGAAAGCCAAATTCACTAAAATGGCTCTGTGACCTTGGCATTTGGGTCAAGGTCCCCCATCTTTGAACCTGCCTGAGCTGGGATCTTTAGTAGAACTGGAATCACTCCCAATTTGAAAGGCTCTGTGTCAAAATTTGTTTACGTTATGGCGTGAAAACCAAATTCATTAAAATGAGTCTGTGACCCTAGGATTTGGATCAAGGTCACCCATCTTTGAACCAGCCCGAGAGCTTGCTGAGTACTATTTGCAAGTGCAACATGAAAGGCCTATGTCAAAAACTTTTGAAGTCAGCGTGTGAAAACCAAATTCACTAAAAGGGTTTGTGAGCTTTGGATTTGGGTCAAGGTCACCCATCTTCGAACGTGTGTTAGACTGTAAGTAGGACTTTTATCACTGTCAATTTAAAAGGCCTATGTCAAAAACTTTTGAAGTCAGCGTGTGAAAACCAAATTCACTAAAAGGGTTTGTGAGCTTTGGATTTGGGTCAAGGTCACCCATCTTCGAACGTATGTTAGACTGTAAGTAGGACTTTTATCACTGTCAATTTGAAAGGCCTTAGTCAAAAACTTTTCAAGTTATTGGATGAAAACCAAATTCACTTGAATGCCTCTGTGACTCTGGGAATATGGTCAAAAGTCACTCATATTTAAACTCGTCCGAGAGCTTGTTCAGGACTATAAGCAAGTTCAATATGAAAGCCCTGCGCCAAAAACTTGTTGATTCATCACGTGAAAACTGTCAGTTGGGACATACGTCTCAATATAGAATACATTGTCAAAAATGCACTTATATAATGAGCAGACACACGGGCGGACATACGGACAAATAATTTCCTATATGTCCCCTCCTCCTTCAGAGGGGGAGGAGCATATTAAAGAGGGTTGTGTGTTTCTTTTAGATAATGCAGCGTTATTATGATCGACCCTTTGCCTCTGGTCTGATCCTGGAAATCATGGCGGCACAAGCTGATAAGGATTACCATGGTTTCCTCCGCCTCATTTTTTTTTCCTCTCCCTTTCCATGCCACCTGTGTAACAAAGGACCCCGACAGAAAAGCGGAGAGTCACAGGATTATTATTATTATTATTATTATTATTATTATTATTATTATTATTATTATTATTATTATTATTATTATTATTATTGTTGTTGTTGTTTTTATTATCATTGTTATTTTTATTGGTAGTAGTAGTAGTAGTAGTAGTAGTAGTAGTAGTAGTAGTAGTAGTAGTAGTAGTAGTAGTAGTAGTAGTAGTAGTAGTAGTAGTAGTAGTAGTAGTAGTAGTAGTGTTTCTGAGATACTTGATGGCAAATTAAACAATTGAGCAAGTACACATTTTGGTACCATTCATTAGACCGCCATGTTGAATGCTTGAGAACAAGTAAGCTGGTAAGTTGAGCCACATATTATGTAGGGGAATGGTCTAACCTTAGCTAACGTTGTCTACACAAATTATTAGGATAGAAATCGAGGAAGCGTGGCGCCGGAAGCGGCTTCGACCATCTTATCATTAACATTCAGTGACGGTCATCTTTCAAACCAAACTTCCCACGTTAACGCAATTTTATATACTAATTAATGGCGATATGTATTTGTATTTTCTTTATTCGAAATATGTCGGTTCTTATTGCGTGTTGCACGTTCTATCTTCTAGTGCTAATGATGACCTCCGTTGTGTTTTATGCAGTGCCGATAGCCCAAAGCTTCTGTGCACACGTTCTTAAACGTAACCTCGATTCATCCGTCCCGTTGTCCATGTGTTCAAAAGAAGTGGGTCGTAACTCCAGAAGTGGCACCCTCTCATTAGTATGAAAGTCACCCACTGGACATGTTCATAATCAAATAATTTTCATGGAACCAGAAGTTTTCAAACCTCCCCCATCCTACTAGTAAAACGTTTCTTCGCACAATCATTTTAGCGTGAAACCACGCGTGCCCTGGCTGCCAAATGAAAACACGTGTTGTTACGCACATGAACCGACACCCAGGCAACTTCGTTGAGCAATAACCACGCTACCTAAAATACCACGAGATCTCCAGTTTGTTTAAATGTGCATCAACTTAGCAAAAAGTAGACATACGCTAACTTCTTGGTCTACAGATGGGCATGACCATGCGTCCGCTTCCCTTGCTTGTCTTCTTACTCCAACACAGACTGCCGTGCATCGCATAATAGTACTACCTGTATCAAAATACACGTAGCTAATATTATTTCTTAATGTGTAAAGAACACTGACTACATACTTTAACGATAAAACACACACGTATATATTGAATATCTTTATAGCCCTCGGTCAGTTCACAAACTGTTTTTGTCACGTTTTTGCTTGTCACAATACAAAGAACTATATTAACATTGACGCTTGATAGTAACTCCAAAGAACAACAAACAGCTGGCTGTCACAGGAATAAAATTCGGCATGGCATGCACTTCATGTAATAATGATTAAATCTAGTCCCAAACAAACAAGGTATTCGAAGCATATTATTCTGCATTAACTACTGAATGGTATTTGCTTTTGATTATCATCACAAAAATACTTTTGAATAACCTTTAATGAACACTTTTAAATTAGCACGGATGTACATTAAGAGATAGCCCCTAACATGGTCATTCAGGCCAAAAATTCACGGCTATATTGACCGGTCCAAACGCGTTCATTTGTGTACTTAGTCTAATAAGGGCATCTTTCTTGACACTTATGGGCGAGTTTTGTTTGCTTCCTGCCTGAACTGTTACACTCTGCGGTTATGTGATCGTGTTCATCAAAGCTAATGCTTTTAATCATCCTAATTGCAAGCAGATTCCGATCTTTGCAGCTGCCATGAATTTTATATTTGGATCAACACGCCCCCATGGTCAGAGGCTGACAAAATAGACAACCGCACCATGCCTGCCCCACGTAGGCACTCATCGATTGCAGACAATGGGGAAATGCCGTGCTACTGGTAGCATTAATATACCAAGAACTAGTTTACCGGAAGACACATAGGCCTACGAAGCAAGCAGTTGTACACAAAGGCCACGTAATGGGCTATCAACATTACAATTGAGAGAGAAATGGGAACGAACATGCTATATCTCCGGATGGTGAAAAATAAAGCATTATCTAATTGTTTAATCGCCCCCTGTGTGTGTACCCGTAACACTGGCTTCATCGCGGTCTATTTTCTGTAGCATCGGGCACCCTCCCCTCCTTCCCCCCCCCCCGAGTATTCCGATCGTGACGTCAATTTATAGCCTCATTGTGTGTTCGATGCAGACGACATGGACATAGTGCGTAAATTATTGCACTTGTGGAGGGCAACACTACCAAGACGGTATATGTGAAGTGAAGTGCTTTGCATCATCTACAGACAATGAAATACTTACTAAACGACTGAAAGCAACACTGGATAGTACTGGTCCAAAACCATCTGGAGATAAAATTGTCATACTAGGGTTGGGCCGGTGATACGGCAAGATAGATGATCCTTTCGGCTAAAGGGCCTACATTTTCCTTGGATAGTTTGGGTGGAGGCCTAAACTTTCATCACGATCTATATTGCCGTATCACTTGCTCAATTGCACTCCAAAGAGAAAAGAATTTTGGTTCCTTGATGTTTCTAAGGCCTTCGAGAATGCTTGGCACCCTGGAACCCTCTTCAAACATTGGCACCTTGGTCTTTCTGATCAACTGGTAGCCTCAATTGAGGGTTATCTATCAAACTGCTTTCAGCACGTAATTGTTTAAGGTCAAACATCTTCCCAGCTGCCAATGGAAACGAGCGTCTTTCGGGGATCTATCCTGGGTTCGGTGCTTATCTTAGATAATGTGAACGATCTGGCTGATAATTTCACCTGTGAAGTGAGACTCTTTGCTGACAACTCATGTCTTTCTCAAAAAGTCCAAAAGCCAACTGAGTGTTCCGAACATCTTAACAAGAATATCTGCCTCATTTGGCTTTCGGGAAGGCTATGGCGTGTCATCTTCAATGCCCTAAAATTTTCATTTGTCGTCTTTTTTTTACTAAGCTTATCAAACCTCAGCACTCCCCCCCCCCCCCCGTTCGTCCCAGGGGATCGGCTATACCTGAGATTGACACCCACACGAACACCTTGGCACTACTCTGGGTCATAACTTATCTTGGCATGCTCGTACAACTTTCAACACTACCAAAGCTTTCGATGGATTGCACTTCTTTGCAGGTTTAAATAGAAACTTTCAAGTATGACCTTAGACTTTATCACGGTATTAGTTGACGAATTCTGTAATATGGCTGTGCCCTCATCGACAACTTAGGTCAAGATCTCTGACCGTGTAGAATCTGTGCAGTATGAGGCTGCTAAATTATGTAGAGGGGCGATAAGGCAAACTTTGCATATGAAATCCATACATAAACATGGTTGGTAATCTCGGACCAAAGGGCATAAATACTTCAAATTTATACACTTCTATCAGACGTAATCTAATTTAATGTCGCCCTAGCTTTCCATTCCCATTCCACTTGGCCCTGTTGGTTAGCCTGTTCGCCAAAGCAGCTCGAAACGTCCCAACTTTTGCAGAACCAAAATATCAAATAATTTTTTCATGGTAATATGCAACAATGGAATAACCTTCCTTCCAATATAAGACATTTTGTTTCTCTTCAAATGAAAACTTCAGGTTACCCTGCTGGCTGTCGATCATGTCCATAACTTTTATTCTCATAGGAATAGATTTGCCGTCATTGAGTACATGAGACTACGCTGAGGGTTTTCCAAACCCAATTATGATCTCTTCAAAGTCAACATTATTACACACCCTGCATGCTCTTGCTCCCATCATAATGAAGACTTGATGATCACTCTTTTCACCACTGTCCAATTTACCTTCTCTACAGAACAGAACTTCTTGTTAATACCATGTCCATAATTGCTCCTGCTGTTCACCCCAGCCTAAAGCTCTTCTCGCAAGTGACAGTATAATCACAAATTTTCTCGGCAGTGACGAATTATCAAATAATATAAATATTTGGATCTTTGAAGAAGTCCAGAAATACATTGTAAATGATATCCGTTTTATTTATCAAGAGCATCATTTTGCCTTGTAATTGACACAAGTTCTTCCTTATGTTATTTGTATTACAGCCTACCTATATTTCATTCTTTTCATATTTAGAGTGTTCTAGCTACATGTTTATGTATTGTACTGTGAGTTGCTGTACATAACATGTATGGCTCTCCATTGCTGGAGACCCATTGTTATAGAGCTCTATTGTATTATAGGGTAGTTCAGTTATGAAATATATATGTTTGATATCATAATCATCTATTGCAGTCTAGAGAAGGTAGTGCGAAACAAGGGGATTTCATATGAGTGAGCGTGACAGTTAAATTTGTTGTCTCAAACAATTGATCTTGGTACTCTTCACGTTCCAGTAATAAATCGTTAATGACATGCTAGTGTTTCGGCATGATAAGTGGGCTGTTTTGGAAAATGTCAGAATAATAGGAGCTATTCATATTAACTGGGAACCTGTGCTGCCACTTACATTGCAGCTAGGAACTTTACATGAATAAGGGCACAGTCATGTATGAAGCAGGGCTAAATGAGCTTCTTTGACAAAAGGAAGAACAACTCGAGAAGGCAAAAAGCTCACGAAAAGTCATTCAATAAGTTTCAAAACATAGAAGATGCTAAACATATTTAGAAAATTTGTTATTTCTGGATAAGTTACGTTACGTAACACAAGGTATAAGTGCCCTGATCATGGCGGAGGTAAAGTTCTGTTGCCTAGCAACTGAGGGGACCAAAGCAGGTCTGCAGTTAATATAGATAAATATAAATACCCCTTATTATGATCATGTTATGGAGCTGTATTTTTTTGCGAACGTGTGCAACAGTTACAAACGGCCTTTGAAAGTCAATAATTTGCGCATTCTTGTTATGTTAAAGTATAGAACAAATGAAAATATTATGACATGTGTGTGCATACACACTAAAAATCTTTAACTTAGCAGTACTTATTTTAAGTATTTTACTAACTTCGGCGACAAACTTATTCACTAAAGCAAGATATCTAATTACTCGAGCAAGAAATTCATTCATTTGACTTAGTAATCATTTATTTGACATAAGTACTAAATTACTATTTTTTCAAGTAATTAAATTACGTATATTTACCTATTAGAAATAAAAACATTTGTTGTTGTAGTAAGCAAAAAATACTTAAAGTAAGAATTTTAAACTGCCTAAAATAATGAATTACTATAAGTAATATTTTTAATGCGTAGTCTACATGTACAAGCTTTTAGCATTACAATATCACGGGAAAAACTGGCGTTCAATGTTCTACGGTTACAGTTGTACACGTGCACCCAACAAGCCAAGTCAGCATTTCCATTGACCATACTCAGTGAGGCTTATCCTCTGTTTGTACCACATATTATTAGACACAGCTGGTGCCCATTTAGCATGGATATGCACAGCAGTCCGCCTTAAAACTATGTAGAGAACTGTTTTGGACGGGATTTTGGCTTGCAAAGAGCTGTCAGTATTTGATGCTAGAATTCACTTTCTTTGATGAAACGTGACCAGGAAGGAGTTTAAAAACATTCTATTCTGATTACCAGGGTAACATAACACGCTGAATGGGGGAATGTGTTGAATGACCTCTTACCTAAATCTGCCCATGGGCTAATGCACTGAGCAGTGACTTAACTTATCTGCAGAGGTGTGACTTAGCTTACTTGCAGAGAGGTATGACATGTCCATACACACTTCAATCTTATACCATCCCCTCTTGACAGATGGTATTATAAGACTGAAATGTCTATAAGCGTGCCATGCCTCTGGACAGAAGTCTGGTACGCCAATGCTATGTAGGCTTCTCCCACAAATAACAAGACATTTGATCTGTTAACAATGAACGGAAAGTTTCTACTAAACATATACATGAATAATTTTTGAAAATGGACAAAGGTTTTTCAATAATGTAATGTGGCGTTTGTTCTCAGGATTGTTCCATGACTTTACGCATGGAAAAATGCTTGTCAAGATAACAAGATGTCGAGATGGAATCAAACGTCGATAATAATGCAAAATCATGGAAAAAGTGCAGGTCTACAAGTTGCAATTGGATGGCGATGATTACTGCCGAAAGAGAGTTCAACTCTTAAATGAGTGCACAGGTGATACTTATTCAAGAAACATGATCTCACAGTTTGTTTGTCAAACATCAACAGCAACCAACATGAGTTCTAAGAACCACAGATTGGAAGCAACTTTTATGAGAGGAAATCAGCATTTCCTATTAATGTACCAGCGTACATGCTGTATACATGGAGCCCCCGGCTGGTCTCCGAAAGCAACAGTGACAACACGTAAGCCCATGCAATTTTAATACATGGCTTCACGAATCATCGAAGATATATTTTCTGTGCCTCAGATGTCATTTAATTCATATAATGCTTAGTTTGCACAGCGAGTCCTGAATTGTTCTGCATTAGCAATCCTGCCCACACATACGCCCAGCGCAGGCCCGGGCCACGTCATTTGTACAAACGATTTGGATTCGCCCATCAATTACTGACTAGGTCTGGCGTATGTCTCCGTAATGCCTCTTGTAATAAAATATTCATATAAGTTACCCGAACACAAATAAATTCTGATATTTGTGGGTTGATGGTCACGGTTTATAGAGGCGCTGAAAATCCCCTGATGTCTTTCGCCAGCGCATCTTCAGTGGCCCCGGTATCCTGATGCCGCATCCTATAATAAATTCCCACTTCACCTAGGGTTTTCTCATAAGCAACATGATTTGTTGGATTGGAATACTTATGATTCTCAGATTTTGTCCAGGTAAGTTTATTTTTTCTTGTTGAAGTTGATAGTAAGTAAAACAAAACACATGATAAGCGAGAGCTTGCAGAAACAGCACACATGTGCTTAACAGATATAATCTTCTGTCAACCACTTCTCAAAAAAATTTCATGGACAGTACGGGCGCAATTAGAGGCAGCGGCGGATGGAACCGCCATAGATTTTTAATATTTTTGGTTAAAAACACAGTTTCGACGAAATCAGGCGCACATTTGAAGTCAATTAGACAACAACTTCATTGACAACGTTTCCAGCAATAAATAATAAATAAATAAAAACTAAAAAGTAGTTATACAGGTTAATTCAGATTATTTTAACCTATTTTGCTCAACACGTGATCAATCTATAGTTAAAAAGTACATAAAGAGATGTTTAATCAAGCAATTCCTGAGATGGCTAATTACATCTTGCGTATAGGACAACATACACGTGATTACGTGATGACCAAGAAACAAAAGAAAACATATGAAAAGCAAAGAGTACGTTAAGATTTTGAAAGATGTTACCAGTGAGTTGAAAAACGTTTTGAGCAACACTTTCATGCAGTTTATTGGAAAGTTGTGGTCTTATTCATATAACATGGTTGGTATTATTGACAAACAGTAAAACCAAATGGACAAAGAGAAGGTATCTTAATTATTAGGACGATTGTGCAATGTTTTGCAAGACAAATGGACGCAATATGTAACCGTTTGAAAGCAAATTGACATATCAATAATCAAATAGGATCTCGACTTGACCGTTTCGCCAAGAATTTTGCTGCATTCCTCTCACCTGACAATGAATGGCAAAACGTCGGCAGCTAAGATTGTCCAAAACGGCACATTATTGCACAAATCGAACTGTGTTTAATCGGTGTTTAGAGAGATTAGCGAATCAAAAACAGGGAGACAAAAGTGTAGAATAACATGACCATGATGTGAGCTGCGTAAGGAAATAATCGCAAAGTTGGAACTTGATCAAAATGAATGAATAGTAACATTTGAGTGAAGCAATTCCAGTTGTTACACACAACCACATGTTCTTTGCGACAAAGGTCATTTACAAGTCGGGGAAAAAAAGGAAAAGACGAATACAATTCTGTTAGGAAATTTACAGCAGGGGTACCGATAGAGCGGGGTGAATTCCGTGGTGCGTATGGGATATTTACAAGGATATTAACCGGGCTAATCTTAAGTGGTAGTAGTTATCCAGTGGTAAAAAGTGATTGGGGAGGGGGGAACTACATTTCTCTTGGCGCCGCTCATAGATCACTCCTAAAGCAGTATTTACCGGTTACCTTTCTGCGTTTGTCAGCTTTAAAAACTTTAACATACATCGTTCATTTCTTTAAGCTTACCCACCCGCCCCCCACCCGCATTAAAACTAACGATAAACTATTTATTGAAACAAAACGCTAGAAAGGAGAAGCATACGTACATTAACTATAAACATATCTATTTTACCTGCATTACCTAGTAGTACATTGAATGTGCTCAACAAGAGGTTCTCCCGAACAAAAGTGTATCCACCATTTGTATTACAGTGTTTACAAACTTAACATTCGCGATTTGCATATTTGTATTAAAAATAATAGAAATGATTTTTAGTTTGGATCTACCCTTTTTATGCGGGGCACCAGAAAGATAAATTATATACAAGACATACAGTGTCATTTCTGTGACTAAAGTACATTCACGATTTAAGAACTGATCAAACTAAAACAGTAGATCATGAAATAGGTACATATGTATATTATGTTGGGTCTGTGCTAGCACCCGATACCCACGTTCTCTGGGTAAACACAATGCCTTTAGTAGAAACTTTTTACAGGTACTATAAAACACAGTGCCAGTCACTTTAGTTAAAAGGAAAACTTGAACAACCTCGCAACACACGTTTTAACGAATAAGGGGGCTTCTATAACTCGTTTCCAGGAGAGGGCGTTTCCGCTTCCAACAAATCTTGATACTAATAATGTAATGTTCTAACTTCTTATACGTCCTAATAATGGACGCAAAGAAAGTGTTCTCAAGTCTTATTTCAACAATCACATGAGGTGCATTTTTCTCACCTACAGATTGCCTGTCAAGTCAGTCTCAAGAGCAAAACACTTTGCACTGCTTTTAAATTGTAGCCTTGCAACTTCAAAATCAATGTAATGAAATGCATAGTCTTCCTGTCTGCTACATGTCTTTCAATCTTTATATGACCGCCATTTCACATGGTTAACTTCATGAAAAAGTTTCTGTAATTACATATTGTAAACTTCATGAAAAAAGTTTTCTTTAAATACCTTTCAACTTAATACATTTCACACCATATGCACGTCTTCTTTTTCTTAAGGCGACATCGTGCAGACGCACATCAGTCTGTAATTTGTTAATTCATTATTACTTACATTTAGATATATGGTATTGAAATCTCATCCCAGATCAGTTAGATTTGTTTGATACAAATAAACACAAATATATATATATATATATATATATATATATATATATATATATATATATATATATATATATATATAAATATATACATATATAAATGTGCGTGTGTGGGTGGGTGGGTGGGTGGGTGTTTCACGGACTTTTATATGATACAATATAAATCTGTCGCACACCCAACTGACAGCGGTGCGCTTTGGTTTTCACATGGACACTTGTCCTTGATTTATAACTGGTTTCGTGTTGAAATTGGTTGAGTATCAGGTACACTTCGTCAGGTTACAGCAGTCTCATTGGCAGTGTTTACCTGCAGGTGCTTCCAGCCAGAATATCTGGATGGTCTAGTTCATTCCACAATGAAAGCGACAATCAATTCTGTTTTCAAATTGTGGTTTCCGTTCACAAATGACTGTTATGTCAACTTCTGTTGAACAAGCCCAGCGACCCCTTTCTTTATGCACTGTGATTATGCGTTAAGTGGATTTGTAAGTTGTATCTATGAAATAATGAAGAGCTTGGCAGACAATAAGTCGCCTTTATAATGATTGCTTGCCGCATTAAAATCTAATGTAAGTTAGATCTGTACATGGAAACATAATTATTTTATTCCAGCTGCTTATTACATACTGCCCCATTAAGAACAGTGATATGTCGAATTGTCAGCGTTAGCGGCTTCCTAACCTTGAATGAAATAGGCATGAGTCAATGCTGCAGCACGTTCAGAAAGCAGCTCGCAATAGAAGAGTGTGTTTCAATTACACTTTGCCTGTCTATCCTGGCTGTCATGTTATACAGCAATTTATGACATTGTAACAGTTATAGCTACTGCAGAATCCAATACACTGGAAAATCCAATAAAGACCACCCACTTAAAGAGCCCATTTCTATATTAAGACCATAAATTTACATTTTTGTTTTGCCCTTAATTACCTCTTTCGATGCTAAATGCGACCTACGTCGAACTACGCAAGACGAACTGTTCCCATTTAGGGAGGATGCTAGACTCATATTCCTTGTAAAAAGACCTTTTCGTCAAGTACCAGCATGCGTATAGTTCCAGAGAATATAAAGGTCCGGGTCAACAGCTTTCCTCGGCGCCGAGGAATGCTGTTGACCGAGACAAAACCTGGCACGGAATGAGTTAAATTCTAACTACGACCGCTTCTAGATAGCTATTACGCCTCCATTTTCTCTCCCTTAGTTGGTCTAAACAGGGCGATGCTTCTATATTTTGTCCCACAGTCTAGTGTGAACCCATTGAAAGTAGGCGGAAGGTATCATTTTTGTTTGTATACCCATTGCTTGAATCGATTTGCTATGTGCTTGAAACATTTACGGATTTTGTAGGACTGTCGCAGGCAGACGTGTAATATGATTTATACCCTGTTACAGTGGCATGTTTCTCTAAAACTTTCCCTCCAACTATTATAATCAGCGACGACAGCCTATTAAGTGGTTTTGCAGACTTAACCAGCAAACCTTTTAACATAAATAACTTTTGTCATTAGTACAGTATCAAATTTTGAAAGTTCTGCCACTTATTGCCATGTCTGAAACAGCAGATCAAGACAAACAACGTATATTACATGTAGCTAACACTAATTGCGCATTAACACGACTCGCAGCAATCGCAGACCATCATGGACATCTCCAGCATGCGCTTCTAACAGTGAAACCATTACAACTGAATACATATTCAACTCAATGTATAATGAAACCAGCAGGTGCTATGTTTCGTGTAGGTACAGACAAAAATAGTATGACAATTTGAAAAGAGATGTAAAGTATCAAAAACCGATTTACACACATACATAGTGGTAAAATAAGATTCTATACGAATGTCACAATCCAGTCATCTCATCTCAGATAATGGCCTCTCGTTGCCACAGATGCATGTTCGGAAACCGTGGTCACGCTGCCTTGTCAACATGGGAATATGCATACAGCACAAATTACGTGTACTGTCCTGGTGAGTTAAATGGTTGCCGGGAATCTTTTTACATAAATTCCATTTCTCTCCGCAGAATTTATTTGAATGCTGTCATGAAACACGATTGGTTGTAGTCTTGTGATTTACCAGAGGAGATAGGTGTTAGTTTGACAATTAAAAGTGCAAATTTTTCTGCTGAACATCTATGTTTATTCAGTGGTAGTTGGAAGATTGTTTTGCCTGGGGGGAGGGGGGGGGAATTAAGAACCAGCATCACCACTGCAGCACCACTGGCACATCTCGACTGGTTCAAAAGCTTCTGTGGTAACAAATGTTTTTTTTTAGATATTTATTGTGTGGCCAATATGGCTTCTTTGAATATGAATTAATATTTATGATTGGTTTACCATTATGTTCAAACATTTTGCTGATTAATTCTAAAAGTAATGACACAATAACCACACAATCAATTTAAGCTTATTCCGGTTTCACTGAAATGTCGGGGTGTAGTTTTGATGGACAAACTGGCAAGGTTGACATACCTTTCAGTCTGACATTTGAAGTTAGGAGGTAAGTCCTTTACATGATGCCAGATGGACACAGTCGCGCAGGCGCCAATGTTCATTCTGTCAATTTAGTACCTGTCTCTGTACCTGACAGATAATCGGAACTTTTACCAGCTCAAGATGAGATACACATTCCTGTAGTTAGGCTAATTTCTGTTAACGATAATAAACCCACAATAAGCATATAGCTTGATGAGTTCAAACTATTCCGTATGCTATTGTCAAGCACATCAAAACATAAAAAGCATATAGCTAGGCTTACCAAAAATAGTCTATCGTTAAAAACCAACAGAAGTGGACAATGCACATTGTTCTGGGTTTTGCAATGCAGTCACGGAAATGATTCTTTGAACATCATTTCAAAGAAAACAAAACCACAATTAAACCAGTTATAATGGATGTACAACGATATTTTTTTTCATGATCCAAAGTTGCATCATTGCCGTTTGAAGCGTTTCTGCAAGATTTTGAACGAATCGTCAAATCATTTCATAAATCCATAGTCGTGGCTTTATTACATGAGCGCACAGCGCAGAGGTAGTGAGGTCGGTCAGACTTCCATCGACTGCTTTTACTTTATACTGCATTTGAAAAAACCCATACTACTTACTTTACAATGTGGTTTGCCGCCAGAGCGTAAAACTGAGCACTGCGTGCAGCAATCTTGTAAAGAGCTCGAGTAATGCGGTCATAACAAGAAATCAGGCAGAAGAAAATGGCGTCACTTCAAAGCAGAATTTTCAACGGAGGGCTACGGAAGGCATTTATTATTGACTGTGACCAAGTTGTGCCCATTCAATAATTACATGAAATGACAATACTTACAATACCATAACCACGGCAAATCGACACAAAAGACCACTGGTGAGCAAATCGGCCGTGGTTGTAGTGCAAGCGCGCCTTATGCATTGAACAGTATGATGTCTAAAATAAGTGAATTTAAATGGAACCGGAACTCTCATTGTCAGTTAGCTCAATGTTTGGAGTAACTATAGACGATGGTCGAGCTGACCGATTTACTGTGCATAAAGGTAGAGCCACATCACAGGTTGTGTGGGCTTTTTACCAACCAATCAGGAACAACAATGGCAATACAAAAGACCACATAGTCTTTATTTAGTCATTTTGAAGGTAATACAGATGCAATTAGACTCACTGTATGTTTTAGTATTGGTCACATTTATGTATTTTATCCAGGCCCTCCTGCTGGGTGTACAGAGCAGCTGAGATTAAATTATATAATACATTTGAAGTTATAAATGTGTATCAATGCAGAATGCTATGTATTACAAATGTCAGCATCAAAAAGTACCTCAGATACACAATACTGTAAGTGAGCTGTTCAAACTATCTGTAAGGGAGCTGTCAAGCATATTCTGCAAGTGAGTTGTTTAAACTATTCGGTAAGTGAGCTGTCAAGCCTATGTAAATTCATATTTCTGCCCGTTGCAGGTTTGCATCCACTTTTTTTTACTGATATCTTTTCTTACGGCTTCTCTGTCATTTCTATCTTCTAAGTCAGAGCCTAGGAATTGCTAGGTTGGTTTGGATATGCCGCTTGACGTCATGCAGTCCAGTACTCTTTTAAAATATATAAGATTAGCTGTTTCAGGTGTGTGGCAGTAAATTATACTTCAGGTGCCTGATAACTTTTTTCTTTCTTTTTTGCTTGGGCATGAAACAACATGCTACTGTCCTATCAGGAAACTACAACCAAAAGCTTAAAATCAGGATCTGTCTATAAATATATACCGCGGATGACGTAATGACAGGAAGGAAAGCCCGACAGACATGCTTTGATTTGTTACATGGAAGGAGGATGTTCTAAATAATTAGTGAAATCATTTAGATCGACACACGGTAGCATTGTATCAAATGTCAGGACGCTTTGCACTTCCATTCACGCCACGCCAGAAGGTGCACATATAACCATCACAGATATGAATTATTGCCGATAGCATAATGTAAAAATTTAGCATAGCAAGTCATTTTCATTTTTAAATATTATCCGCCAGCCTATTATTGCCCTTTGCCGGTAAAATTAACTGATAATAATTCCTGTGCAGTGTGTTCATTTACATTGAATCTGCTCTCTCTCTCTCTCTCTCTCTCTCTCTCTCTCTCTCTCTCTCTCTCTCTCTCTCTCTCTCTCTCTCTCTCTCTCTCTCTCTCTCTCTCTCTCTCTCTCTCTCTCTCTCTCTCTCTCTCTCTCTCTCTCTCTCTCTCTCTCTCTCTCTCTCTCTCTCTCTCTCTCTCTCTCTCTCTCTCTCTCTCAGTATTTTCCTCTAATTAAAGTTCATGTCTTTTAAAATATCTCCACGGTACTCAAGTATACTACTTTGTGGCCTGGCCTGCTCAAACTGCACATTAACTAGAGCATAACGGTTATGACATAGAGAGCATATTTGAAATGAAACAATGATTTTTAAAACAGTAGATAGAGCAATTTTGCACAGAGTATGAATAGAATACATATTATTTTACATACATGCATAGCTCAACTGATATATTATAAATATAAATGTATGCACACATCTTTCTGAACAGGTAAGGGCATTCGTCATTTATGACCTAACATTTATGCGAGTATTTATATTCTTTTATTTCTTACGTCCTCCTGGGTGAAAACTAAAATGAGCGCGTTTAACTTATAGAATATTTTGTTTAAAAAACCGCTTTCCAGCTTTTGCCAAACCCCATGGGGTTCGATTTAGTTCAGAGAGAATGAAAATGAATGAGTGCCCCCTGCAAGCTTTTATTTTTTTAAGATAGCGCCATCGACATGCAAGGAAGCCACATGAGTGGCAATAACGTTCAGACTAATTCATAAGATACTTTAAAATAACTTCACCCTTACATGTCATATGAAGCAAAAGTTTAAAGGCTCCAAGATGGCGCTCTGAGGACTCACAAAATTCCAAAACGAGGTTTCATTCTCTTATCAATGCATCTTCGTCACATCGAAGAATATTTATGCTGTTTTTTATACGTTTAAAGTTGCATCCACTGATTCACATTTTTATGTACCAACTGTTTAAAGTGCAATGATATTTTGCCCCACTACTTTTTATTCGTTTACCAAATAGATTTATTCTAAAATAATTCACAGGAGCTACCCTGTCGCAAAAGCGTAAATGTTTTGTTCACAATGTTCCAAATACGGCCGGCAATTGAGCCTAGTGTAGTTGTAGTATGCAAACTAATATCCCAATGTCTTCTCAAGGTCAAACCAAGATCAAGTTTGTGTTATCTTTTGCGAGTATAGTCCTGTGTCAGCTTCCCTGAACATGATGCATGGCACTCGAACAAAACGCCACAATTTGTTTGCTTGGGATTTTTCTTTTTTTTTTTTCATTTTTCATGTGGAATGAAAAGAATAATCTCTAGTAATCGAACTACCAATGCCCAAATTCACAAAGCAAGAACAAACAGATAAGGTATTTTTATACGGCGGATGGGCTTGGCTCCATATATGTATGTATGTATATATATATATATATACATGTGTGTGTGCATGTGTAACCAAACAGAAAAAGGAGGGAAGTTACAGGAAAAACACAAGTTAAGCACGATACTTAAGTCAATATAGACATCACTTGCCAAGGTCACAGGAAAAACACAAGTGTAACACATTACTAAAGCCAAAATAGACACCACTTACCAAGGTTACACGAAAAGCACAGATGTAACACATTACTAAAGCCAAGACAGACATCACATACCAAGGTTACAGGAAAAACACAAGTGTAAGACATTACTAAAGCTAAGACAGACTTCACTTACCAAGGTTATAGGAAAAACACAGGTGTAACATGATACTCAAGCCAATGCAGACATCAATTGCGTACATTGCTTTGAAATTCAACTTCCATTAGACATTTCGTAGTTACATAGATGCAAAGAACAATTCAAATGCATTCTATGCGGCTGCACCGACATAATTGTAGGAGGACCTTATTTTGTGATCAGGTAGCAATGTATATTTACCCAACATGGATTAATAAAAAATAGAAAAGAATATTCGGGGCATTTGACAGAAAGGCCAATGTCACACTACATAACCTGCTGAATCCTAGCAGCAATACAATTCGTGAAATGAATTAATAAAATAAATGTGTGCTTTTCTTCGCAAAATCAGCTGATGTTGTCATGTAATGAGCAGCCAATGTACAGGCAGGTCTGATATGAACCAAATGAAACAAACAATTGATCTCAGTTTGAATTTTCAATGTATGGTAAAGATGAGTACATGCACCTGTTAAGCGAAGTAATCTGATATTCATCATAACGAAATAACATGTGCCCATCGTACCTTGTACTGAAAGGGGTGAACCTGGAGAAATATTGTTAAGTGCTGAATCAATTGCACGTGTGATAAAGAATCGTTTTACTTTTCCAGTTTCACCGTTTCTGTTTGAGTGAAGTTGCAACAGCGTTTTGGGGCCATTCGACTGGCGTATTCTTTTAACATTCTGTGGTCACATAGCCGTTCAACTATTTCAGGTGTTTTATTTGGGTGTCTCTGCTTCACTGCAATTTTTCTATGGTGGACATATCCACATTAAGGTAAATGCATAATGATGCGAGGTGCGCCATGACCATTCACGTTGCTGAAACACACAAAATTCCTCTTGATCTGCGTTGTTACCACATTGCTCTCATTTTGGCCATGAAAAAGGAATATAGCTGTTGATTGGTCTCTCTTAGATGCCATTATCGCAAAATGTACGGAATCAGTCGGGAGATAATTCCACCAGTGGACGTGACAGGAACAGGGTTTTTTTTGTTATTATCACGGTTCATCATGCGTATTAATGCCAGGCTACATTAAGCATAAAATTTTGATGCTTCCACCAGATTAAAGTACATCGATGTTCTAAAGGATGTATCAAGCCTAAGTTAGAACCCCCTTCCATTTTATACACTGACACAAAATACCGTGAAGTACAATAAATTGATAACTGAAGGCTTGTATCTCTTGTTCTGAGGCTGGTGTATTATCACACTTTTACAGCTGTGTGCCACTGCTGAGATAGCACAACAATTATTTCTGATAGCATATTGAATATTTTATAGCAGTTTATCAAACGACTGCAAAAGGCTTGTTGAATATTTGTATGTCACCTTGCCACCGGTACGGGCCCACTTAAAGTGTCAGTGTCAGGACCTGATAAACGTCGGTAAACCACAGTGGTGGCGACACCTGGAAGCACAAAGATCTCGTGCAAGTAATCGAACAATATCTTCCACTTTCTCCGCGGTTTCATTCCATAACAGCCGATCATGTTCAAGTGTGCAATAGATATTATAGGCAGAAACTTTGCCCAACAAGTACACAACATTTGTGAATTTAGGGTTACTAGCTTGACATTTGGTGGCCGAATTCTGTGGGTAATCACAGTTCATGTAGCCTTCAATGCCAGAAAATAATAATCTATATAGGGCTAACGCCACTGAATCGTGCTGCACATAAGGGTACCAACACTGTCTGCATGATTCATAATCATATTCATGATGTAAAGTGTGTGTCGAATGACCTTACAGATCTTTATTTGACAACACTCAGTTTGCTTGGTGCCCCCGTGAAACATTTGTACCGATATCAAAACAATTTTGTCTCAAAATTATTTGCATTGGCTCTTGAAATCAGGTATGTGTAGCTGCCATGGTCTCTTTACTCGGAAAACAAGCCTCCAAAGAGGCACGAATAGAATTAAACAAAGATTCCTTGCTGAAGTGGGTTTTACAAGTCTCATCATGCACTTATTCGCTTTACCTTAGTGCTCACATCGCCAGCGAAAACCGTGTCCGAATCTATATTCCTGCCATAATTATATTCCGTACCCCTCTGCATTCCGGATAAAATTTATACTCACTTATTCAACATACCTAAAAGATACACCATTGGAATTGTTGTATTTGTAATTACTGACTTGTAGTATTTTGGCGACTTTGTCGTGAAGCTGTGACCTCTTCTCCCCGCAGTAATGTAATAAGCTCTGATGCAACTATGTCAAATTAACCATAGGAGGCCCTAATGATGCGCGGATGTGCAAATTCTTAATTAAGGTTATCCTGGCAAGGTCTCTGTTTAATCATCTTGTATCTATTGTACTGGCCATGGCCTTATGAACTTCCTTTTTGTACTGTACTCTGAATACTGTGATGTCAACAATGGACTATAACATGTTTACGCCTTTAGTAGCTTCATAACAGGTTTACGCCTTGAGTAGCCTCACATCAAGTTTACATCTTTTTTAGATTTCATGTTCCCAATAGTCTGAAAAGAAAACGAAACAATATCCATGCTTATTTCATACATTTTCTTTATTTCTAGTCAGGTTTAAGTGTTTTAAAGCTTTCAAAATGGAAGCAGAGAATACACACACACAGATAGTGACACTATCTCAGAGATCCAAGTGTCAGTTTGTTTTATGATATATAGGCCAGAGTACTGTTCTGGACATTTTATAGGACAGCAGCACCCACTCATACTAATGTTTATTGGCAAAAATGTAATACACACCATGGAAATTACACCAACACACAGATTCAAGATAAGTCGTTCATGCACTATTCAACCGTATCAGAGTCAGGTGTTTCTGTTTAAAAGCATTTAAAATTTGCTAATTGCCTGGATTAGAATTTACAAGCTGCCGTTTGATAACACAAAGTACCTTTAACTACTCCTACCTGATTCTGAGGAATTCAATACCATTTTAGCCGGGACCAGATTTTAAGACACCTTCTTTTGCAATTTAAACACCCCATGCAGCTGTATTTCAGTTTTGTTTTGCATGAATGTGTAGGTGAAATAAAAATTGTTCACATAGAAGTATTAGAATTGCATGAGCATGATATGAATAAGTGGCTTATTTGTTACTCCGAAATTCATTAATGGTCATAGCAAAACTTGCAGTTCTTATTTATCCATCTGTTACATCATACATATATATAGACACATAGATCCTACATATATATATATATATATAACCTCTTAGTCATAACTATTATCTTTTGTATAAAGGTTATATAAATACATATATACATATGTATGTACATATATATATATATATATATATATATATATATATATATATATATATATGTATATATATATATAAAACAATGTTAGTTGGTTTTACATCTTGTTTCCAACGTTGAAATATGTGGTTTATGCTTGTGCTATCATTTTTTCTCACATTTCATTATGACAGTTGCATAACTTGATATCAATACTGGTACTGGTTGTATTCTTTTGTATTGGCTAGTAACATTTTAATACGTATTTCTCCATTTCATTTTTGGGGTGAATTTTTTATTTTTTTGCTTTTGCCTTGGTATAGCATTATTTTGGGATTTTTTTTATAATTATAATGGTATCATTTGTCGTAGCATTTGTTATATACATTTTGCACGTTCTAACCAATTCTCGCCCGGCCTCTGCATTGTGATCTCTCAACAACGAAAATTTTGCATGAAAATTATGAACATTGAGATTGCCCGTTCAAAGTTTCCAAAAGCTGAAAGGTCATATTAATGGCATTTAAAGATGAGAACAAATCTTGACACACTAAAGCCAATCGTGCAAAAAAAAATCGATGTTTAATTCATGGAAGTAGTTAAAATAGTGTTGTTTTACCCCAGTTTAAGACACACTGGGCCTGGCCACAAAGCCACCGGTGTCAGAGTGACCTCCCTGCCAACAAATCGTTTTCCAACTTCAAGAGTGCTGACAAATTCAGGTCAAAACTCCTGAAAGTTCTTTGTACCAAACAGCGCTAACATTATACACAAAATATAATTTGTTACTGTTTATACACTCAGGTTGAAAAAAGAGGTCCATATTTGGAGACACCGCTCCCTTGATACACCACCTGCCTTTTTAGACCTCATTCACCTGGTCTTCAAATCTATGTTAATTCAACTCCAATGAGAGGCCACCTCTTTTATGTGGCCACTTTATGACTTGCCCTAGGGGCGGTGTCTCAAAGCAGGGACTATTGTTGTTGTTGGGCAAGTTTGTAGTGAAAGTGGCATCCAAAACTACCTTCCTAAAAGACAGTTTCTTACAAGACCCCACCCTTAAGGATCATTCTTCAAGGGTTCTATGCCTGCACGCCCGGACGTACATTTCACACTCTGGGCCGGGTATATCTTAAAGGTGGACGTGATTTTCACGCTCTGGGAAATCTACGTCTTGAAGGCGCCATCGGCCTGTCCAATCGTCAGGTGGATCTCGCAGGAATACCCATCTCTTTTGTTTCAATATGGCGGCCGTTTTTTAAGGGTAACCAACAACCAAATTGTTCCCGTTTGTAGGCGTCAAACATGTTACAACTATTCACAGTGTTACGATGAAAAGGTATTATAATTTGGCGTACATAATACTATTCAAAATCATCAGTATCTCAGCCACTATCAAAACTCTGACCTTATGTCCTGTTGTGTCAATATTCAATAACATTATTTTTTCTATAGCTAATGTTTTGAGGGGAATTGTCGGCAACAACATCTCTCGGTAATTGATACCGTTTTGGTGTGTATGTGTGTGCTTTTTTTTAATTTTACAAAGAATTAGTTCCCAGCCGAAGGTCTGAATTATGGATTTAAATAATGCTTGACTGGGCTAGTGATGGACGCTTTAACTCTCTCAATCTCGGTACGACCCCTTCAGAAAATGATAATACCTTCATAATTAAACTTCCCTCTTGTGGGCTTCATACGAAATATTAGAGGTACTTTCAGTGGAATCTTGTGGACGGACGCGTTTATCACAGGCCAGGAATGTGTGTCCTTAAACGGAAATGAGCAAACTTAAAGATGCACTATGTGGAAGACTCCTTGAGGAAGACAGCCTTAAAGCTTTTGGACCCCTTAAAGATTGGCTTAAAGCTTCACCATCTTTAAAGACAACATTAAAGTTGTTTGGATCCTTAAAGACTCCCGTTTAGGACTTCTGACTACTTAAAAGCAGCCTTCAAATTTCTCAACCATTGATTTTACGCCCGCACGAAGATTTCGTGCAGCATGCACGACGGGTCCTTCAGCCATGCGGGCCAACGTTGAACAAACTACGCTTATTGGATCCTTGACACTCCAAGCTGCTCGAAATGCAGTGATAGAACTGCCGGTCTATAGTGCACAATGTATCCCGCCACAGGGAAAAGTTGTCCACGTTCTTACTCATATAGGGCAGCGAACCAGTTTACCTATCTGCACATATATATTGTTCTCTGAATTTTAATCGTCGTTAAAGTCACCATTCACAAATGTGTGTTACTTTATCGGTAATATTGGTAGGCAACGAACACAAACGTTACACACCAAAGAGCCGTTTGTATTCTCATAAAAAAATTCAAACACTATCCACTCAAAGAGGCAGAGAGTAAAACATTCTCCGCTTAAGGCTATACTTCTGCTTAGCAAAGGTGTCTACAAAATACGCTATAAAACAGAATAAATTAAAAATAAATCCCACAAAGTATACATTTTTGAACAGTATATAAAGTGGATTATTGTGTTTTGCCATTGTCATTTGTGTCACTTGCCTTGTGTTTGTGATGCAATTGCGCAAAGTGCACTTACGATTTTTCTAATTTTTCAGTTCGAAATGGATTCAACTTTTTAATTTTTCATTCAAACTTTGAATTTCTTGTGGCAAATTAAGAAGTAATACAAAGAGCTGGTCTCCCTTTTTGCAAATTTTGGCTTTGTCTGTTTTTTAGAAATGTTTGATGTTGGAAGGTTGACATCTCACTTGAACATTCATTTTGCGCAATTACTGTATATCCACAAAACAAGTAACACAAATGACTATGAAAAAACACACTTTTCCACTTAAACTACTTTTCAAAAAGATATACTTTGCTGGGCTTTTTTGTTTGTTTATTGTGTTTTATTGCCTATTTTGTGGACACGTCTGCTTTGCAGAAGTATATCATTAAAACAAAGAAATTGGAACCAGATGAAGAAATGTCATACGCGACCCGGTCGTTCCATGGTCACAAAACAAATATTGTGGACACGCCTAGTACTCTGATCATGTTTCATCAGGTGGACATGATTGGTGATGTAATGCAGAACAGGGCATGTTTACAGAGACAACAGCAAAAATACACACTGAATGCTTGTGGCTACTTTACAACATTATTTTGCAACATAGATCACACTGAGGTCATGCCGTTAATGTCATGTGCGATGCGTTGCATTCGACGTTTTGCTTCAAGGTGCATAAAAATGCGAATTATGCGACACGTGTTGCTGCCAAACCCTGTATGAAAATGCGGATTTAAATGGAAAGGACATACGGCACTTAGCTCTTTGAAAATGATGTGTGTGTGTGTGTGTGTGTGTGTGTGTGTGTGTGTGTGTGTGTGTGTGTGTGTGTGTGTGCCTTTGCTTTGTTTTGTTTTTGTTTTTTTTGGAGGGGTGTTATTATCTTTCTTTTTTGTTACTTTGCAAATCCCGCAGATAAACCACAACTTAAGCATTTTGCCCTAGTTACGTAGACCAACATTTTTTAAACGCGTAACAGCCACATGTCGTATCATGGTTTTCTAAGGAAGGTATCGGAAGGCCCACTTCCACCTGAACGAAATGATAGGACATCATTTTCATTGAAAAGAGGATCTGTTTGACGATATATTTTATTTATTTAGTTCACAAATTAGGCATATTCATCCTTGATACCTGCGTTAAATTTTAGGAACAACGTAAAAGTCTGTATGCGCGTTATTGCTGGGGGAACCAAAGCCCGCTCTCACTTTCAAACAGAAGTGTAAAAGTTTTCTGTTCATAAATTTTTACTCCAGGGTATTACAACACCCTCAAACTAAAGTTTGGTTTAGTGCCGAAAGCAAGTTCGTATGGCACGCCTGAACTGCTTTTATTAAAGCGATATTAACTTGAAGAGAGCACACCTTCATTATCTTCAAATTCTCCAGTTCATACTTTTAATGAGTGTATCATTCCAAGTGGAAGAAAGCGGAAAATTGAATGTCCAATATACATAATATCGAAAGATGAAACATAAAAGCAGGTTTAGAGAAAAAGATGAATGATGAATAAAGCAACACGTAAAAACGTCATCCCGCTCAAAAAATAATAATTGCTGTCGCATTCGAACAAAAACTCAGTTTCTTGGCAAACAAATGTAAACTATACATTTGTCATAAATATCTGCATTGTGTTCTTTTTCAGCATTGTTATGTTGTGGTAATCAAAACATCTTCATGAAAACGAGAGTTTTCCTATTCGCTTTAGCCCTTGTACGTTTAATTTTTAATCAATTGAGTTTTGAAAATGTTTAGCATAAAATCTTAAATTTCAGAATTTCAGTTTGAATTCTCTGTCTTTCTGTCTCTCTGTCTCTCTGTCTCTCTCTCTCTCTCTCTCTCTCTCTCTCTCTCTCTCTGTCTGTGTCTCTCTCTCTTTCTCTCTCTCTCTCTCTCTCTCTCTCTCTCTCTCTTTCACTCTATTTGCTTATACTATTATGAACGGAAGCACAATTAAAACAATGCGCAAGACCGGTCTGCATAATAAAGAAAGGTTTGTACTGGGATTTTAAAAAGTATTTTCAATGATAGAGTATAATTAGACAATATGAATGGTCAGTTTTCTGTTTCTTTAGCACCTGTTTCTCTTTAAATGGTGTTACATGTATGTTTAGTTTGCTGTTTCTGTAGCATCCGATTTTCTCTATAAATGCTGTTACATGTATGTTCAATTCCCTGTTTCTTTAGCATCAGATTCTCTATAAATGCTGTTATATGTATGGTCAGTTTCCTGTTTCTGTAGAATCAGACTTTCAATATAAATGCTGTTATATGTATGGTCAGTTTCCTCTCTCTTTAGCATCAGATTCCCTATGAATGCTGTTATACGCAGGGTCAGTTTCCTGTTTATTTTACCTTAGATTCTCTATAATGAATGAATTTTAGAACATCTTTGCTGGTATTCAAATCCTTACACACCATGGTGCCAAGCTACATGTCAGACATCTTTACAAAAGTATCAGACATTCATCAACGGACACACAGCGCATGTGGTGGAAGACTTTATGTGCCAAAAGCCAGTGTTATTGATTTTTAAAAACATTTTCAGCTTTCACGGGGCACAGCTGTATAACTCACTGCCCGCACAAGTGCGCACATGCCAGTCCTTCGTGTCTTTTAAATCGCAAGCAAAACAATTGTTTCAACGTAATTATATTATTTAATACATGGAAACTTTTGTCAAGTTTTAGTGCGATGCTTTCTTGTAATTTCCATCTTTTTCCATTATTTTCTGTATACGTATATTATTTGAGCTCTGTTCTATGTTACCACCCCACCCATTGTACTTTTTAAAGAGGGTCCCAGGGAAGATTAACTAAATATGGTCTGTACTCTGTATTAGAACCAGCTAACTGGGTTCGACCCTCTATCAATAAAGTTATACATACATAAATGTTATGCGTATGTTTAGGTGCGCTGTTTCTGTAGCATCAGACTTTTAAAAATGCTGTTATTTGCATAGTCAGGTTCCTGTTTCTGTCGCATCAGATTTTCTCTATAAATGCTGTTATATGTACGTTCATTTTCTTTTTACTAATCATTAGATTTTCTATAAATGCTGTTATATGTATTGTCAGTTTGATGTTTCTTCATCAGCAAAGTCTCTATAAATGCTGTTGTATGTATGGTCAGATGGATTTTCCTTTAGCGTCAAATTTTCTCTATAAATGCTGTTATTTTAATTGGGTGCTTTTTCATGTTTTTTAACATTAATATATTTTTTGTGTATATGAGTGTAACTGTTTGCCAAAAGGGCACATTTTGTAAAACTGATTTGACCAATAAATTAGTGGTGAGGCGGCAGTACCGGTACATGTACCTGAGTACTGTCATCCAATGTAAAAGTTGTTCTCCATTTGTGTGCATTGTATTTTGTCGAATTTGAAAATGTATCCCCGTTACAATGACTTCACAAAGCTTTTAATCACCGATGAAGTTACTTAACAACTCAAAACTGAACATGGCACACAAGTATCTAAAGACTAGGGTTGTATATCCCTGCTCCATGACATATGAAATTTAACAGCCCTCGTGTTTGTATGAGTATTATTCTGTAAACCTTGGTTTGTCGTCGGTACTTTGTGTTTCTACTTACAAAAGTTGCAAGTTAAAGTTCAAGCCTAATATACAGACGCATATATGAGTTTAGGTCAGTTTCATTACATCATTAGCATGTCCCTCTTTGTAGCTTTAGTTGACCCTATACATTATATATATATATATATATATATATATATATATATATATATATATATATATATATATACTACACGCATACAACACAAACATATCCACAGAACATTCCTCTATATTGCGTTATAGCATCACGGGCTTCCATTTTTACATACAGTAGAATCTCCGATTAAGCCAACCTCCATAAGGAGACCATTTCTATATTAAAACCACCAATTTACAGAACCGTTTTGGTTTTCCTTACTCAAATTATATCCACATTAAGACCACTTCCTTTAAAGACCACATTTTAGTCCCTTATCTGGTCTTAATGGGGTTATTCCACTGTATATGTGCATATATACTACGTGCATATATATCAACAGAACCTTTCGCTACATTGCGTTAAATCATCATTGGCTTCTGCTATGTGTGATAATACATTTTGTGTTGATTTAACAGTTTTGGAATTGTGCATCCGTCTTGTGTTGCTTTGATTGCTAAAAACCATAAAAGATCCCCAAAAATGGAACAGCAAAGGTACCTAAAAGCATAACATCAACGCGCCCGGTGCCTTCTTTAAAGATTAATAATAGTATCCTGCACATGAAAAAACATTCCTTCCCCCAGGCAAAGAGTGTATGCTATAACACATAGATGACCAATCAAGACCACTTAACTTACCAAAAAAATATCCAATAGCAGCAGTGTAATGACTTATTGTCTTCATATACGTCGAATGCCAGTCTTTCGCAATCGTTTGTTTTCTCCCATAAAGCAAAGACAGATTCGTGGTAAGATTTTCTCGGATTTGAGTGAGTCACAAGCAATTGGATATATGAAAAACACGCATTGAACACAAGGTCTGTACATAAAATGTTTATAGGCCATGGAAGGCTGATTATCAAGGCCCCCTGTTGGTCGTTACCCTTACCTGACTATGCCATAAAACGTAGTCAACCGTTCCCCTTGGACAGTATTGTGCTCGCTGCGTTCACAGGAACGCGGTTAACCGTTGGCATCTTCGTCTTATTAGACATCTTTCACATATTTTGCCCCACGTGTAGCTGTCGGCCGCGCTTGCCGTTGAAGTGTGAAGAGGTTGTGATGGGTATATCTAAAATATAGTCCATGTATCTTGTCGGCTTTAGATTTAGAGCAAGATGCATCTCATGGCCTTCCGGACTCTGCCCAATGCCACAAATTTACTTCCCAAATATATCTCTTCATGGCTTTACTTTTCATTCCGTACGTCTGCATTCTGTATGAATTGCATGCACAATATACACTTTCTCATTCCTCCTTTGCATGTTAAAATATATAATGAAAAAATCGGCTACACCAAGGAGGTTGGGAAGGACGTGACAAACACGCTGTTAATGCGCAATGTTGAAATAGCCTCATATATATATATATATATATATATATATATATATATATATATATATATATATATATATATATATATATATATATATATATATATATACAAAGGATTGAGAATATCTACAAAAAGGATCAAATAAAAATCATCTAAGTACCATTGATGATAACTTTCATCCGACCGGTGAAATGAAATAGCAAGATAAGATAGGTCCGTCTATCTATCCCGAATAGCGCATTTTTATAGGGTGTCAACATAGTACCCGAAACTTCTGAACGTTGTTTAATATTTCGTGATGGCTATATATAATATTCAGGCGTGCCCACGAGATATTATGTCGTCATCATGATTTACAAAAAAAAAAAAAAAAAAATCATATGTCCATTTAGAATTTCCGTAAAAAGGGTAGCGGTGGTCCAAAAATCTAAAGTCATCATAGTTTCATGAGCCTATTCTGCTGAACATGAATAAAGCCCATCCAATGATGCCAACATATTATGCTTTTAAAAGTGCAAACGAATAGATGCCAAGGATTTTTTGACCGTTGGGACTGCGGCCAAATGTTGGTCATGTTCTACAATTTGAAGTTTATCCCTATTATTTTTCGAAAACAAACATTCGTGCTGCCTGTTTTGCTTCCCATTCAATAGTGTCAAGTGTAGGAACTACTGTGGCACAGGATAATAATAATGATATTAATGATAATAATGATAATAATAACAAATTATTATTATCGTTATGCTTATCATTATTGTAATTATTATTAATATTATTATGATGATTATTATCATATATATTAATAATAATAATAATAAATTATTGTCATCATCATCATCATCATCATCATCATTATTATTATTATTATTATTATTATTATTATTATTATTATTATTATTATTATTATTATTATTATTATTATTATTATTATTATTATTAAACAGTATAGCCTGTTCCGTCAAGGACTGTTTTACCACAGGATCCAGGAGGCAGATCTTATCTCTATTATACCAAGCTTAATGTGGAATGAGTCCAATGTACCCTGAAAAAACTTACGGCGTTCAGCAGGTGTTCATGAACCTTGTCAGAAGCGAACCCCAAACCGTCGCGAAATTCCGACCCTATTAATGAACAATGTACCAACATGCAAGGGAGATCAACTAAGATGTTCTACTCATGCGCTTCCCGCCGCGCTATCCAGGAATTGTTTTCAACTTTCGATACAGGCCCACTTTTGAACGAAAGTTTTAATCGTTCAGCAGGGAAGATTGTGTGGAGAATCGAACGCATTATGTCTCTTCTACTTCGACAAACGCATAACTTAAATTGAAGAGAGACTGGTGTTGGTCATCGTGTATCAGATTCACACAACAAAAAGATGGACCTAAATCCCTTCCAGTGAATAATGGTTGCCTCCTGTTGGTGCCTTGAAACAACTTTTTTGTACCCAGCAACCGATCAAACTCACACAAATCCACACATGCTTATGTTTGTATGTATACATGCGTTTGTGTGTGAAAGTAAAAAAGAGGAAAGTTTTACAGCTTCACCATTTTTTTTCCAACATTTATTCATTTGGAAAATATCTTTCCTTGATCCGAGATAGGTAAAATTACATGGATCATACATTGTATGCAAAAAACGTTTTCGGCATATCCCTTCTCTAATAAGTTGTTTCAAGGGGCTTGTTTTAAGATCGGTCTCAATATGGGATTAAAATTTTAAAAAGCAGGTGGCTGAACAATTTCCAAATTTTGTACATCTTGTTATTACCCCCATTCGTTTAAATGGAGATCTTCAACACAACGCTAAAGTTAAGAGTACTGAGTATTGTTTTAGATTTTATTGACCAAAAATTATCATCAATAATAATAATAATAATAATAATAATAATAATAATAATAATAATAATAATAATAATAATAATAATAATAATAATAATAATAATAATAATAATAATAATAATAATAATAATGTGTAGCTTGAATTTTCAAGTAATTACAGCAAAACTGTATGGAGGATGATGACACGAAACTATGTACGTACGTACCATATATGTAAGTCGAACTCTCCAATATAATAGTGATGCGAGAATCTTAATTTTTGTAACAACCCATCCCTTAATTTTTGTAACAACCCATCCCGTGCACCTGTTTTGTGCACGTTGATTTCTCTTGCAACTTCACATAACAAGGTCTAGCCTTCCACAATAATTCCTGCTGTTTTACTGAAAATCCCAGGTTTTTTCAACAAAAACTTCTTCAGCTGTGTCAAATTGGGATTTGGAGACAGATGGAGCGACGCTAATTTGTTTTGAATTTCATTGAAGTTTAGGATAAAATAAGTTGGTGGTCTATTTTACGACTGTTAAACCGTGTCTTTTGAAATATTCAGACGTGACGTTATCAAAATAGATGCGTTTCTTGTAACTGCCTGCACATCCGGGAGCCCTATCCTCAGCAGCAGATGGCGACCGAAGACTTGCAAATACCCCGTAAAATTCCATTTTCATTGTTTTGCTCGACAACTTTTGAATGGGGTTGGCCCTTGCATGCTTAACGATAATTAAGGCAGCAAATCGTTTGCAAGAGTTCCACATTGGCGGTATTTGTGGAGGTTATGCACTTCTTGTGTAAATAAAAGGAATCATGCTTCGATTATTTTACAACGGTATGCATCGAAAATACTGCCGCTCATTTTGACAGGAAGTTTAAGTAGGTGTGTTGACAGGGTGAACTAAAGTAACTACTGAAATCCAGATTCTCCATGACTTTCCGAAACATACATGTTGCTGAGTTCCAAGCTTGGTCGCTCTCGTACTCCGGATATCAGTGAATGGCGTTGTCCCCACGAATTTGCGCGGCTGTGATACCGCACGGGATTCACCATTCTAAACAAAACAAAAAAATAAAAAAAACACAAAAGTTCAACGCATTCAAATATTTGTTATTATTATTATTATTATTATTATTATTATTATTATTATTATTATTATTATTATTATTATTATTATTATTATTATTATTATTATTATTATTATTATTATTATTATTATTATTATTGTTATTATTATTATTATTATTATTATTATTATTATTATTGTTGTTGTTGTTGTTGTTGTCGTTGTTGTTATTATTATTATTATCAGAATTTTGTATATATATATATATATTATTTATTTATTGTTTAATTGTACATGGACATCCAAATGTTGAGGCTCGCCAGACATATAAGTCACACATCATGTATAGTACATACAGGACGTATACCGAATAGTATTCATATTTAACAGCATGAGTATATCACTCATAATATTTCCACTTAGAGTGATCTCTCACTTTTGCTAGGTTGGTTGATTGACGTGTCGGCTGGCTTTTTTGTTTGTTTTTTTTTGTTTTTTTTTTGGGGGGGGTATAACTTTCTTCTTCGGCATTTTCCTCTAGTTTCACAGTTATAGCAGACTGCTTCGGCATTTTCCTCTAGTTTCATAGTTATAGCAGACTGCTATTCCACGATGTTGGAAACAGGTCTTTCATGAACATCGATACACCTCACTTCAGGGCTTTGAACAATTGTGCGCAAATTATGTACACGGGCTTAAAATGAAAGTAACTGCTCATGCACGGAGTGCGTTATGCGGGAACCCTATTGGAACAAGGTCACACATAAAAGTTTTGTCGGGGATTTTAGGCTACTCTTTTACCAAAGCGTCCATTTCTTCAATTCCAGAATAGTTGTCAGAAGCAACTTTTTTCGATGTGTGTTTCAAAATGCACCCAGGAGTGTCAAACAAGGGAATGCGACGAACAATCTTGGGCTGCTCTACACGTTTTCTGCTTGCCTGAGCTGGTTCAATCCCAGTAGATTCTGTATCAAATCAAATTCAATTGATCAAAGGCGTTTGATTAAAGCTAAATCTAACAAAATTCGAATGCAACTCGAATTAAATCCGAATAGAATAAATCAAGTTGGTCTGTCATAAATTTCTGTCTGGTACGTCTTGTGCGTGAAAACCTTGTCATTTGAGTTGACATTACTCTTTCTCTATCCCCCAATTACGCATGCTCATGCAATCAAACCTAAGAAAACTGAGGCAAGTGCTGAATGTATGGCAGATAGGCTTCTGTTGCGGGATTTAGATTTGTTTGTTGTATGTGGTCTTTTCTCCATTGGTTTAAACATATTTTATCTGCAAAAACAATTGCCATGTGACACAATGCCTTATGAAGGCCTCTTGTACATGAGTTGACAATAAAACAGAAAGTGTATAACATCTAGATAACAAATAGAGAACGCGCAGGACATAAAAAATATGATGGAAAAGGGGGGACAGAATAAGGAGGTGGGTCGGCGTTATATCCGTAACTGCATGAATATACAGTTGGAGGTAACAATAAGTACAAATATAGATGATTTATCTTTGTAAAACTTTACCTTGTGTCTAACCATGTAGCTTATTATGATGGCACAAATGCAACCCGATACTAGGACTGCTGAACATTGAATCGTCCAGTGGTTCATATATATTTGTGCTTTGAATATATCCCCATTTATCTCCAATTACTTTTGGTGACAATCCAAAAAGTAAGGTTTTTAAATTGAAGTCTGCAAGTGGCATTATTTCAGTTCGGAGTTCATCTCTCGCCGTAACGTATTTGTTGCACTTCAAGATATAATGAAAACTGTCCTCAGCCGAGGTACCACAGAAATAAAGTGGTGACTCGATTAGATTCATCCTGTACAAATTTCGTTCAGCTGGATACAGCTCATTGTCTGTCTAGCATGAATCATACCTATCCTTCGCATCACCAAAATAAAACATTTCATTCAATTTGGCTTGGATTTATTCAATTTTTCCTTTAATTCATCTAAATCTTCGAAGTTTATAACCGATTGTGAAAGAAGGTTCCATTTGCACACTGTGAAAGGGAAAAAATTACAGAAAGCGTTTGTATGGGCATAGATTTAGCTAATATTCTGCCTTGACCTATATCATATCTAGTTCGTTCTTCAACAGGATGTGGAATTAAATTACATAAATACGAGGGAGCCAGTCCATTAACTATTTTGTATATAAGCATATGTTCGTGTTTCTGTCTTCGTCCAGAAAGGGGCTCGAATCCCGTTTCAGCATATATCCTAACATGGGTAGTAGGGCCAAGAGCACCTGAAACAACTATGGTTGCAGCCATCTGAACACTTTCAAGAATGTCTCTGTCTGACCGTGTGGGTCCATCCAGACTACATTTGCATATTCTAAGCAGAAATACAAAGATTTAAGTGCACGTCTATTAAGTTTGTACTGTAGACATTTCAAAATGCCTATCAATTTCCTTGGTCTAGGTACAATATAATTAATGACCAGGTAAGATCCGAAGACAATGTAACACGAAAGTATTTGTGTTGTTCAACACTGTCAATTTTTTTTTGTTCAAATACTAGATCGGGGTTGTCAGCGAGCTTTTTCTTTTTACCAATTATTTAAAAACCGGCCGGTACTTTTAGACCTGTATCTACTATCGGGGCAACCTTCCCCACTAAGCGCCATCTTTGACGCACCGCCCAGTGCTGCCAGTTAGTATTCATAACGGGGGGGGGGGGGGGTAACGTCAGTGTCTGATACAATATCCCAATCCTGGCGCCACCCCCGCTCACAACTGGTAACTTCAAGGCATTGTATTTACATTTTCAGGTGATGCTCACGATGGAAAATTATCCATTATATATTGTACATTACATTCATTCTACAAATTAACCTTCCCATAACACTAACCACACACATAATTTGGGCACAACTTCTTCAAAATATCCAATTGGGAATAACCTACGGACTTGGCTGCCATTTGCAAAATTGTGGATTCCACACCCAATGGTTTATAAAGAAGGGTAGTAATGGGACGATCTTGGGGGGGGGGCTTATAATATATGAAACCAAAAGTACATATTTTGCAAATATTTTAGAGCATTAATAATGAAATGATATATGCTGTGGTCGCGATTCACTTTGATATCCAAATGAAATATATTTTTGTGCGACTATCCCGCAATGCATTGCACCATGTTCAAAATGGTTCTCACCCACACCAGGGTATCGTGTCGCATTTGGATTTATAACTAGCGATGATAACTACTTCAGACACAACCGAGGGGGCAGATTAAAGTTAAGATAGTTAGTCATGTTTTAAAAGTACTATGACAATCGTTTGCCCTGGTAGCTCGGAGAACGGACACCTGAAACCTAGCGAAATATAACGATAAGGATCACAGAACAAGCATGGCTACGCAACTATCCTGTTTCCCCGGCCCAAGTTAACCATCCAGACAAGTTGAAATAAAATGCTGTGTTCGAGTTGACTTGACTTCAAAATAACGGCACACGACGGCCGCTATATCCATAAAATCTTTCAGTCAAGGTCGATCAATTTTTATTAGAGAAGGGTGGTTTGAACCTTTTTTATGTGTCATAAAATTTATTTAGGGTCGGGCCTTTTCAGTAGGGTCGTTCGGGTTATCGGAGCCACACATATAGTTTGGCTAGGCTTTAGCTAACTTGGACATTTGTTGAAACATGTTTACAATGGATGTTCTTTCCCCTTGTAGCACATTGCCTCCTTTGACGTCGGTTTAATTTGTTACCTGGGCACAGCCGGAGGCACTTGTTACTAAATAAAAGTTTCTTGTATGATGTAAGGTTTTGTTTTAATGTCACTGTAATTTCTACTGGGTTGTCAATTTGAATATAAAGGGTGGTGACGTCTCGCTGGCGTAGTTGGGCTAAAGCTGCCTAGATCAAAATTCTACAGAGGAACGTGAGCCACATGTACAAAACACTTCCATATTTATAGGTTAGACAGGGGCCCTTAAGCTTGTGGAGCGTTAACAGTTTGGACTGCGGAATAGGGTAACGACAACCGGGAAGTGGTTCTGGACATAAAAACTCTAGTATAATCAACCTAAAGTACATTTCAGACTGCACAAGGTCTGTTATATCGTTCACGTAAATAGGGAATAAGAGTGGGCCTAATACTGTGGGACACCTGCTCCAACATTACCCCATTCAGAAACTTCCCCTTGAATAACGACACGTTGAGAGCGATCCTGAAGATAAATATAAATCAACTGAAATAAAGGTCTTTGGAATTCCGCCTACTCCATTTCATAAATTAAACATGGATGATAGACTTTATCAAATGCCTTATTTGTATTGCAAAATATTAAACAAAACTTCTTTTTTGTAACTCAGCGGCTTTATAAAAATTATGATACAGATACACCAATTGATTTACATTCCCATCACCTGGGATGAATTCCGATTGCTTTGCTGATAAGGAGTAATATATCTATATGTAAACTTGGGGGGGGGGGGTAATTATGATGTCCGTTAAATAATAATAACTATCCTAACTATTTTCTTTGCTGTTTAACTTTTGGTGACTTCAATTTGTTCTGTTCAAAATGAATCGAATGCAGTCATATGACGTAATTATATATAATTATTATGATTATATGACATAAGTCAACAAGTTGCTTGGATGCACTATGGGCACAGAAAAATTTGGTGGTTCTGAAAGGAGTCCAGCGAATGGCCACTTAATATATTTTGGGGTTTCCTTGTAGTAATACTTATAAAGCCCGTCTTGTTAAGTGCAACCTGCAACCCCTGTCCTACAAGGCGTGAGTTGTTGGGTTTGGTATTTTTATACCAATAGTATGCAGTAAAACTTGATATTCTATTTCCAGTTCAAGCAAATAGCCTGGACCTGCGCAACTCAAAGAATGGCATCCGTTTTAAGCCTTCCCGTTGCCGTACTGAAACATTTCGCTAGTCATATGCAAATCGTACAATAGTCACTTGGAACAGCTTAGCTTGCAGAATCAAGGCCTCCACAACAGTTTGTATGTTTAAAACCAGATTCAGCCAGCATTACAATAGCTTGAGGGCTGAGTACTTTGATTCCTTCAACACATGTGCTTGGACAAGTAAATGTTTCTGTGGGAAATGCAGGGGATAAGTATATAACTCCACTCTTGAAATATGTAATTATTCTATCTGTTAATTGTATATTATTGCCGAGTTCAGAATGAACACCCCTGTCACATGTATTGTTCAATTACTTATATGTTACAGTATCCCTTGCTTTAATGTTGTATTACATATGTCACTTTTGTTCTAATCTCATCACCATCAATTTACAGCGTCAACTGTGTTCATCTTTGTCACCTACTTCATGGAGGAGTCGACTCGCGTAGGTGTCTCACCTGTTTGAGTTTTCCCAATCGGCAGATTTTACGCTTTTGATCACTTGCATATATATATATATATATATATATATATATATATATATATATATATATATATACACCAGTATCGATATTTTTGCGGCTGATTAAAGTTCAATTCTTTTAAGTAACGTTTCGGAAACAGTTGTTTTAGGTTCAAAATATTACAATTCCAAAATCCACTAGGGGTAAAGAGTACTCAAGGACAAAGCCTCCTGACTAAGAGTGCTTAAGGCCGCCTTACTTAGCAGACTCAAGGACAAGGCCTCCTGACTAAGAGTAGTGGAGGACAAGGCTTTCTGACTATTAAGCTGTTCAAAAGCTGGTTGTTCCAGGAGCAGAGTACACTAAATTAGGCGCTGGAATGCATGTCTGGAAGCGAAATGATAAACCGTGTTTGCATTATAAAATTTGAATTCACAGGCTCATTATCCATATATATGTGTATGTATATATGTATATATATATATACATATACATATACATATACATATACATATACATATACATATACATATACATATACATACAGAGAGAGAGAGAGATCATTTCTTTATTTAGATAGGTAAAAACATATTGTGCTTCAGTACCGATATGTATTTCCGTGCCAAAGCTGACTGCAAAAATCAGGGCAAATTGACTAAACATCATCCGCAAAAAATCAATCCGATTTTGAAAGAAAAAAAAATTATCTCAGTTTTTCTATACTGGAGTCTCTCTGTCTAGAACCCCTTCCTGGTTGCTTAACCCAACTCCGCAGTTCACACTCTATACACTCCATAAGCTAACATGTACCTGTCTAACCTATATAGATGTGGAGGTACAATTGTATATATTGCTCTCTGTAGATTTTTGACCCAGGCTGCATTAGCCAAAATTAGTGTTTTCAGCGGGTAACTAGCCAGAACATGTTTTGAAGCCTATACCAGTACATGTCACTCTGAGTAACGGCTACGTGTCTAAGCTAAATAAGTGAAGTTTTGCTCATAGATGTAGGGTTTCAATGTGTATAAAGAATACCTATCAAACCAAACATAATTACTGAATTTGCACATGACAAGTTCAGGTAAGTATAATTTGACTTGCCCTTGAACTAGTTTGTACCCTTTCTGGCTATATATAACTGAAGTAGAAACAAACTTGGGCCATATATGCAGTCCCAGTGATTATGAAATAAACAGTTACAGCCAGACACCTGTCTCAACCTGGGGATTCCTAACGAGTACTGTAACAATGGGCATCCTGTACCAAAAAGGTAAAACAAACCCGATGTTGATACATATTCCCTAGCATGAAAGTCTCTAAAAATCAAGTTCTATTTAGTGTCAACTCTGAGTTAATATTTCAAAACAATGAAGTAAGTTGGTGATAAATGAGTAAATACTGCCAATTTCCGGCCAAGTGTTCATAATTTATGACAGAAGTGTATTTCTATTCTGGAGTTAGATCATTCATACCGTTAGCGAAATGGTGAAATTGACGCTTTGGTTTTCCTTTCTGTCTTATTCATAAAATTGGAGTATCATCTCATATATATATATATATATATATATATATATATATATATATATATATATATATATATATATATATATATATATATATATATATATGTATGTATGTATGTATGTATATGTATATGTATATGTATATGTATTTGTTTTTGTATTTGTGTCTTTTTGTCCAGAACCACTTCCAAACCAAACATAATTACTAAATTAAAATAGTACAAGTTCAGATAAGAACAACTTGACTTACCCCTACAGCAGTATGTACCCTTTTGAGCTGGATAGCTTACTTTAGTTAAGCCACCTGCCTTTGTACAACTGAAATAGAAACAAACTGGGGCATTATAGTCAGTCCCAGTAATTGTAAAATAAACAGTTGCAGCTAGACCACCCGTACAAATCGAGGGAAATCCTAACAAGTACTGTAGCAATAGACACCCTGCCCCAGAAACGTTAAACAAACTCCATGGTGACACCTGCTCCTCTCTTTGAAAGTTTCCAAACCATAAAGCTGTATTTCGCTGCCAATCCTGAGTTAATGTTTCAACATAAATGGGTCAAGTTTGTGACATTTGAGTAAATACTATCAAGTCTGAGTAATTTTTTGACATTGAGTAAATGTGCACTTAGACATGTCAGAAAAGAATGAAAGCCATTAGCATTTAAGTCAAAAACATGTCATCAATACCCAATTTTTCTTAACCAGATTTTAAATACAATTAGGCAAACTTCTAACAGTGTGTGTGTGCGTGCGTGCGTGCGTGCGTGCGTGCGTGCGTGTGTGTGTGTGTGTGTGTGTGTGTGTGTGTGTGTGTGTGTGTGTGTGTGTGTGTGTGTGTGTGTGTAATTGCAGGTAAAGATCAATGGTGAGACTGGTTTGCTGGCTGCCATAAACTTGCGCCAGACTTTTATTCTTGTCTCAGCTCTGGCGGTAATTGACATCTGCGGGAAAAAAACATTTTTTTTTTGGCAAAGATACGCAAATCTTACAAGTTACTACCAAAAAATAAAAAGAGTGGGCACACAGTAGGAAATCTGGAACAATTAAAATATATTTTGCTGCAAGATTAAAAAGTTATATGATATTCTTGAAACTCTAACAATCACGCATTAAAATCATTTGCAAACCAAGATATGACCAAAAGCACACACAGCTGATATACAAGTATGCAAACCTTTCTTTTAAACTAGAGCGGCGAAAACTACGAAGACCTTTAACAAAAACGGTGAACTCAAATTTACCAAGGTAGACTCGCCCCTGGGCTGTACAGATCATAGTGCACTGTTGCACTCTGTGGCTTCTGGTGCGGCGTGCTTTGTGGGGAAACGCCAGCACGCTGGGCGACAAGTACCTTGCCCGTGGTATCATTATAATGGACCCACTAATGGCAGGTCAATTTTCCTGCCAATACAATGTACACAGGTTGGTCATTTGATCACTTAGTTCTATAAGTAGTGCACACGCCGTATTTGTAAAGAACACGACTGGATACAACGGGGACCTATATGTTCACATCAGCTCAGGACGCCAGAGGAACCGGGCGACAATTAGAAATCTCTGCGGAACCCGTTGGATGAATAACTTATGAGCAGAGGTTAGCAACTTGCTTTATTATTTTGTGGTACATTTACCCTTTCGGTGACAAATTGAAAAAACAACAGGACAAGAGTGCGGGGATCTGCATGCTACAATGGACACGCTTTACCTATTTCTCAATTAACATTTGTCAGTATGCCATGGGATTAAGTGTATTTGTTGTTGAAGTTCGCAAAAGGAGATGCTTTCCTAAAGCAGAATGGACGTGTTTCAATGGAGTCATAGTTATGGCACATACACGCAATCTGTACTTGTTAATATAAATGAAAATGTCATATTTTCCAATTTTATGGCCCTTTTATGCCATAATGAACCCGCAGTTACGCCTGTTGAGTTCGATACAGGTGCATATATTTTGCAATAAAGTTATTGTATTTGTGTCTTTGTGTCCATAACCAATTCCTAGTAGTCATTATCCTATTCCGCGGTCCGAACTCTTTACTCTCCATAAGCTAACCTGTCCCTGTCTAACCTATACACATAAACAGGTTAGACAGGGACAGGGACAGGGACTAAGAAAATCTCCTATTTCCATGAAGATCTTGACCCTCGTTTTTCATAATGGTCGTACATGTATGTAATGCAATACCGTCTCTGATGTGCGTTATCGAGAAATTCGATGTGCACTTCGCTGCCAACAAGGATTATTTGCTTATGAAAAAAAGGATTGTTGTGATACTGAAATACATTAAAGATTTAAGGATTAAGAGCTTTGCGAAAGAAAAAGTAAGAAGGATGAAAGAAAGAGAGAGAGAAAGGAAGAAAGAAAGAAATCTGATTTTTCATCTAAGCTTGCAAGAACAAGTGCCTACCCCCTTTTAGTCATCATGTTCCATGCAAACAAAAGATTTCTAGAATACTGATATATATTGAGGATCTTTGCATTACACGCTTTTGCACAAAAGACAGACAGAGAGGGACAAAAAGCAAGGAAGAGACAAAGAAAAAGAAGAACGAAAGAAGGAAGAGTGAAAGTATAAGAAGAAAAAGAAATCTGATACGCCTTTATCAAATCTTGCAAGAACAGGTGCACACCAGATTTTACTCATCTTGTTGTTCCATGAAAACAAATAACTGTTTGAATACTGAAGTATATTAAAGATTTTTCTATTACAAGCTTTCGCATAAAAGAAAGACAGAGAGAGAAACAGAAAAAAAGATATCAAGAAATAAAAAAAATAAGATTTTAAAAACTCTTGCAAGAAAAAGTACATTCCAGACTCTTTTATCAAATTGTCGTATGTCACCATTTTCTGCGTATTGTCTGCGTAAATTCTGCCAAAAATGGTTACAGGAACAAGAGATCTTGCGTGCACCTAAACATGTTGCATGAACTCACACGCAAGAATTTTAGTCAAACATATTCATGTAGAGACGCATTTGCTCGATGTGGTCCGTACGCTTGCCAGGTCAAACGTTTTGGGGCCAACTCACCATACATTGCTAGCTTTCAAGCCATTCTGCAGTCTTGTTTTTAATTTTTTTTTTTTGGGGGGGGGGGTATGAATGCATTTCTCTTTATAAGTATGCCTCCATTTAAAAGCGAAAAATTAATTAGGGATGGTGGGTTGGGTGGCTGGGTGAATTTTGTTTCTCGGGAGATCCTGCTTGCTTTTTGCGGCTTTTTGTGTTCCTGCTGTTGGAAACATTTTGTTTCATGTATTTTATGTGTACTATGTGTAGGTTCAAAATGACAAGGAAACCAGCTTTTGACATACAGGTTTTCACGATTTACCGGGGCAGGACCCCTGATCTGCCTCCAAAGAAAAGAAACCCAATGCCTTGGCCACAATTCCTTTTCCTCAAATTTAAAAATATGTTCCTGATAGTTTCACATTTGAAATATTACCTTTAATTTTGATAACATAAGTAGCCATGGTATGGGCACCATCAAAATGAATAGACACACTGTACACTATTGCCTGCATAAATCCAGAATACTCAGTTCTCATTACCACATCCTCTTGTTTTGGATTATATATATATACATCGGGATGGAAATTAGGCTTGCTGTAGCTTATAGTTTTTTCGACTATAGATGAATTATACTACTGGTTCAGCATACTATTTTTCCCTCCTCCACCATGTATTTGAAGCTGCTATGCAAGTTTTTTGTTGTTCGTTTTTTTTTTTTTTTTTTGTTTTTTTGTTTTTGTTTTTTTTGTTTTGTTTTTTTTTTTGTTTTTGTTTTTGTTTTTTTTTGCTTTTTGTCTTTTGTGTTTTTTTTTTGTTTTTGTTTTGTTTTGTTTTTTGTTTTTGTTTTTTGTTTTTTGTGTTTTTTTTGGTTTTTGTTTTGGTTTTGGTTTTGGTTTTTGGGGATTTTGGGATAGTTTTGTTTTTTTCTTTGAACTTGTTTGAACTGAAAAGTAAATTGGGTGATAAGTGTATGGCCAAAAATACAGGAAATCCAAATTTTGGCCACTGGTTGACCAGAGATTAGCTCATGGCTGTGTGTTCCTTCAGCGTGCACTCATGGCTGCGAGTAAGTCTTTTACGCGGAAGCCTAATTCAGAGTTGTGGTGAAAGTTCTGTAAATCATGCTTTCTTTATAAATAGGGCGGTGGTCCCATAGTGTGCCTGTTTCCTGCTGGTGGTCGCTTGGCGAGATTTTGTTTCGCCAGAATTGCACATCTAAGGGTCATAATTTTCTTATAAAAACAAATCAAAGGGGCGTATTCCAGTTACCAGGACGCGTTATTATTGTACAAGTACTCCCTCTCTAAAAATGTGCTTTCGCAAGTCACTTACCTATCCAAAAACAGAATAATCCAAGTTGTTTTTTTATGTTAACTGTATATTACTGAAAATATACTCCATCAGTTATACATGAATATTCAGAGAAATAGCATGGAAGGATTTTATCATTCAATAAACCGGCAAAAAGTTTATCGATGTGAGTACATGACACATATATTTTCGATGGATGTAATCGATCGATCAGAGCGTACAGATGTCCAACTTGCAGGCAAAGCAGTTGGTGATAGGTTACATTATTTTGCTCGTATGGACAAGAAAATAAACAGCAACAGAGAAAAAATATTCCTTATTCTTTTGCAATCCGAATCTCACATTTCACTCTTTACCGAAATAATCGTTTTATTAGCTGTTGAACACAGGTAATCAGGACGTACTTTCGAATATATCTCTCTGCAAATCATACATTTTTTTGCCTACGAAGTTCTTTCAATATTGGGGCACCGACTTGTGGGTATATTTACTTACGTTTAATACATGAAATCTATATCCTTGTGGTTGATTTTTCCCTTACATATATGTATATGTATATATATATATACATATATATATATATATATATATATATATATATATATATATATATATATATATATATATATATATATATATATATATATATCATCAGTATTATGGTCCAACAATGTTGTATTTGACTATGGGTAAAGTTAGATAGCTCAATAACTCATTCCATCTAAATTTACAACTATTCGATTATAATTTAGGACAATTCTGATTTTTTTAAAGAATTTAGGGAATAATCGGTCAAAATTTAAGGATTAATTGATTTCTGATATTGCCATACGGCCGTGTCAATACATTAAAGTAGATCACTGTGTCATGAAAACTTTACAAGTAACACTTTCCAGGATAAATTGCTTGTAACATTTGTTCCTATTAAGGATGCACTGCATGAAAAAGTCTTATAGGATGCAGACAAGTAATAAGTAATGGATTTCAAGTTAGGTTGACAATATCAATGAACCATAAGTTCTATAAGTTCCTTAAAGTACCGCAGTTGTAAGGGACTTTTGTCTAAAATCGTATAGCGGTAATTTGCCAATTAAATGAGAAGCAGGCAAAAATATCTTGGACGAAACCAACACGTGACGCAAAACCTCCAGCGGCTGCTTCGTTCGTTATTATTTGGTCAAACTATATTCAACAATAGCAAAACACGCGAATTCTAACTGTAGATCAACAGTTTCTACATGTTTTTTTTTGTGCTCATAATATTCAAAATCCTGTCTTTCCAGGGGTTGTATTGGTTTTACCATTCGTTACGATAGCACTCAGTCACATCACACATGAACGTTTTGAAATTGCAAGAAGTATCAATAAATTTTATACCAGCTGCGTTTCGTTTTATAATACTGTATTGATCTTTCTTTACTCCTACTCTCATTTCGCCCTCATTCGGTATAAACGGTTTCAATCCAAGAAACAATCACAAGGAAACGTGACTCGAACTGTGCTTGTGGGCATGGTTTTACATTCCTTATCTTCCAGAGTCAACGTAGAAAAATGTGATGTAGATCTGAGCAAAACTAATTAAATTTGAGAGAGAGAAACAGACACAAAAACTATTAGTTTTGTTGTGGTTCCTAAGGATACATAGTTGTGCTTCATTTGCTCCTCAAGACTTATGCCAGTTTATCCAATGAATGATATATTAATGAATATTGAGATATGGCGGCTACAATGTCAATTATTATTATTATTATTATTATTATTATTATTATTATTATTATTATTATTATTATTATTATTATTATTATTATTATTATTATTATTATTATTATTATTATTTTCTGGCTGGGAAATTGTCACTAAAATGCGAAAACATGAAACTGATATGGGTTTTCTGGGGATATTTGGGTCTTTGATGCCCTTTGGAAGAGGCTTCTTGCAGGCAAGATGCCCCACTTCACCAGAAGGCACCAAAACATATTTCATGTTTCATTCGTCAATGTGCTTGCAGGTCTGGGATTTGTCCTACGGCTTCCAGAGGAGGCTGAGCCTACTGAATACAGGTAAGTTTACTTATTTATGCTAGCCGCCAGCAACATCTGATATAGGCTCAAATGTTATCTGCTTCTTTTTCTTGAATTATTGGTTGAGGTCGAATATTCTGTCATTAAGGGAAATGGTTCTAGTATAAACATGTTGTTCTTTCGAAAACTTAGAACCTAGATATCGTGACATTCGTTGCCCTTTATTTTTTATGTTTAATCCAATAATAGTCCCCGTGATATATAAATGTTAAAATCTGGCGTTTTTTCGTTTCGGACATTATAACCTCGGACTATGACAAAAAAAAAGAAACACCAAATCACTCGACTATAGAATAACAATACATCACAGGTCAAACAGCTGACGTGATGAAACTAGCACTTACCTTTTACGTTACCGCCTAGCGTCGGATTGTTCAACCTTGAATAAAGCAATTGTAATCAGTCTTTCAGTTGCGCCAAATGGTGATATCAGCAGCTGGACCCTGCCGTAGAATATGATGCTGTGAAGTTATATAATCTTCATATATTTGGTAACAGCATAACAGAGGGATAGATCCATAAATTGATAAAATAGAACCATGATTTTATTTACCTCTATGACCATAATATAAAAGTAGTTATGCCAGTTTGCATAAAATTCAAGCTGGTCTTTTCTCACTAAAATGAACAAACAAATTTACGGTTTCGTTGATTCATTCTTAGATATAGAGGTTCTTTTATTAGCTTGGTTTGCCAATATGACTTGCCATCACTCAATGCAATAAAACCTACAAAATATTCCTACTTTGAACGACAAATAATGACAAGAGGAACAGTACAGTAGCATAGCACTGGAAGCGCTATATAATCAATTAGACACCACATATATATGGCCTCAAAGCATGAATCCACATAAACCTGAAAATGTTGGAAATCTACAGCGCAAGGGCAAAATGTTATTGTCGTACTTTTTCGCTGCAAAATGAAGAAAAGTCAAACCAAAATTCTGAGGCCTGAGGAAAATATTGACGTGCTTTGGAAAAATTCCATTAGGGAGGTGAGGCTAATAGAAGCATTGCTAAAGACTTTCTTAGATTCCTCAAAAGAGTAATTAAGAGTATATCCTCCAGACATTACTCCTACTAATATAAAGTTGTACAATACAGAGATGGGATAAGCAACAAGCTAAGTTTCATGATAAGAAGCTTTGAATACCTCAGCATCACGTGACATCGGCTGTCAATGTTTCTGCTTGGCACGAGGGATATTATTAACATGATAAAAAGCATTCAAGCTGGAAGGAATAGTTTGTCACGATTCATTCCCGATTCATTTGTAAGCATGACGGAAAGAAAGGCAAAAGATGTGTTCAGTTTTAGAAGTGATTTTTACACAACTAAACTGATTGCTGTAATTATTGTTCAAATAAATGACCAATTCATCACTACCAGACATTTTTGTAACGTGTAATGTAGTTTACATGTTGCGAAATCAAGTTGCAATATGGTGTAGATTTATTTTAAAGCCTCTTCATCCCAACTAAAACTGCTTGATGACAGAGTATATATGCAAACAATAGGCACCCAGCAAAGTGAATATTTACACCCCAGAAGCCTTCATTTCCCTAGTTATGTATGTATTTGTGAACATAAAATTCAATTTAATTCCTGCCAAGACGAAAAATGCATACATTTTTCCAATTTGTTAATGAAAAAATGTAAATCCTGAATGCGTGCTATTTGCTGAAAATCCAAAGTTTTAACTTTTAACATAACTTTAAAGTTATAATAAATGATACAAACGTGTCAATATTATTATGAGCTGGTCAAATGCCATGCATATATTGCTGTATAAAATTGTGCATTGTATCTGGTTAGTGTAAACGTCCATTCATATGTGGTGCCTTCAATTCACTCAAAAAGATATCAAGACAAAATGACAACGTATGGCGTAGGCAACAGTCCAGAGATTGGCCGTTCTGGGCACAAATTCCCTTGTTGGAATCTCCGACTTTTCATAATATGGTCCATCTAGGTTGTAGGCACAGCCTCTACCAGGAGGTACTGCCTGAAGCATGATCTCATCGCAAATGGAAAAAGGTTGGACTGATGCATTGTGCTAGTTGGGTGGGAAACTTTCGAAAGTGTGTCATGGCAGATATCAGAATTTCTCTAGCTTATCCAATCATTTCAGAAGTAACATCTAGTGCTTTATATCACGAACATATTTTTATTTTCTCTGGATTGCCTAATAGTATACAAAGACTAATCTTGAGGCTCTCCACTATATCACCAACAACAAATTTTTTTAGGTCTTAAACTCCTTTGTTTTGATGATAAAGCAGGCAGGTACTATAAAATGTGTGGAATGTTTACATACCATGACTCCATATATGAGCCTGGTAAACAGGATTCCAGGTTACTACGCTTGAGGGTTGTAAAAAAAAAAGAGTGCCGCCGGAAAATCTGGTGTCAATAACACAAACTTGACCACATCAGTCAACAAAGTTCGAGAGCCGTGTTCAGTCCAGCCTGCGACAACACATTGAGAATTTCTGTGGACCACAAATTTCGAAAACAGGACTATTAAAGTTGCTGAAACCCCAGAGCCCGACAAATATTATTTACGTGCGGTAGCTCACATTCATCTCGACCAAACTCAGTGAGTCTGTTTCGCAAGCAACTCACATGCGTCCAAGCCAGAGTATTTCATTGGTCCGCTGGTCTGTTGCAAAATTGTTTCCTTGTCGTAAATGACGGTTTCACGTCTTAATAAATACTTTTCAATTACGTTTTCACATATGAACAGGAAAAAAAAAAATATATATACCCAAAACTATTAACAACATGGAAAACGTTTTTAAAAATCAACAAGTCGGTTGTTTATTTAATTATTTATTTGCTTGCTTGTTTGTACTTTACGGATGTCGGAATACAGTGAGGTGGTATTCTAGAAAAACCAGGCTGACATCACTTCTATGCCGGCTGATCGACAACATTCCTGATTAGCACACTGGATTTAAAGCAGCATGGGGTGAAGATATGATCCTTGGTTTACCTGCCAAATGTGCATCATGTTCCAGGAGTAAAACGTATCTGTCTTTTAGTCAATGGCCTGTTTAGAAAAATATCCTCTCCTCTTGTTGACTTAACTCATTCCACCCTAATGACGCTTTACCCACTAATATCTAAATGTCGTCTGCTAATTGTATTTCACTAATCTAGGGATTATTTTTTCAAAATTGTGGGTGAAACGCATGGAAGATCATTCTAATTTATATGCCCATGGTCAACAGCTTTCTTTGGCATGCGCCCAGAGCGCGCCAGAGAAAGCTGTTGACTCTGTCGGGGTGGAATGAGTTAAAGCATACGAATGGGTTATTTTTTTTACTAATGAAAAATAGTTTGATATCTTACTTGGTATTTTAGACAAAAAAATTTGCAATTTTTTTAGTGCGTTCACTCAACTTCACTAATGAATTGAATATTGTTTAACCATGATGCAATATATACATAATATAAAGCCCACACGTACCTTAATCCACACATAAAGTACAATGTGGTGAAAAGAGAGACAGAGAAGTAAAAATGTAAGAAATCAGCATCCTGCACCGCTACTGAATTATAAATCTTGATTTAAGTGCAAAGGATTGCGCCACCTGGTTCTTACTGAGGGACACAGGAATAAACATGAGGAGAGGATCATTTATAACAATATATTGTTGTTTTTTTAATTTTCTATTCGTAAAAAAAATTGTATGTGTGATTACGCCAACGTGCACCGAAAGTGTTAAGCCTATTGCTGACAAACAGACCACCAGCTCTACTGTCTTGTACATAGCCGTGGAATGTCCGAAATTCATTATTATAGTTGACAAGTGCATTGTTCAAGCATTGCATGTCAGCATTTGTCCACGATTGTGCTAGTCAGTTTGCTTGTGTTTCATAGTGTGAGTAATTTAGTGCTACCTATAGCATGTATGTTGATTTTGAAAGTTCCTACGACATAGACTTAAAATGAAAGGCCGTTATATTCTGACTATTGTATACCATATCGGGTTGTGCGTGTCATTTGTGACATAACTTTAGTTTCCCATTTATGCCTTTATATATAAACATAACAACATTGCAAGGTAGCACAGAACTGTAAAACAATCCCCGGTAAACATTTTAAGCAAAAAACAAAAAAAACATGGACCATTATGCAGCTGTTAGTGTACTCTATGATATTAGCAAGGTTGCTGTTAGTTGTTAGACGGTGCCAGGGTGCTACGGAGGGTCAGTCCTTCTTTTGGGGCATGGACTTACATAATTCTGTCTGAAGGAAGTTGATGGTATTGACTCTCATACACTACAACAGAGTATGACATTTACCCAGTCCATGTGGACAAAGGCCGGCGAACGTCGTACCTATACAACTATGTAGAAAACAGTTCCTTATGCTTACTATCACAGTTACGCACCCATGCACCCACCAACACTTACATGCATATATATATATATATACATATGTATATATATGTATATACATATATATATATATATATATATATATGTATATATATATATATATATATATATATATATGAAACAGCATCCAGCCAAATGAAAACGGTAAGTTGCTATGTCATGTCTTGATGTAGTTAATAAACACCACTGACACTATCAGCAGCTGGTATCCTCGTGCTGGTGAACCATAGAACAGCATGAAATTGTCTGATATGTTTCTTGGAAATTTGAAAACCATGGAAAGAACTGCTGTGGAATAAATTTTGGCTTATTTATTAATTTACTTGTGTTTGTTAATATCAATAGGCTGTACTGTTTATTTTTGTCACTTAAATTAGCCTTTTACGGTGACATAAAGTTTGATTATAGTTACCAGGGTGACTTAACAAGCTGAGTGGGGAAAGGTCACTACCTGCTCTCAATGACCTCTATCCCAAACAGAGGCCAAGCTTCTGCGCATGCCAAGCTGAGATACAAACTCGGCATATTGTTCACACATCGGCTTGTTTCGGGGGTGAAGGGACGCCATTTTATATAACTACTGGCATGTGATCAAATATTTATGCCTACTTACTTCCGTTTTACTATAAAATTTATCAGACGTAAACTTTACATGTGGATCATGTAAAGAAAAATTACATGAACCCACGGGGCCAGTGATATAGAAATGTGAGAGGGTTTTTATCTGTGTCCTTAACCATGCAAACAGATAGCTTCTATCGAAATAGACTTTTTCCAAAGAATTTCTCGTCATACAGTCCAATGCTGGGCATTGATTTTAACAATGGAGACAAGCTTTCGAAACCTGTATTACCATCTTGAACATCGTATATTCAACAGCAGTATATTAGGAATATTGAAATAAATGTCATTCTCCTTAACTCTTGATGTTGGTAAGTGTGCTAGCTTCGCTTAGCATGTCGATGTGTTGTTACACTTCATGCACGCTCAGACAAGATATCACTTTGGGAAAACTGGTGCAGTCAAGACCACCTGTGTCAGCACAAACTTCAAAATCACTTTACATAGGCCAGATAATTAACAGTTTGTAGTGTCATGCATCGAAGTGATATGAACAGACAAGCAAGAGAAGGTCTTGATTCGTTTACCAACCACACCCGTTTTGTGCCTCTGCCTTTATCGTTGGTGATGAGATACAAACCAGCCAATAAGAGTTGAAACGATGCGAGGTCCGTCTTCCACAACATAGTCAGTCGGAGAAACCTGGTGGAACAGGGGTAAACAACTTCTGTTGTAACGGGAAAGTGTGTGATATATTCCACAACTTAACCATCATCAGGTTAGTATATCATACTGGGACAAATAGCTCCCGTCTCAAGAGTGACCGCTCTTTCTCTCTCTCTCTCTCTCTCTCTCTCTCTCTCTCTCTCTCTCTCTCTCTCTCTCTCTCTCTCTCGCTCTCTCTCTCTGTGTCTCTCCCTCTCTCTGTCTCTCTCTCGCTCTCTCTCTCTGTCTCTCTCTCTGTCTCTCTCTCTGTCTCTCTCTCTCTCTCTCTCTCTCTCTCTCTCTCTCTCTCTCTTGCTCGTTTTTTATGCTTTTTAGTCTTTTTTTTCTTTTGTTCAGATAATAAACTACCTCTCCTGCTGGTGACACGTTGAATATGTCATATACATGTATTGCTGTTTGCTTTGATCCTCTCTGTTTGCATTGGACTACAGTTTTTCACCTTTACCTCCTTACAAGAGTGTTTTTCTTTTTGTCCTGAAACAGCTTACTGTAGGAAGATTGTGCACAAGTGACTGGTTTTCTCTGATAGGGCCGAACAGGAAGAGGTCATCATGGCTTTACATGCACACGAGTATAGACAATAAATTTGAAATAGTGACATCAAACGTTTAGGGGTTTTTTTCGAGTTTATTTGGGTAGGTTTGTCTCTCGTCTCGTCTTCGTATATTTAATGAAATGAATATTCTCTATATGTATATATGCTGGCGCCAAGTACAATTGAAAGGTGCTGAAAGTGGCTGTAGCTAGGATTTTTTTTGTCGATATTGATGATGTGAATATATGTATATGTATATGTATATGTAAATGCTACGCCTTATTTCGCCCAAGCATCCACCAAAAGAATAGCTTCTAACGCGTATAATGACCATGTACTCTAATGATTAAGGACAAGCAGAGCTGCTCTATAGCACCCTGGAAATCTAACAGAGTGTTTTCTTACAATTGGGTGTATTGGAAGGTACTGCATCATGGGATTAATATGCCGGTTGTAAAGAAGTATGCTTTCATCTTAAAATATTGGGAATTATCTGACAATGCGATGCATCAATAGAGTGTAGTGTACTCACCTTTCTTGTTTCCAGTCACTGCATATCATTTTTTGTAATACATTACTTGGCAAAATTGTGTTTTTGTTGCGCGTTTTGTTTCTGATGATTGATTCCACGAGTCCGTTTTGTGACATATATCACTGTTTTGACCTTTCGACCTTCAAGAACATGCTATGATAAAGCAAATAAAGTCTAATCTCTGTTTTTGAAGATGCCATGCAACTCTATGGCGAATATGATTTTAAACACTAATGCCAAGGCTCATTAACGTCTACACAAAAAGCCCCCATGCATTTCTAGTGCATGTCGATTTCCCGTGTTGATGGTGTTAATACCGCCAAGGCCGAGCAAAGTTTACACAAAGGTCCTCACTCTAATTGTATGCCGATTTCCCATGATGCGCTGGATATGTTTCACATCGATAGATTGGTTTATGCACCAACGTTTGAAACGGCATTCATAGTCCTATTTCAAAGGGTACGGCAGCTGCACCTTGTGACAGTTTTGTGTGCTTACCATATTGTTTTACTTTCGCTTTACCTAAAATTAGTACCCACAGATTTCTTTTCTCAGACTATCAACTTGTCCTTACGCAGGGGCTTTAGAATGATGATAAAAAGTCAGCAATCCTAATTTAGAACCATGACTAGCATTGGCATAAATGTTTTGCTAGACATGCATGTGGTTCTAATGAATGCTTCTTTCAGTGAAACTAGTCATCTATTGTAATTTATTTATCAGGTGTGAACGTTTCAAATTTTTACCATGCATATAGACTGCTTTTAGTCTGTTTCGATAAACAGTCAATTGGTGTATATCAGGTTTCAGTTGAGTCGAGCTGTACTTTTGTAATTTCTATGTCAGATACACTATTTAACGGAACACGAAAATTTGTTTTATTCCCCTAAATGATTATAAGGTACTTACCGCAATGGCAAAGCCGTCGGACTAGCAAGGCACAGATGTCTGAAGTCTACCAGCAGCGCATACAGAGGAACTTCCCGAATGTGTAATTCCTCCTCGCCATATACATTATCTCGACCTTAACTTAACATTTCCTGTCCTTCCCTCTTCAAAGCCATGCATTAATTACACTTGTTGGTGCCAGGCAGTTGCATTTATCTTCTCAATGTACACTTGGAAAGCGCTTTCTCTAATTTGTTAGAGATGGTACATAATTTACATCAATGTTTTTGCTTTCAAGTACTCATGGAAAGACGCATATATAGATATGATGTTAGCAATGATGATTGGACACACGAATGTTACGTCTCTAGTCCTGTGGAGAAATGACATGATGTTTGAAAAATTCGTTTTCAAATTTCAGCACGGGAAAGGTGTTTTATTTACTTACGTAATTTAAAATCGAACAATGGCATTAGTGTTGTTGTAACACTACTAAGTAAATATTTAGAGACATCGACTTTCAGCAAAATTGGGAACGATGAGAATATTAATCAATAATCAAATAAAACAAAACAAAAATAAGTGTATCAATATGTCCTGGTCTCCTTGAATAGTTATTCATTGTGGTAACTAAAGAGTGGTGGGAGTATTCAGATGTTCTTTTATTACCACTTAAGCAAATCTGAAAGCAGCCATATTTGCATAGGTACTGCCAAATGACGAATACAATGGCATTTAATATACTGTTCATACCCGTAGGACACAATTGTTAAGTCTTTAAAAGGTTTGTCAATGTGTATTACATTTTCAGGTTGGTGACGTCCCTTTAAAGCTCAGAACAAGAATTGTGTGATATATATGTAGTATTTAATTCACTGTGCAACCCTACTTTTACTGAAAAAAGTTAAGTTAGTGAGGCATATAATGACTAGAATCCAACTAAAAAATGCAAGCAGGAGGTCCAAAACTCGAAAGAGGACTCTTCCTATCAGAGGAATCAGCATAAATAAAACACGAGGGAATAGAATTCAGCTGTTACACAGCATTTGGCGTTTGAACTATTCGGATTAAAAGGTGTAAAATCTTTAAGCATTCTGAAACCATCGTGTTTGAGGCAGTACTATATGTACAATGTAGCGTTTGTGCATTGTGAAGTAACACGTTATGTTGGTGGGCATCAATGTTAAAAGTACTGAAGACGAAAGTGTGTCACTATATCCTGGTCTCCCCAAAAATGTTAAAACTACTATCAGATTCAGGTGTATGTTCGTGTTACAAGCTATCAAGTACAATATTTACTCCGACTTTCCTGACTTCAGCGTCCTCAATTTGCTTAAACAGTCTTATTAGTGGCTCGTAGTATATATCACTGTCTCGAACTGTTAAACGGTGCTTTAAGTTAAGTCCAGAATGCATCCTATGGCATTATCAATTCGAACATTTTCGGGAGTACATGCACCTTGACTCCGGGCCCTGGATCCGCTCCCAATGTGGTTTTGGTACCCAGTTATAGACCCCTACAAAAAAAGTAAAACACTTGCTGTTTTTGTCCTCCCTTGTGTGTGTGTGTGTGTGTGTGTGTGTGTGTGTGTGTGTGTGTGTGTGTGTGTGTGTGCTCTTTTGGCAGGATTTATGAGATGTGCTGTTGTAATTTCGAATACATGAATGAAGGTTCAATTTAAACGTCTGTACTCCTATATGAAAAGCCTATAACATGCTGGCATGGTTCCAAATGAACCAAATCAATTAATCCAACTCGAGGCACTGAAGAAATTATGAAAAACTAGCAGTAATTTACATATAACCCGCTTTGAGCATATTTGTTATTTTTAATCAATAGGCTATTGATTTTGTCGGTGAGTTTAAATTTGGCAGCGTGTAATTTGTCATTTAAATTATCAAACCAGTACCATATTAAGACAAAGCAGGGTTCATAGCTAACAGGCAGCCACTGCATACCAACAGACAATTTGGTCAGTTCTACAGCCAGGTCTTAACTTCGCAAAATGTCAATTTCCGTCATAATAACCCTTATCTGGTGTCTCTTATAAATGTGAGAAAATTATTCGACAAAGAGAAATAGAGTAGGTTACATGGGACATTGTCCAGTAGCTGCGAATGTTAACAAAACATATTGCCACTGATTTTTTCACAATAGGTGGTTTAGACGTTATTGGCCTTTGGCATAATGTGTTCCTGATCTGTGTTTGTGCCATAGGCAAGGTTAAGATACACCTTTACAATTGACTTTGTTTATATCTGCTGACACTGCTTAAGTGGTATACAATAGTTCCAATTCCCTTCAAGCAAACTTCGTCGCGTTTCGCAGCAATACTGATGCACATAAAGGATATGGGGCATTATATAAATCTCCATCCCGCACACAAAGACTCCCTTCTTTGCCCGAGATGTTTTTGTGAAGCTGTGCTGAGTGGACACTTACCTGCTTGACATTTGACTCCCTTCTGCAAATGCTTAGCGCATTGCTGGGAGCTTGTAGCAACATCCTGTGTCACCAGATGCTTGTACGTGTCATCTTGCCATGACCGTGACAAATCGCCACTGACAATGTTCTAACTATATTATTACTGCATTCCAGATATATCGCAGTAAGCCCGATTGCCAAAATCAATTCAACTATTAATGGAATTGCCATTAGACTTACATGTAGGATTTAATAAAGCCACCCAGAATACGTATGTATCACATGAATACAAGCGTGTGAGTACAGGTCTTCAGAGCAGAGCGGTAAAGCCATTCTGCTTAGGTTTTAAGGGATGCGGATGTCCAATACTCCACCAATATGTTCGTACTTGTGTATCAACCAGCACTTTGTCGTGACTCTTTCTCCATAAATATGCAGATACACTCTGACTATATTTATGATGCAAAGGTAGTCATACACACGTATCCAATTGTCAAGCTGTGTCTAAAGATGTATGGGTCACAATATGTAAGCTGTCATGGATCTATCGCAAACCAGTGTCCTCTATGAACCAAGAAATGAATTATCTGCTGACGAAAGTGAGTTGTACAGCTGTTGTTAAACTCAGTGTCATTGGTGTTGTTAGGTAGTGTCTAAAATAAGCATACGCGAAGTTACAAACTGCTACATACATGTACACAGAATATCTGGAGCTTATTTTATAAATATGGCCAAGGACCCTCTCTCGGGGCCTTGATATAGTCTACAACACCTCAAGACAATAGTCTATATGCGCAAGTCCACCCTACACTGTGTGTTTAAAGGTATATGGTAGCGCAGTTCGGGAATTGTGGTGGACAAATAAATTAGATGAGAAACAAAACTTTTTGCGGAGTGAAAAAGGCTTCCAAAACTACCTTCCTTAAAGACAGGTTCTTAGAAGATTCCACCCTTAAAGATAATTCTTCATGGACCCTATGCCTCCACGCCCGGACGTACACCTCACCCTCTTGGCCGTGTATGTCTTGAAGCCGGACGCGACTTTCACGCTCGGGGGTGTCAACGTCTCTAAGGCGGCACCGGCCTGCCCAATGGTCAGGTGGATCTCGCAGGTATACCGAATAGTATCTAATTTGTTTCAACATGGCGGCCGTTACAACGGGTATATTTTTAAGGGCTTTATGGCCCGACGTATTCATGATGTGTGTTTTATATGTACTTTGTACAATTTTTACACAATAAATAAATGAATTATGAATTTCAATAACTCTTGACTAGGGTCTGTGATACACGCTTTAACTCTTTTGAACTCTCAGTGACCCCTTTAGGAAATAATCATAACTTTATTCATAAACTTCATACCAAACATTAGAGGTACCTTTAGCGGGATCTTATAGATGGACGCGTTTATCACAGGCTAGGAACGTGTCTTTTTATCAAAATCAGCAAACTTAAAGGTACAATATGTTGAAGACTCCTTAAGGACACACTCTTCTCTAAGACAGCTCTAAAGCTTTAGGATTTTTTAAAACAACCTTAAAGATATTTGGCTCCTCAAAGACCCCCATTCCTGATATTTGACTCCTTAAAAGCCACCTTTCAGTTTCTAAACCATTGATTTCATGCCCGCCCGAAGATACCATGCAACAATTCTGCCAGGCAAGATTATATGTGACGCATAATGAAAATGCCCTAGTACACTCAACGACTCCCGTTTTATGCAAGTTTCCTTTTTGAGAAAACTGCATGACTAATTGGGTCAGGTGCTCCAATTTGTTTTTGGAGGGTCTGGCTTCCATTTTTAATGTGTTCAATGTGATACCTAAGTATTCAATTTGAGTGGCGGGGCCTGCGGTTTTGTGTTCGGCTAGTGGAATGCAGAGTTTCTTAAAAATCAAAGTCAAGATCGCCATCATGTGATCAGCCAATGTCTTGGGTCTGTCTATAGTGACGAAATCATCGAGAAGATGCAAGAGATAATCGATAGAGTAATTGTACTTTGCTACGTAACAAATTGTCTTTGACAACGAATCAAACAGTTCAGGGATTGACCTGCTACCGAAAGTCACACGTGTCTGAAAATAAATATCTAAACCAGGCAACCTGTTTCTCCACTTGACACCGTACCATAGCCACAATGAGGGATGTATAGGTATTTGTTTGAAACCGTCCTTGATATTGATTTACACAAAAGTGAGCCTCTTTCGTAGTTTTTTTATAACCCGAATGGCATCATCAACTGTCACATACGGAAGGGAATAGCTATATCCTTGTCAATCAGCTGGTTCAGGCTAGGATTATCTGGATCGTCTGGAGGGCCAGATAAATCAATGATCAGGCGTTTTTTACCAGAATATTTACCCTCGGCAACCCCGATCAGTATAAGCCGATATGCTTCAAACGGAGGTTTGTCAAAAGGACCAATCATGTAACCATTCTGTAGCTCAGATGCTGATGAGTCGGAAACGAAATCTCGGTTACTTCTTGCTAAGGTAAATGTTTACATCTATACTTTTCGTAGGCAATGTACTGACGCTTGTATGAAAACCATAAGGGAGGTCAGAAACAAGAAAATCCACAAAATTTTGATCAGGGTGAACCTTCAACTGCTTCTGTAGTTGTTCTATTTTGATAGGGGTTGACGCCTGCAAAATATCCAGGCACATAATGGCGCTGGGTTGTCAATGCGAGGAAATACCTTGTTTGAGAAGTTTTCTCTGATTTTTGTTCTCAGTGCTCTTGAATGACTCAGCTGAGTGCTCTCTAGGAGCATTACCTATTTCAGATCGTTTCACGGCAAAAGGGACAAAGAATTAGAGAAAAATCTTCTTTGCAAAGCTTGCTAATGTGTATACATTTACAGGGCTTGCGTTGACAGCCTCGTGCGGCGTTAAAATTGTTACATATTTCTCTGCCGCCAAACACGAACTTGCTCTGGCCACACATATCTGCCCCGAATTGGGATCACGGACCCGTTTGCCTTTTACGATGGAAAGACTTGTTAAAAGGTTGAAGTATCTGCATGCACATGTCAGTAGCATGCTCTACACTGGAACAATTTTCACAAGATACTAGCTTACACCCCGCGAAGTGCGAAGAAAGTAACTTGTCGTCTCGGCACGACCAGTCAACCTTGATATTGTATTTGTTGTAACAGTGCAGCTGCCCTGGCGGAAAAAGCGTTGTGGTATTCTTAGAACGTCGTTCCACCATAACGTGAAGCCATTTCAATAATGTCGTGTTCGTGGGCTGGTCTGCGGTATGCCCTGGAGGTCTGCCGCGGAGCCCGATATCGTGGCGAGGGGCATTTGGCATGGGCCCCAAAGTTGAATATGCTGACCAGTTTGGTGTCAGTTTGAGGAGGCTGTAGCCAACGTGAATTCTCGGGCCATAGAAGCACGGTCGACCGGATGGTCAAGCACGCTGTGGTCGTCACTACCACGTTCATGGCCTCGCTTTGTTCCCAGGTCCGCAGGCGGAACGTTAATCTCAGCACAGATGGGATGTCGTGGGATGTGCTGCCCGCGTCGCGGTCGGATACATGCTTTTCGTTGCTGTAGACTTCATACAATAGGAGACATTCATATTAACTGTGATCCTGCTCACTTCCTGTGTTGCCGGGGTAAGAGACTGATGCATCCACCATGATCAGGGAAGATTTGTATTACATACTACATAAACATCCATAAATAACACCTTCAACCAAAAGAGAGCCCATTCCTAATGAATTTGGGCATCCTTTATGTTTCAAATATATGTTAATACATTTTCTTAAGATTATTCTGTGTTTGTGTTGTTCATTTTGTTGAGAAAGTACTTTTGACCATGCTAAATATATGGATCTGCCCTGATGCAGGTGGCTCCCTTTTTTTGTTAAATAGGTGTTAGAGTAGGACTGCATTTAGATATGAATACATCCTATTGTCGCAATACCGCTGGACTTAAACCATCGGGTACACTAATCCCGATATTTTTTCAATTTAGTTTTTAACCTCTTGACATTCCATGAGGAAACACCTCTCCCCCGTGCACTGTCTCAACATTTGGTCCAAGAAACTTTGGCTGCGTTTCTTCTGCATGGGCTTTTCTATTTTTTTTCCCCATTGTTGTTTCTTTCAAGAAGGCGTAAGTGTTTGCACAGAAATGGAAAGAATGTCTTTCGTCACGAACCCTTAGAACTGAAGGGCGGCCTTAAGGAGTATAAGAATTTGGAATATACCTATCGGGTGTACACAGAGAAAACCCAGCTACTAGTACAGAAAAGACGGCGATATGAATAAGCGCCCACTTGTCAGTATAAATTTTAATTTAAGCTATGGCATATACACTGTACACAGAGAAAAACCAGCTGCTGGTACAAAAAAGGACGGTGATATGAGTGAGTGCATACTTGTCAGTATAAACTTTAATTTAAGACTATGGCCAATATATATATATATATATATATATATATATATATATATCCGTTCCCATTCAATCAAGGTATCTTGCCGCTGATATTTTTAATATATACTAAGTCTGTTAATAGTTATCGCGGAAACCGATGTTATGTAAGTGGTCCTGTGACCGTGAACTTTATGTCAAGGTTATCAAAATACAATACAAGCCTAGATAATACGACTGTACATATTCCTACCAAGGCGCATGATGTTTCGTTAACCTCTTCAAACTTTTTCGCAGGGAAACCAGAAATGTTGAAGGTCAAGAGGATGAAGCAGAAGCAAAGGAATTAACCGGCACTTATACAACAGACCTTCACGCTTCCACCATGACACATAATAATGGAGATGACTGACAACGGTTAAAACAAAAGTAGAAAATGCCGGCAACTTTTCTAGTCGATTAAAGAAGAAAGCACTATATTGTGTTTTAAAATCTGCCAAGCTATTACATTTCCTTAAAAAGTTTCAAAGGCTATTAAAACATTAGCACCATCATAGACAAACAATTGCTTGACAAATGTTTCCCAAGATAAGGTATAGAAATATTTGTATCTGTTGTATGTCTCGTGGGGTGCAAATTTAATTTCATCTAAAAGGTGCACTTGACCACTCTGCTAGTTCGGGGCTAATCATCCTGTACTCTTAAACATTTATGTAGTCATATGAAAGCGTCCCTATTCTCAATGAGCTGCCACTTCAAACTTTCTGCGTTATCTTCACTTTTCATTCTTACAGGATTGTAATAGACTAGTTCATAGGACTCGGATTTATTCAGTTCACTTCGGGCAGCGCACCCTGCTTTGTTTACATTTGGTGCTCGACCACGCTGGCCGGATTTTACGTGGAAGCATAAGAAAGTAAACCACAGGGTGTGGTTGGATTTAAAATCAAACCGTCAGCAAACTATTAATACACGCTTCACCACTGAGGTGACATTTTAGGTAAAAGATTTGCACTGTTCAACACAATCCATGCTGTAATCACTAGTTGTTAGCCGTGGCATCCGTCGTATTTGTAAACATATGACGGTGTGGGTCCAACTCGGCTACTTGCTGATTGGACAATCAGGCCGACAATGGAATGCATAATTAATTACGGCTCGGAAAAGTTCGGTACAACTCGGTATGAACAGGTCTATTGTAACCAATCATTCCAGCAGCTGCAATGCGCTGTCTCTGTGCAGTCTTCGGTTTTCACCTGCATGTATGCCCCGAATTATACCTATATAATGTTCTCAAGATAAAATAGTTGCTGTAAAATTGTAGAAATGTCCATATTTGCTTCGGTAAAAATCCACTCCCAAAGACCTTGAACTCCCATTCGTATTCCTTTTCCCCCGTACGCAACTTCATTTACTAGCATTAAGGGATAGCATATTTCATGCATAACAATTTCCCACTTCACCCAGAACCAACTATCATTCAATCATTTAGAGGGGACTAAAGCTGTATTCCAGGAGGCGCTGGTCGAGAGAAATACTGTTTCTGAGTGCGGAATGTTCCGTGTTGTCAATTTTAAAGCACAGGATGACGCTTTTATACTAATTTTAATCACGAAACACAACGTGTAAACTTAAGGCAGCAGTTCATCACATTCACCTTCAGATAAATCCTCGCATCGCTAGTATTACGGTGGCCAGGCCTAGGTGTCTGTACGCTCGGTGCTTATTGTTCCGACTAACGACAGGTATACTTATTTCAGTTATGAAAGCTTCCGGAAGCCTTGTTGCCCTTTTGCCAAAAAAAGTTATCTTTTCGTGTTAGTCTGCTTGTCTTTGCTTCTTTTTCTTCAGTTGAAACGCGAGCCAAGAGCCGCTTTTGTTGAAGGTTTGTGCGCAAGTAAAGTGGGAGGCCTGTAGCAAATTCGTCATTTTGTCGCCCTCTCGAAGCAGAACTCAGAACATATTTATTCGACATAAAACAAATGCAGTTTGAACAATATACAGCAAGATTACACGTACAACCAGTTGAAATACGGATAGGTGTCAATAGAGATCATAATATTGTCAGGAGATCCCAGCTTCATGCAAGGGTTAGATATCTGCTATCGCTGGAGCCACCTCATAGGATGATTTAGTAACTCATTATATCAGACGGTATTAACTAGTGATGGTTTTATATGAATGCTGGGTATGTTGCAGATTTAATTTTGAGGTTAGCATGAAAACATAACACGCTGGCAAACGTACAAAAGTTAAGAATTGTTACAAATTGGCTGTCAGGAGTGGTACATATATCAAGGTACTTGTTCACAAACATTTTGGTGTAACATGAAAACCATTCTAGGAATGTGTATAAATTTTGTCAATACTACATGAAGGCAAGTTACGCTGTAATTATGGAAAGAAGAATACAGTTTCTGGAACTCATTCTTACGGATATAGGGAAGGAAGGATCATCTCTGTGGCGGGCGAAATATGAATGTGTGGATGGGGCAACAGTAAAAATATTTTAGAAATATCCAGGTAATTGATTTGGAGCATATCTGAAATGAAATTTGAGTCCCTTTAAAAGAAATATATCTTGTACTTTGAGGAGATTCAGTATTTTGAAGATAGGATCTGTATGAGCGATATATTTCGCATAACACATTAAACAACAATTTTTTTCTGAAGCGAAAATATGTGATCACAGAAAAGCGCCAAGCAAGAATAGAATAATTTAGGTGTGATAAAAAGAGAGAATTGCACATGAGCAGCATACTTTTATTTGGGATATATGTATCTAATCTTTTAAAGAGTCCAAATACCCTAGACAGTTTTTTGCTGATTTCATTCAAATGGGGTTTCCAGTTTAAATTTTCTTTAATACGCAGACCAAGAAAATAAAATTCGTCTGCTCTTTATATATATATATATATATATATATATATATATATATATATATATATATATATATATATATATATATATATATATATATATATATAGTTCTTTCATATACAGATTAAAGGTTTGGATGTAGATTTGATACAGTACCCCAACAATGCATTAAGCTAGCTCCTTTTTATTTTGAGTACAAGATATGTTTTTCTACCTAATTTTTATTCTAATGTAATATATGAAGTTTTCAAAAGATACTTTCCTTTTGTTACACAACTCCCTATGCGTTAAATATTTGCTTTGTGTGCTTAAATTATCTGAGTGTAATAGCAGTTCTTGTCCATATTGTTGTATAGGCCAGCAATATGGACATTTGTGTAACATAAATTACGTCGCTGGTATAATGTTTGCTGATTCACCACCGTTGAAACTTTTGCAAGAATCTTTGAACATATGTACATCCCCAGAATATATGGGAAATTGTGCCTACCTCTGCTCAAAATTCTCAGGGATTGAATTTTGCAAGTCCCATTTTATACAGTCTGCTTCGAGTGATAACATAACAGTGTAGGATTGAAAGTTGACATGCCTGTAGCCTTGTTTCCATTGTACATTGATATAGGATAAAGAATATATTTTAGCCCATGCCTCATTAGTTATCATTGTAAATGTTTCTTGCCATTTTCTTACGCCTGTTGCTTTTTCTCTCTTTTCTTGTTCTATGAATATCCAATAAAAATCCTTACATTTTATTCCTTGTGAAATTTTTCCTGCCAGCTGTATTAGGATATGTCTGTGTCACAAACTAATCTCGGTGAAAGTGGCTGTGCAATCCAATACAGTTTCCATGACCCCGAAATAGCTGATCTTATGGCTAAATGATCTACAAAATTTACTGTTAACCCATATTTGTTTCCTAGTTGTTCATCACTCAAAAAAGTTCCATCAGTGTTTAAAATATCATTTATATAAAGGATGTCTTTTTCATACCACTTTTTGTAGAACATCGATTTTCCACCTCTTGTTTTATAGTCACTAAACCATATCTCTTCCATTCGAACTTAATTTAAGTTTTCTGGTTTCACATTAAATTTGAGGGACCTCCAGGTATTCAATTCTTGCTATCCATAAAACGTCCACTTTGAAATAAGTCTTCTAATTCAGATATGGAACAAATGCTCGAAAAACGGTTTTCCATTTGACGTTTGGACGAGCATACAAATGTTCAAGTAATAATTTTAAGCATAAAATTATATTTAAATTATAATGTTTTTACCTGAGATCCGAAAGGTATCATTTTCAAGCCCCCATCTTGAATTTTTTTCTATGCATGATGTTTTTAATTTTTTTGCAATACCACCTCTCCCTATATATAGTCGTTGACGTTCGGCTGTACTGTTTTTATGAACTTTGGAGGAGCACTCAACATTGACACTGGGTATATCAATGTGGATACTGCTAATGTTTTATTCTTATCTTATATAAATAGATTTCTAATATTCCATACTTTTGATAATTCTCTGGATGATGGAAGTCTAGATGTGAAATTTAAATTATCCATCACATCCTTATTTTCATGTTTATGAACACCCAATATCCAAAACTTTTCCTTACACCACTTCACTGGCAAGTCTCCATCTGTGGTATTTTTGTTAGCTCCAATCCACCTTGCCATGCTTCTCTCAAAGTTTGCTTTCAGCCCACTACACAGTTCAAATTCCTTTAACACCTTTAACGTAAGTCTTGCCGATTCTATATCTTTAACAAAGAAATTCGTGTCTTCTGTAAATTGTGATGTTTTAAATTCCTTATTTCAATTAACACCTTCCATGTCATTATTTGTTCGAAATTTAAAAGCCAATAATTCTACTGCCAAAATCAAGAGGAACAGTGACAGAAAGCGGCCCTGTCTTACAGCCCTACTAATTGGAAATAACTCATAGATATACCCGTTGTTGATGACACAACTACTTATATCTTGGTTAAGTACTCTGACCCTTTCTTTAGGCAATGTGTTCCAAAGTCGAAAATTTGTGACACTCTGATGAGGTAGTCCTAACTAAGGTGTCCAAAGCCTTTTCAAAATCAATTAAAAGTAGAAACCCTGGTATATCCTTGATGGATGAAAAATACAATATGTCTGTCATTGTTCTAATATTTTCGTGTGGTGACCTTTCATATTGATAGTCTGATCCTCGTGAATACGAGTTGATAAAATCGTTTTATTCTTTTTGCTAGGACTTAAGCTATTGTTTTGTAGTGAAGATTTAACAATGAAATAGATCTGCATTTTTAAGTATGTGCGTAACTTCTCTTTTAGGTATTAAAGTTATTATACCTCATCTTTGGTCTCTTGACAATTTTTTTTATTCTCAAAAGCATAGTTTAAGCTCAGATAAAGTAGTGTCGTTCAGACTGGAATTGGGACCTGTTTGCAAGATAATCGTGAAACCAATGTAGGGCTGTTATGCAAGTACGAAAAGCTTTATTTTGACTGAGAATATTATGATCTAAGGTGTCAAGGGCTTTGGAGGGGTCTACATATATACTGATCGTTATTTCACCTGTTTCAAGAGTTTCAATTATTTGGTCTGATTTGGTCTATAAATTCCAGGGCTGCAGTTTCAGTAGAGTGTAACTTTGTAACTCCCTGTTGACTTTTGTAAAATAAAAACTCGGACATGAAATAATCATAGAGCTGATCATTAACAACTTTTCGAAACTTGAATATTGTAAGTAGAAGAGAGACGGGTCTATAGTTCTAAGCAATTTACAACTTTGTCGGAACAATTCCCGTGGTAAAGGACTGATTAGTAATTAGAGTTAGAGGCTTGATTATTAGAGACGTTATGGCGTTGTAGAGGTTCATAGATAGATTATCGTTAAAATCTGCCTGAACAGTATTAAAAACTCTCCATCGAGAATGTATGAAAATTATAAGGTTTGGCTTGCTTGAAAATTTTGAGTCATCACCGAACAAATTACAACATCCTTTGTAAACATATTCCACATTATCATTTGCAAACATGAGATTGACCATGGGTGTGAAGGTTGACCACAAGGGTGACATCTCTTCACTAGAAAATTTACAATTGCACGTTATTACCTGTCCCTGTTATGTTAATACGACGAAAAGCAAGATAATTCATTGTCTAGTCTAGTGCATTTCTTCATTTCACCTTTAAGGATGTCGTGATTTATGGTATCAAATCAATTCTGAATGCCAAGGAAACATTACAGCAATGATCAGATCATCATTTACATTCGCAAATTATTCACTGACTCTATCTGCAGACGTGTGGGGCGTGTACTAGTGTTATTGATTCAAAATGACCCTTCATATCAGGGAAGTAATACAAATCCTGTCATGGGCATAATGATTTCTTGGAAGTATTATGCAACATGTTGTTCAATCTTATGCCTGGTTCCAAGCTGATTCACCTCACTCATGGCTTCAGACAAGCCTGGAGCTGGAATGGAATAACATACATGAAACATCACATTGCTCAGTTGCACACCTCTGTCTTGAGGTATGATAAATACGATGAGAGTGACATGCATAAACACGTGATTGCAAGACAAAAAAAAACTTGTTAAATGCTAATTGATATAGAAACATGAAAGAGAGTAGACATATGATTAAGAGCAGTATTTTCCCAATGTATGTTGAAAACTCTGAAAAATATTCTTTATGTATTTTAATATACATGTATATTGGAATCGACAAAACAGGGTTCACCAACTGGTGATCGCCTCTTTTTCCCTGTGCCAGTGAGAAAAAGGTTGTGATTTAGTCGATACTTTGATTTTGCCAGAGGAGAGCCGTTCATTTTGGAAACCCCTAATCTCCTGTATTGTCAATTTTTAAAGAATTGCTGCTATTTTTGTGGTTGAGATTCAATGTTTGACTCTGAAGAAAACCAACCACAAGCATTCGAGAAATAGCCTTGCTTGTTTGAGCACTGATGTTAAATGCAGCCTTGTACGTGGGCGTTATTTCTTGTGAAACCTCTAGTTGAATCCGAGTTCAAGCTAGAGTTGTTTACTCTTTGGACATTTGCAGAGTATTCACTCGTATACAAGCTCTGTAATATCATGCTGAAGCTACATTCAAAATACCTTTGGGGCATGTCTTGTGTTTTGTGTGCGGTTTTTCTACAGTATTATTCTAAATGTTGACACATATGGACTCTTAAGACTATCCTTCTTTTTCTGTACATTATAGATTATATTACTCTATTGAAGTCACTTGCAAATATGCAAAGTGATATTCTTGAACAGCCTGTTTTGCATAAGCCAAGACCAATATTACAGTACATGAAACAATTGGCCCACATAAATTTGGCATGATACAATTTAGCAGAACTAATCGCTCCCCCCCCCCCAAAAAAAAAAGTTGAAAAATGACATGCTCTCATGAAACAATTAGTTTTTATAAAATGCATACTATGGTCTAAATGTTTATTTATCTTTAGATCAGAGATCCAAATCATGAAATTATTTGTATAACTAATAATCCAACTGCTCCATTATTACCTTAGGAACTTGTTTTCACAAAAATCGTGCGTATACCTGAAAAGATATATTTTATGTTTACAAAAAAATTCTACTCAAGGACGCTAATTGCAGAAGTAAAGGTTGAGTACAGCGTTGCTTGAGATCCTTTCGTACTCTACCAAGCCCTACTTTTGAAAGGACAGTCATGTTTGTATTTGTATTTAAGGGGTGCACAGTAGACTCATATATGGCACGTGTTCGTTGATGTGATAGAGAATCTGCGTCTGCTATCAAGAATTTGAATTTACTTGAATCTGACCCTATGCAACTATAACGTCCTGTTATCTGGTAGCTTTTCCATTACTCTTTGTACCAGCTAATCACGGTGAAAAGCCCTGTTGGTACAGAATGCTTAAAAATATGTCTTAATCTTGGCATACCTCAAGTTTCAACTCTGTGCATTTGGCGATCTTTTCTTTTCTTAGAAATTTAAAAGTACAGGAAGCAAAACCTGAAGAAGCTTTTATATTTTCACAAAGATTGGATGAAGGATGGTGTGGTATTTGAGTGGAGGGACCATGTGGCAAGAACTGGCCAACATTCATGGCCTAGCCCACGTAGCATAACTCTAAGCATAAACAATGATTTGCCCGAGGGTATCTGCGTGCTTCCTCCTCCACATAAATACAAATAGCAGTTTATCCCCGTATTTTCCCAAAGAAATTCAGCTTTTAGACTAGAAGTCGCATCCGATATATAAAAATACGTGTGCAAAATCCTCTTTTTTTGCAGAATGTTGACAACTAATGAACGTTATATGGACTGTATACTTAACAATTATTAAGTGTTAGTAGTTATTAGTAGTTATATATTCAGAATTTTTTCTAAGCCAAGATGCATCAATCACCGTGTCTCCTGTCTGTCCCTTTATCTTTATTGCATTTATGGAATATTAACAAATTTCTTGCTTTATACCTCCTATGAAAGAAAATACTACGTCATTAAAATAGAACAGCAACAAATATATTTATTACAAGGAAAAAATTGTCAAACTCCATGTGCATTAGAAAATCTATTAATTCGGGGCAAACAATAAGAGAGATCACAGTTAGGGATTCCATTGTACTCCGCTTAACATACAACTCAATATACAAAATTGAATATATGTATATATGTACTATGCTCATTAATCTGTATTCCGTTGTATCTCAGACTTGATGTATATATATATAGATAAATATAAATATATATATATATATATATATATATATATATATATATACATATATATAGGGGTATGTATACACACATACATTCATATATATATATATATGGGGGTATGTGGGTGTGTGGGTGTGTGTATACTGTGAAAGAGTCCTGTTTGTGTTCAGTTTATAAGGCATATGAACCTTTATTATAAAGGACACTTCTTTTCTGTATATCAATGCATTTCAATCATTGTGCTCACTACTATTTGGCCGCTTGTTTCCCAGACAGCATAAGCCGATTTGAACTCCCAGGACAGAAATTGCACATGATGTCTGGGGTAACCTGCTATCTCAAAGCGTCTGCATATTAAATGGATTATATACGTTCATAACATGTTTACAGCAGGAGTAACAACTCCAGAATATATGACCTAAGGACAAACACATGTATTATCTTCGCTCGATATGGCGCTATTCTTTCTGCAATAACATTCCTTAGCACTGGAAAAAAAGTGTGGGACCAACAGGTTAAATTCTGCATTGATAATTGCGCGACATTAATAGCATGTGTACTTTCAATGTAGCAAACAAGGATGAAAAATTAAGAATTACCCAGAATTTTAGGAGCAGGTGTTTCTGATAACTTGAAACAGTCAGTACCTGATACCCGATACGTTTTTTTTTTCTTCAAGAAAAACCAAAAGCAATGGCCGAATAAGAATCAAGTTGCACGTACTTTCACCTACAACAATAGGTATCTTTCATGCCTTAATGAAACCAAATGTATGGTTGTGTAACTCAAAGTTGACCGTGTATCTTTTGGGATATATATATATGTGTGTGTGTGTGTGTGTGTGTGTGTGTGTGTGTGTGTGTGTGTGTGTGTGTGTGTGTGTGTGTGTGTGTGTGTGTGTGTGTGTGTGTCACATAGACAAACTTTTCGATTCCTGCATTTACTGTTGCTTTACACTTTCTTGTGCTTTTACGACTATGAACATTTCCTTTTAATTGCAGAAGAAGTTCCCTAACGCCCGAACTGGACACGACTCATATGAGCGCAATTGAGGCATGTATTCGCGCTCAGTGCCTTCCACACACAGGGGTTGCATTCACAGAATGCAGACGCCACTGCGAAAATAAAGGGGAAAGGGCGATGACAGGGTTGGATTACCTGAAGAAACAGAGGGCATGTGCTTTGTCCATGTGCTCAGATGCGCCTGCGCTGTTATATGACGAGTGCGTGAAAGAAAACTGTCTTTCAAGGGAGAATAAGGCAGCGCCAGCAGTGAAGCGTGGTGTCAGCGATGGACAACAGGTGGTGCAGCAATGCCGATTTAGAATTTGTGGTCATCTTAAGAGTCAAAGTTGGAAATCGTATCAAACCTGTGCCGACACAAACTGTTAATGAACTGTGTCCAGAAGCGCACTATTCTCTTTCTTTCAGGCAGAACGCTGTGCAGTCCAGTGCCGCTGTGAATCACACCATCCAGTGGTTTTGCCTCGGGTCTGTTTAAGTGTGTTTTGTGAAGCCTTGGCCCTTGTATTTCAAAGCATGCAGCTATGATTTGCATGGTTCACTTTAAATGTACTTGCTTACTCTGGTTTCTGTGACAACTAAATTTTGTAAACAAGGCTGACGCTTGTGAGTGTATTGTTTCATGCGGGTTCATGATGTTTGGAAATTAACTTTCAGACGTTATAATCTGAACGCTAATACCCTGTGTTTACGATAATTGCCGTCGTCCAACCCTATGGTCGTCAGGGACCTTTACTTCAAATATCTTCATGATTCGCCGCTGTGATGACTCTTTTAAAAAATATTTGCAGCTGTGAAGTTTCATTAAAATAAATTTAAGGTCAGCAGGTGGCAGTTGAAAAACCATCGACTATTTCTTCAATCACACATCGTTATTACCACGTTGTGATCAAGTAATTGTGGTGAGATTTTATCCGACTTCACGCGTTGAACGAGCGTAGCATGATACCTACTTTGCGCAAAACTAAACTTGCCACATGGCCAATTTAAAACCAATTTTTTACTCTTTATGCCCTATCTTTTGTGGTTGTTTTTGATGTAATATACTTTATTTCTTTAATGAAGATTAGACACATAGCCAAGGCTAATGCAGGTCTTTTCCTCGTATATAAACGTACAGAATTACACACTTTGTCACCATCACATTGAAAATAGGAAAAAAGAAAAAAAAAATGATATGAAATAAAATAAGAACAGGGACATTTACTTTCAAGTGTATTTACATACAGGAGATATGACCTTCAAAAACGGGCGCTAGTCAACAACATGATTATTATCATTATCGTCATCATCATCATCATCATCATCATCATCGTTGTCTTCATTGTCAGACTTTGACTGGTCTTTTAAAGGTCGCCTTGTATTGCAAATGTAGTTCATAGTGGCACCAACAATAGCGCAATTACTGTCATGAAAGAAGCTGGTCATGACCAAAACAAACACAATTTACTTTTGTCAACGTTGAAGAGATTATGAAATGAAAGACCAACTTGAGATGTCACAACAATATCATTGACTCTTGCCGAAAAGTGTTGTGTGTGTAAGGTAAAGAGTGGACACTGCAACAGAAAATGTAAGTTTGTTTCGGCATTGTAGCCGCAGCCACACGCTTGGGTGTCACATAAGCGTCTAGAAAATAAATGCCCACTTAAAGCACTGAAATCAACTCTTAATCGCTTAAGCAGTATGTTTGGCCTGCGAGGGCCGTGTTTCAAATGATCGCGTCTGGCAGAAAATTAACTGTTCTCGATATGGTTTACAAAGGTGGTCAAGGACTGGGCGGTACATCTATTCCACAAACACATTGCCGACGGAATAAATCCTTTTTAAAAAACATTTGTCCGATAAGGTACCAAACTTCTATCGGAGTTGTTCCGTAACATATAGTGATGCCTATCTGTATTTTGCGTAGGTAATAGTTCACACATATAAGCAGGGCAAAGCAATTTGACTAATTTGAAATACGAACAAGTTTACTATACTTTCATCTGACTGCCAGACTCGGCCATCCAAGGCAATTCTGAACTTTTGTGCGACTTGAAGTCATCATGGCACCTGATACAAACAATGCAGCTCTATACTGTACAGATTCTAACACTGCTCTGCACTTCACTGAACAGCCGTCAGCAATGGGAGCTGCATAGTCAAGAATCGGTCTAATGGATAGTATGTAAATACTTTCAAGCGTTTTGAGTGGTAACGTGTACACACATTTCCTTATTCCCCTCCCCCCCCCCCCCCCAAACGACTGGCATCCTTGTTACACGCTGATCTTATGTGACTGTCCCAAGATAAATTATCACTGAAGATGACACCCAAGTGTTTGTGCTCGTGAACTCTTTATCAATTTCATCAGCGAAATTTATATCTTGGTGGTTTGCTTTGATGTATTTAGTGTTTTACCTCTGATTCCCCAGGGTTAAAATTGCTTTTTCATTTTTTACTCCATTCTACTACTCCAAGTCAGTTTTCATATAATCTGATTGCCGTTAAGTCCTCATTTTCTATTATTTTTCCATCAAAGAAGTATCATCTGCGAATAGGTAAATAGTGTATGTTATATCGTCGACCAAATCACTTATGAATACCAGGAACAATAGCGGCCCAAAGACACTCCCTTGGGGAACACCGGACTCTATTCTTGCCCAGTTTGAAGAAGCTCCATGTAACACTACTTTCTTTTTTCCGTTAGAGAGATAAGACTTAATCCAAGACGAGAGGGGATCACAGATACCGTATAGTTCAAGCTTATAGATGATGACTCTATGCCATACACTGTCAAAGGCCTTAGATATATCCAAAACACTAGACAACATCCTTTCCCTTTTCTAAAGCTGAACTAGTTTCATACACAATGTGAATAAGGTGATTGTTGGTGCAATCTATCTTTTAAGAACCAGAGTTACAGGCCATAAGAAGATTGTTGTCTGTGAGAAAATCATACAGTCTTTTAAACACAACAATCTTGAATACTTAAGCCGTACAGCAAAGAAGGGACACAGGACTGTAATTTTTAGTGAGAAACTCTTTGTCTTTTTACAAAGGTTGATAACATTTGCCCCTCTCTCTCCATGTGTCCCGAAAACAGGAGCTCGATAATGTCAAATTAAAATGTTTCGTCAGAGGAAACGCTTTGTAAGTCGACAGTAAACGTAACCCCTTGTCGGGAAGACTGACAGGACCACCCGACTTTGATACTTGTAGTTTACGTAGAATTCTTCAGACTTCTCCCTCCAATATGGTGAAATCACCAAGGTTAAAGCTTGTTCTCGACTCAAAGACACTGGCAACTTCGGTCCCATTGTCCGGGTTCCCTTGTGAACTTAAGTAATTGTTTAACGCATTGGCTTTATCCGTGGGTTCAAATAGAAAACTGGATAATTTCCAAACATATATTTGTTAAATCATCCTTAACAATGTTGTGTTTACGGGAAAAGATTACGGGATAAGCGGGGAAACCCATCTCTGAGACGCGTAACGTACAGTATAAACATATCAAGTATACTATAGGTTATCGACATGCAGAAGTTTTGATAATTTTAGACGAAAACTGTATGCTAGGAGCAAAATTACCGTTTGACAAATTACTGGTGTCCAATATTTTGATTAAAATATGCTGCAAAATATCAAAAACGTATGAGTTCTCTACAGTAAAGACGGGAGCTAGCTTTGCCAAAAAATGTATAGTAAAGAGATACACATTGTTTCAATGTTTATGTTTTGTGACCGCGGAACGGCCGGGTCTCGAACCAGCAACCTTCGGCACCAATCACCTGCAGAAAATGGGAAACACACATACAAACTGCACCAAATCCCCATTCTTACCAAAAAAAAAATAATAATAATAATAATAATAAAGAATGGTTCAATGGGGGGCCGGGATGCGTAAATGCCATATTCGACACAGCCCAGTACATTATAATTAATCAAAAATGGTATTGCAGTGATCGTGTTTCCCGATTTTATTTCATTGTTGTCATAGTATTTTATTCATTCATTCATATGATAGAACCATTATTCTTTTCTCGACAACGTGATACTCTTTAGACATATTCTCGACAACGTGATACTCTGTAGACATATTTCAACAGGTGAATAGTGATAAGATCGTGTTGATGAAACCATATCACAATCGCGTCCGGACAAAATCGCCACCATTTTGGATTTTTACGATCGCACTGTGTTTACATTTTATATATTAGTGCTGCTAAGTACTAATATAATTTGTTTGATGACAAAATTTTATAAACATGAAGACTGTACTGATAAAACGTATATATAGCGGCTGGAATTAGGCCCCCTGTTATGCCAAATTGCGAGTCACCATTTCTGGCCAGGGTTCTTCGTACTCTTTTTTTTGTGTGGGTTTGTGGGGCGTTGATCTAGTTGGCGTGGGGAGCTTTGGAGGCCTTGATTTTGTATATCTCCGTGTTTTCCATTGAAAATTGTGTACAAAGTTCTTACTATACGCCTAGGGTTCCATCACACTTTTCTATTCTGTAAACCACGGGAATATGCTTGGGGTTTTGTTCATGTAAGTTTTCTGGTCCCGTTCAAAGTGCAACGAACACACAGACTTGGAGTCAAGCCATACGCTACTGTTTCTAATCAACTTTTTCCCAGTTTTCTTTCGTTTTTATCGGTCAGCAATCTGTAGAAACCTAGTCCCGGTGTCTTTTTGTTGAGCTAGTGCACTGAGGCACTCAGCAATTAACTTTAGGCCTTCTGACCGTACACTAGGCCCCTAATAACCAAGTTGAAAGTTGCCTACATAGGCGCTGAGTATTGGCTGTGTACATATATTTGTTCCCCCGATGCACCCATAAGCCTTTGCGATAAACACCCTCATACGTCATTAGGCTATACGTTTATTGCTAACATCGTTGAAGAACTTAAAAACATAATACTACAGCAATAAACAGCCCTGAAAGAAAAACACTGAACCTTGAACCCCGACTGTTGATTGGAGTGGCGAAAAAAAATAGTATAAACTAGGAATGATATATGCTGTCCAGCTAGAAAAGGGTACATATTGGTTCAGGTGTAAGTCAAATTGTTCTTATCTGAACCTGTACTATACAAATTAAGTAATTATGGTTTGTTTGACAGGTATTCTTCTTTCATGATAAAGCTCTGCATTTATAAGCAAAACTTTACGTACTTCGCTAATTCATCATTTCCCACGTTCATATTTATTCATTATTATGTGGGCTGTCTTTACTGAATATCTAGCTTAGACAAGGAGCCGCTACGCATAGAGACATGTACGGGTAATAGGCTCCGAAACATATTGAGTAGTTACCCGCTGAAGACCCTTTTAATTTATCTGGGCTGATATAGCCTATCTCAAAATTTTACAGAGGAACGGGTGCAATATGGACAATAGTACTTCCATATAAATATAGGTTAGACAGGGACAGGTTAACTTATGCAGAGTGAAGAGTTCGGACTGCGGAATAGGGTAATGACTACTAGGAAGTGGTTCTGGGTATGGAGAAAGCACAGAATGAAATTGGAAAATGGATTCTGGGAGCACCACCGTGTACAGCAACAGAAGCAACCTTAGGGGAGTTAAGTTGGAGTAGCATAACAGACAAAATTGCCAAAGCCAAGTTCAACTACTGGGGATACTTGCAATCATTAACCAAGGACAGGTGGTGCAGGAAAATATATATTCAAGCTATTCTAGAACAGCCAATGTGGTTCAAAGACATAGATAAGATAGCAGAAAGGTATGAACTGAAAGGTTTTGATGAGGTTGAGGACTGGAAAACATACACAGGGAAGGCAGTGACAGAAGAATGGAACAAAAACTGGAGAAAAGGAGTGAGGGAAAAGAGTACCCTAAATGCATACAAGGTTTTAAAGAAGCCAAAAAACTACATGCTGGGATCGAAGGAAGGGATCAAAAGTTTTGTTCTAGAGTAGGGCAGGGGTTTCAATTTAGAAAAAAAGAAGACAGAAATGGACTGCAGGTAGCAATGTAAGTGAAGAGCTTGTCCCCAGGAGGCAGACAAGACGGTAGACCTTAGATTGCTATGGTGTGATGCATACAGAGAGATCATGAAAAATATGTTTAGGGAATGGCAGAATTGAGGATCATAACTGTAAGGGTTAGAGGAATGCGGCACTTATGAGGAAAAGCACGTGTGACATGATTTTATGTATAACATCGAGTTTAACAGGTGGAAAGAAAGGGGGTCAGAGCTGTACAGGACTTCCTGGTAGGGTGCTGGAAGAAAAGAAATGGGATGTTAGAATTAGAACAAGACATAATTATTTTAAGAACCCGGGTTTCAGGAAGGAAAGGGAAAGGGGGAAGCCATATAAGGGCTCCCAGGACTGTGCACAGAGCATGGCAAATACCTGAGCCTTAGAGGTGGGAAAAAGGTCAGAGAGAAAGGGGCTTTTATTTTTGTTTTGTTTTTGTCTTTAGGTCACCTGTATTAACAAGTTAATGAGCATTGCAGAGCAATACATAGTCCCCCGCTCGTCGCCCACGAGGTTGAATGGACTACTATATAGGGGTGTGACCTAGATGAAAAAAAAAATTAAAAGTATGGCACATTCTTAGATTAAGCTTCACATTTGTGTAAAATTTCATTTATCTAAGTAAAAGGACAAAAAGTTATGGCCCGGACAAGATTTTGAATGGATTTCACAGTGACCTAGATGTTTGACCTAGTGACCTACTTTTGCCATGTGACACAACAACTCCCCAGGTAGTATTAAAATAATAAATTTGGTAGCTGTAGGTATTATAGTAAGGGAAATATGGCATGGACAAGGTTTTACATGGAGCTTACACTGTGACCTAGATATTTGACCTAGTGACCTAGTTTTGCGTCGTGACACACTTTTAGGTCACAATACATTATCAGTAAACTTTTATAACAAGAAGTCAAAATTTTTTAAGAATTACAGTAAGGACATGAAAATAATGTACATTTATGTATTACTGTGACCCAAATATTTGACGGACGGACGGACACATGGACGGTGCCTATTACCATATCCCCTCTAAGGTCTACCCACCATAAAAAAAATCAAAGGGCTGGCATCAATAATTTAGAAGATATGGCCCGGACAAAATTTGTATTGTATCTTGAGCTTGCTTAATGAACTTCGTTAATTAATTAATTAATGGAAGTAATTAGCCACAGAAAACAATGCGTATGCACACCTACTACCTAAGGTCTACACACCATAAAAAATTCAAAGGGCTAGCATTAATAGTTTAGAAGATATGGCCCGGACAAAATTTGTCTTGCTTAACGAACTTTGTTAAATAATTAATTAATACAAGTAATTAGCCACACAAAACAATGCCTATGCACACCTACTACCTATGGTCTATCCACCACAAAAAATTCAAAGGGCTAGCATTAATAGTTTAGAAGATATGGCCCGGACAAAATTTGTCTTGCTTAACGAACTTTGTTAAATAATTAATTAATGCAAGTAATTAGCCACACAAAACAATAACTATGCACAGCTACTACCTAAGGTCCACCCACCATAAAAAAATTGAAGAGGTAGCATTAATATAGGGAAGACATGTGCCGGACAAAATTTGTTTCTGTATATTCACATATCGATTGGTGACCCAAATATTTGACCTAGTGACCTAGTTTTGTTTTATGACACTTTCTTAGACTAAGCTTCACATTTGTGTAACATTTCATGACTATGTCAAAGGACAAAAAAGTTATGGCCTGGACAATATTTTTCATACATATGTATTCTGTGACCCAGATATTTGACCTAGTGACCTACTTTTGGCACACCATACACCTCTATCGTAGGAAGTACAAACACATTAAATTTGGTAGCTGTGGGTGTTATGGTGTTGGAAATATGGCCCAGAGAAGCTTCGGACGGACGGACGGAAGGACGGACGGACGAGGTGCAAACCTATAGTCCCCCACCAAGTGGGCGGGGGACTAATTATGATACAGGACCACTGCAAATAAGCGGAGTGCCACAAGATTATTATTATTATTATTATTATTATTATTATTATTATTATTATTATTATTATTATTATTATTATTATTATTATTATTATTATTATTATTATTATTATTATTATTATTATTATTATTATTATTATTATTATTATTATTATTATTATCATTATTATTTGTTGGCAATATGCATTTACCCGAGAAACTTTCCCCAAACAAATAATCTGTGTTGAATGGAATTATCTTAAGGGTAAGAAGAGTTTGTTGGGGTGGAATGAGGGTGAAAAAACTAATATAGATATGATATATACATATATTATATATATATATATATATATATATATATATATATATATATATATATATATATATATATATATATATATATACAGATATATACACATATTTATATATATATATATACATACATATATATATATATATATATATATATATATATATATATATATATATATATATGCACATCTGCGGGCAAAAATGATTTATGTCCATTAGCAACGGTTATGAAGTCAGAGTGGCTCGCCACTGGCGCTGACAGACAGACAATTGTTCCAGATCACTCATATGACGAATCTCCTGTCCTGAACCCAGGGTTATTTCATCCAATCTTGAACTTGACTAAGATGCAGCAATCAGTAGTCCAAGTGTCGACGATTTTGTTTTTTGTTTCTTAAGCTGCATGGCTGCGGCGTAAGATAGCCTGTTGCGTTTTTGGTCAAATCATCGTTAATGAAAATGTCAGTTCCTTTAAGTTTACTGCAAGCTTTCAACCCCTGGGATCTGATACGATACCTCAGGAATTTTGCATATTTTGCACTTGTTTGGGCCCCATAAGAGGAGATCGCTGAATATCAGACACATTGATCTCCTTGTCAGTGTCTTCACTACCACTTTGAGGTTCCTTTATTCCAGAAATTTGAGATTCAGCGCACAACCATACTGCTTTGGGTCATCGTGATTCTGTGACAATTCTTTGATTTCAGTCTTGGCACTGCCAAGGGACATTGTTAACCCTCGCACTTATACTTAAAGTAATGAAACTTTTTCATTAGTCTCTTTAACTTCAGACTTTTGAGGAAAAAAAACAGATTGTTAATTATCACGTACCCTTTTCTCAATGTCAGAAACTCTTGCTTTCAATGGGTCGAGTTCTTCATTCATAGCTTCCGCCACAAAAGGCCTAACCACTGTAACCACCTGAGAATGACAGAGCAATGCCCAAAAGTCCTCCATATATAGTTCCGATTGTAACTTAGCAGTTGGAGGCGATTCATCAGTAGGCTGCTCCCAAATTGTCTTGAGAGCAGAGGTTCCAGAGATTTATAATTTTGAGTAATGTGCTCAGCAATCTCCACAACGTACTCTGCAATGGACAGTACTGTTATCATTCTTCGTGTCAGACATGACACCTTGTTCAAACAATCCGCGGGAAAACACACCAGAAATATTAAGTCTCAACAACATGGAATCTTCAAAAATCTTGCAACTGCCCTGCAGTCATTGTATAAGCACAACCTAATCTTACGCCATTATGCTTAACATCGAGCAGATAATGTTCTCAAAAACTGCAAATTAGGCTAAAATGTCTTGGAAATCTTGGAGGTCTATAAAAATGGGTCCATTCAGCTAGACCTCTGATATCATTATCCTTTGCTCTGTTAATAGTGAGCACATAAAACTTCATTGATTTAAATTGCGAGGACAGAGGATAATTATGAGAGGAGACTTGTTTATTTGGTCATTTTTCTTAGCTCCGTGGAAAAATTGGTTACTATGCTTATAACAATTAACAATTGAAGGACTAAGCAAGAATATAAATAAAGGAAAGGAATTTCTTTTACAGGCCCCTTTTAATCAAAGGACCCGAAAGCACGAAATTAACCAATTCTTGGCATGGTTGGATATTCAGTGCTGCTCTGGGAACGCGTTTGACCTGGCAGGACTGGCAAATAATCATAGTCTTTGTTTTGCACCGAACTGGCTTGCTAATTCTTCATGTTACATGCTGACGAGCAAATCGTCTCTAGATTCGTTAATATCCGAGTTTTCACTTTTTCAAACACCACATTGAATTTTAAACAGAGTTGTAGTTATTCTTTATAGAACATTTGTAAAAATAGTGTCCAATCGTATTACAAACTCTGTCAATGTCCTGAAGCAAATGGTTACCGGTAGCCCAATATATATTGAAGTGCATGTATATTGAGACTGATAGGAAAGGCTTAACATGAATCACTTGAGGACACCACTATATTAAAAGAAATCATTCCGACATCCGCTAATTGATCCGATTGGTCGCGAGAAGTAATATGATATGTCTTGATTTTTGTGCTATTGATGGATTCAACTTACAGATATTCTCATCGAAGATGGTATCAAATTTTTAGTATTTATGGGGGTGAGGGAGAACCCAAAACTCACACATTCTCGTATGTAACTTACGTGATTTTGACTTTTATCTTTTCTACAAAACTCCTTTGTGTTGCTGTGTGGTGCAAGCTCTCTCTCTCTCTCTCCTGGCTTCTCCCTCTCCCTCTCCTGGCTTCTCCCTCACCCTCTCCCTCTCCTCCTCCCCTTCCTCTCTGTCTCTCTCCCTCTCTTTCTCCCTCTCTCTCTCTCTCTGTCTCTCTCTCTCTCTCTCTCTCTCTCTCTCTCTCTCTCTCTCTCTCTATCTGCCCCATGGTTCCATCTAGCCATTGCAAATAAGAGTTTGTGGGAAGCTAATGATCATATGTCCTAGATGGCATGAAACTGTGATTTGATACACAAAGTCTTTCCACGTGGTCAAATGACATAGGCTCCGAAACATGTTCTGAGTAGTTAGCCGTTGAAGACCCTTTAATTTATTGGGGCTAATACAGCCTATGTCAAAATTCTACAGAGGAACGTGTGCAATATGGACAATAGTACTTCCATATGTATATAGGTTAGAATGGACAATAGTACTTCCATATGTATAGTGGTTAGACAGGGACAGGTTAGCTTGTGCAGAGTAAAGAGTTCGGACTGCGGAATAGAGTAATGACTGCTAGGAAGTGGCTCTGGACAAAAAGACACAAATACAATAGGCCAATCATGATGCAAGCCTTTTTCATATTTCTTATGAAAAGGTTTATGTAATTTCCATTAGATGATATGCAGTTCTGATATGATGTGTGTAAAGTGGCGGTTGAGCTGGACACAAATTAGTTGACCAGCTTTTGGCCAAAAAAATTCAGTAAATCCACAAACTGTGTCAAATACCACGCAAATACATTCACGAAATATGCATACTATAAGATTCTGGCTCCAAAGTATGGTAAGTATATTTAAATATGCCGTTGATAATTTGTATGTCACCCAGCGAGGTAGCTACATATAATTTCAGTATGGCTCCTTATTTGGACAGGACTCGTGCAAAAATATACTCGATTGGCTCTCAAGAGGGAGTCTGTAAGTTTAGATGCATCACATATGATCCAAGACACAAGCATGGATTACATGACGTCATTTATGAAAATGACCCCTCTGTATAAACGACGTAGGTCACAACACATTTGAATTTTGATATTCTCAAATCTTGCGCTATTTTATTTGTGTATTGATGCAATTTTTTCGTTGATGGAGACTCATATCATCATGAAGCCAGTCTCATTTTTCTCAGAAGAATAGTTTTGTTGAGGGACAAGGTATTCGGTTGTATTGGAAACTAGCTTCTTTCTGGTCTGGTGAGTGATTTAGGCTTTATCCTGTTGATAATTTAGGGTCTGTTTATAGGGTATCCAATTGACAATACACTTGGTCTCACGAGTTCACTAATTGTTCCCTTGTCTATTTTCTTTTATTTCCAGATGGAAGGCCAAAGGACTTCTAACTGTGAAATACATTTTTGATATATCAGAGTACATTACATTATGAGCTTAATATTTGTGGCCCACTTCCTGTTGGTGAACAATGTACTCTATGTTATTTATAATTGGCATTCGCTTTTTGTAGCATCTCTGTGCCAATACCATAATGCATTATGTATTCATTCCTCATATGTTGACTTTGTCTTTTAGCAGCACAAGTTATTATGCTATTTGCCAGCACCACCTTTCTTCAAAGGCAGCGATGTGATTTGGTTGTAAAGGCATTTCACTTGGGCTATGTCATGTACCAAGTTTCGTCACAAGCTACACATTACATGTTGGGGGTATTTATGCTACAAATACTATCATGCAAGGAATCATTTTTCACACCTTGTTTAAAACTGTAACACCAATGCAAAAAGTACCACACAAATTTTCAAAACGACTTCAGTATCCCCACAACTTTGTCCATTAACAGAAAAAAAAATACATTAGAAAGAAACCAACACTTGTAAGTAGCATAAGATCGTATATCGCACTGCACCAGGGCAGAATAATAGACAAACAAGAAAAACAGCAGTTTTACAAAAACCACTGTAAATTGGTACAATGGCATCAGTTTGTGCATGGCAAAACTATCAGCTCTCCGATGAGGCCAAGGTTAATCTAAATTTCCACCACACTTTCCTCAAAAATTGACATATAGAAATTTTCAAATCACTTCCAGCTCGAAAGGTCTTTTTGTCAAAAACAAAAAATATATACAATGCGATCAAGCCGCTGATGCTCACCATAATTTCCTTGATGTATAACTAAAGAGTGGATATAGAACAGTTGATATAGGACAATAATTACACATCTGTGGCACCAGGATTAACCATGTAAGGTAGAGAGATTGGATTGCGCTTTGGGAGGGGAGGGGGAGAGCACGGAAGATGTGGCACCGTTGCTCTTGTTTGTATAATAGTATATTAGAACACACAACTGCCTTGGATATTCTTTAGGCACAAAATATGGTCCAAGCAGGTGCAAAAGGAAAAACCAAACAAAGAAGAAAATACATAGGTGGTGTTTTTTCTGATGGAAGGAACTTGAAAATTCAGCAGTACCGGTAGCAAATTAAGTGAAGACGCTAATTGAAGAAAGGAGCATTGCAATCAGAGGCTTGGCTATTATACACCTAGACTGATGTACCCTATTCAATCTTTTCACATTGCATATGCAATCCAGTCACTGTCTATGTCTCAACATGCGTTTAACGTATTCTCTTTTTTCACGTTCGATACAAAATTTTCGAATATTCAAGGTTTAAGCTGCCAAATTTACTTATAAACGGGTCATCAGTAGGAAACCATCAAACACCCCGAGCCAAAATGCATTCCGGGAATATGGAGAAATATAGCGGTAAAATCGTGGAAATTTCTGTGCTGGAAATATATCGGGAATACTTGCGTTCCCGGGATGTTCGACAATAATTATTGACTTAGAAAAAAAAATGAAAAACCAGGTATATCTCTCTATTGAAGTTTCCACAGGAATAAAGTGACACTTTGTAAAAAAAAAAAAAAAAAAGTTGTGACCACAATATTCCCGCATCAGTCTGACCACAAAAATCTCCGTATATATAACCACAGGAATTCCACAATTCCTGGCATCTTTTGTAACCACAATATCCCCGAGGTGCAAATGACCACATTTTACCCGGCTTCAGTAGTGACCACAATATCCCCGATATGTAGAATTAATTCCTCAATGCTCTCATCTTCTGTTGTGCCAACAGTATTCCCGGTATGTATATGACCACAATATTTCCAGAATTTTCCAGGCATCAGTTCCGACCACAATATTCCCGGTTTCTATATGTCCGCAATATTTCCACAATGACCACAATGTTCCCGGCATCAGTTCTGACCACAGTATTTGATTTAAACATATTTATTTCATCTGGATCACCAAAATAGTACAAGAGAGACTAATCGAGTGGTTCTCCTGTACAAAGAGAGACACACAGAGTATAAACAAGACATACAGTACACCACAATGAGAATATTGACAAAAATGCTACCATTGGGAGGGAAAACACATCGAGGAATAAGATGTTAAGTGTATATAATGACAATACGAGTATGAATCACCATAAGAAGTGTTCTACATAAGGAAAGCTATTAAATATAACAATTTCACCATGAGCAGGCATTTAGATTAAAAATTCGAACCTTCGGGGGTCTGTAATGCAGAGCTGTTCGGCATTAAATATACCTTCATTTGTGTCCTTGGGTAAATCTTTGCTACCTTTGGTGAAACATGTAATCAAGATGTCGCTTGCCAAATAGGTAATAAGGGTAGGATTTACTCCAGGGGCCAAGAGATGACATACAGTGTTCTATAATCTGAGTCTTGAAACTGAATAACGGGGACAGACTATAAAATAATGATAAGTATCCTCGTCCGGGGCAGTACAGGTGCAAGAGGGAGACGGGACAATATTGAATTTGTGAAGATGTGAGTTGAGACTGGAAAATCCAAGGCGCAGTTGGGTATGACATATATTCGGAAAGCGTTTTCCATATGAAAAATAGTCAGGTTGAATGTCAACACACAAAAGCGTACTTTTAATTTAGTTTTAAATATTTCCAGGGATGCTGACTGTCTGATGTCTAAGGGTAGATTATTCCAAAGTTTGATGCTTGACGGGAGAAAAGAATCGCCGAAACGTTTAGTTTTTAATCTAATCCGTCTAATATCAGAACGATTTCTCAAGTTGAGATTAGCTGTGCGCGTGCGATCCTCAGTATGAGGTCACACAAGTACTGAAGTGTAATTTTGCATAATATTAAAAAAAAAACTAGTTTTTGGTATTTCCGCCGGAAAGAGAGAGTTTGCCAACCCAGCTCACTGAGAAGAAAACGGAGTGTATGACGTAAGGCACCAGTACAAATTCTTGCAGCGTCGTACTGTACAGCTTCAAGAGAATTTGAAAGGCCGAATGTACAGTTATCAAATAGAATGCTTCTGTATTCGAGTATTGGCCGCACCATGGTTGAATATAGCCTTAGCAGAGTTTTGCGAGAAAGCTTGCATTTGAATCGGTGAAGTAAAGCAAGTCGTTGATTGGCCTTGTTGATGATGCGGGTAATGTGGGAATGCCAAGTAACCTTTGTGGTCAAAGTAATTACTAAATGTGTATGTTGATGTGCTTTGGGTAGAGCAGTGACTCCAAGGCAAAGTGTAGGATGGTCTTGTTTAATATTCTTAGTGGAAAAAAGGACTGCAACTGATTTGATGGCATTAAATGTGACACGCCATAACTTACCCCAAACATTAATTCTACCAAGGTCGGTAGTTATTCTTTCAGCAGACGTAATAGGCTTATGGACAATCTCAAGTAGACTGGTATCGTCAGCAAATTATTTAATGTCGCATGTTATATCATCAGTTATGTCGTTTATATATATCATAAAAGAAGGGGACCTAGGATAGAACCTTGTGGCACACCGGCCTCGACAGGTGACCAGGAAGAAGATTGACCACATATAGAAACGAAAAAGTGGTTCGAAAGGTAACTCTCTACAAATTCTACAATGGGATCCGAGAAACAAATCACCTCATTTTGAAAAGGATGCCTTCGTGCCATACTTTATCGAAGGCTTTCGATATGTCTAGAAAAACCATGCGCGCTTTTTTACCCAGTTCTAGGCCGATGTATATATTGGGAGAAATAGAGACAAGTTGATTGACGGTGGAGTCGTATTTCGTAAATCCGGAATTTTTTGCTGTAAGTAAGTCGTTTTTGGTCAAGTACTCATAGAATATATTGTACACTAATCGTTCGAAAATCTTTGAAACGTTCCACAGGAGAGGAATGAGACTATAGTTTTCTTTTCTTTGCTTGTTATTCTTTTCGAAAATAGAACATAAGTTGGACATCTCCCAGGGGGCCGGGAATTGTGACCTTAAGAGAGAAGTATTGAATAATAGTGCAAGACCGTGACATATACTGGGAGCAGTGTTTTTCAATAAAATGTTGCCTATACCATCTGGTCCAGAGGACAGAACAGAATCCCATGATTGACAACGGTCATTAAAGTCCCCAGTGATGATTAGCATTTTAGGATTCATCTCGATGGCAGAAGTAATAGATTGTGCGAGGGATTCCATAAACAGGTTTCTTTCTGTTGCCGTCTGCCCAGGTGGACGATAATACACCCCTGATAAAAAATTCCCAACATTTCACGTTATGTCGACCAACATGCACTCGCAAAAAGCCGTCTCTAGATCAGGTCGCCTGGCACACGGTACGTTGTTTCTGAATAAAGAGCGACGCCACCCTCAGGTCCAGTATCTCTGTCTTTGCGCATTGGTGAATGAAAACCGTCTATTACCAATAACTCATCCGGGTAGTTTACGTCTAATCATGTTTCGGAAAGAGTGATGACATCAAAAGTTTCAAATTCTGCAATAATATACAGTTCTTCTAGTTTGCCTTCACTCTTTAAACTACGGACGTTCGCGTGACAGATGGAGAGATGTTTTTGAGTATTTTTTTTTTTTGTTGGCACAGGGTTAGGGTGGATATCAAGCAGAAGAACTTTAGCTAAGATTGTATTAACGTGTCTAAAATTCGAAAATAAATTCAGAAATACAAGTATGAACAGGATTGTTAAAAAGGTGAAGGACGAAGATACTTGATCATGGGTGTTGATCGACCGAGAACAAATATGGTATGTTAATAGCCGTTCCGGCTGTGAAAGCGCCCAATAACGGCTCTGTATTGTTGGATGCAAATGCCCATTACGTAATTTAAATAGTAAGTTTTGTCAAAAAAGAACACTGTGTGACATAAACATGTAAGACTGAACTTAGTACACTTGTATAATATTAGACCTTGTTAGGTATTTTTACAAGTCATCAATACACGTAAGACTGAAAACTGATACAGAAAGGGGTACATACATGGTAGCGTAAAAGTGAACATATAACTGAGAATAAACAAAAATATTGTGAAGCAGGGTGTCTATAAGATGAAACATGATTGACTGTATAGCAGCTGGCTGCAATTGGCCGGTATATGTATGTCCACAATATAACCACATCATTCCCGGGGTTCCTACATGTCCACAGTATTCCCGGTTTCACCACAATATTCCTGGATTCAGGTCCATTGTCCACAGTATTGTCGATTGTTGTCCTGGCCCACGAAATTTCCACCAGTGCCACATTATTTCCACGGCCCATTCACATAAGTCCCGGCATGATACCCACAATATTCCTGGCACTGGTTGTAACCACAATATTCCCAGTATGTAGACATGACCACAGTGTTCCCGGTTATCATTAATATACCCGGTATGTGGACCTCATGACCAAAGTATTCCCGTTAACTGATCCCATTCAAATTTCAAAGCTGATTAACATAAAGTAGCAGTTGGAACAAAAAAGGACCTATAATTCCAGAGAAGCTAGACAACATAGTCATCAATGTAAAATACAATAGTTGTCAAAGCAACACTTAAATAATCATTTACATGTGGACACTATGTAGTGCGTGTCAGTTATTGATTTACTTTGTAGTCCGGATACATCCTCCAATCTGCACATACAAATAACTATGTACTATACATGAAACTTGAAACTTGAAACTTTAGTGCTGCATCAAACATACAGACGTGATATTATGCAATATATACAACCATCCACACATATACATACAAGTTAACATCACATTTTGACAAACTCAAACGTAATCACGGTAATGCAAAATACATAATTACTGGCAAGAATAATAAGAAGTATATACATTAAAACTCCTGACTGGAAAGAAGAAAAAAATCACTGTTCCTGATGCGTCATTGATGTTGTTGGTAGTTTATGTTAAAAAATTAGAAGGGTCCCCTCTGCTCCATGATAGCTGCAAAGAAAATTTCAATATATTTTATTTTTGGTATATCGTCTAACTTCATCAAAAAGGTAAATTTATCATTATTGTCTAGTCATGAGAATAAAGGGAAAATATCGGCCATTTCCAAGAATAGTTTTTTTCTCTCCTTTTTATATTTTTTGCAAAAAATGATGACATGTATTTCATCTTCCAATATATTACATTTGTCACAAATTCTTTCTTCCATAGGTTTTTTTTTGTGGTCTTCTATGTCTACCTGTTTCGATTTTTAAATTATGTGCGCTGATTCTAAAACGTGTTATATTTTTTCTGATATATCGATCTTTTATTGCTAGTAAATATAGTTCTCTTTTGAATTCTTTTTTAAAATTAGTGTAGGTTCGTAACTTTTTTATTGCTAGTTAATATAGTTCTCTTTTGAATTCTTTTTTAAAATTAGTGTAGGTTCGTAACTTTTTTTCAGCTCCTGAATTAACTCTCATATCTTCTTTCCACTGTTCCAAGAAATATTTTCTAATCTTTGATCGAAATTTTAATGTCGGAAAATTGTCTGTCAATAGGCCGATATTTTCCTATATTTGTGTAAAACCCAAATTGCAGAAAGTGTCTCGTATTACTGTTATCCATTGAAATTTTCCCGTATGTATATTTTTTGCATTGCAAAGAAAATCGTCATAAAGTAATGATTTTGGTTCCATGTGGACTATTCGTAACCAGTTTTTACACATTAAAGAAAATATTTTTAAAGCTAGTGGATATTCACCAAATTCACTCAATACAGCAATATTGGTTGATTTTTATGCACACCCAGACAAAACCGCAAAAAAAACTAAGGTGAACTTTTTCAAAAGGAAAACAAAGATATTCGCTGATTTCTCCCTTTGAAAAACATTTGGCTGCCGATAATATATATGGTCCCTAAATTTCACTTGCGTATAATAATATTGGTGAAATTAGGCTATGAAATAAACGTGATAGTATAGGTATAGTTATTTGAGTATTGAAAAATAATCTTTTAAGTCTACCGACAGCTTTCATTGCTTTATTTGAGAGAATTTTGATTGCATTACTGAAGGAACCGTCAATTTTCAGTTTTATGCCCAAATAACGATACGTATGTGTTACTTCGAGGATTTCGTTTCCTAACGTAAAACATCGTTTTAGCTTTCGACCGGATTTATTGAAAATCACCACCTTATATTTTTGCATATTAATCGTCATATTCCAATCTACACAATATTGTTGTAATTTATCTAAACAATTTTGTAGTCCACATTCGTTTTCAGATAATAAGATTAAATCGTCAGCATACAAAAGACAATTAATGTTTTTATCATATAGTTTGACAGGTTGGCACTGGGAATCAAAAATACTGGGGAGATCATTTATGAAGATATTAAATAGGGTAGGGCTGAGGTTACACCCTTGTCTTAGGCCATTGTTTAGAATTATATAATCTGACAGTCCATCTTTTAGTTTCAATTGTGTCATTGCCCCACAGTACATGTGTCTTATCATATCATACATCTTTCCACTGATATCATATTTCAATAACTTGTACAACAAACCATCGTGCCATACCATGATATGTGTGTGCACACAACTTCCACTGACTAGAAGTTGAAAATCAAGAATATCTTGCTGATCCATGATACTTTAAGATAATACATACGCATTCTAAAAATTGTGGAATCCATTACATCATGTGAAAAAGAAAGTATTTACTCACTTTGCATTGCTGCTCAGTCATCTAGCATGTTAAATATGGCGCCAGGAAGCGACAACGCACTCAAGGCATGCTCTGAAAATCCCGGCTGAATTCAAAACCCTGTGCTTGTCTGCACTTTGAAATTTGCAAAGAATTTGAGCCACGGAGTACTCGGTTTAGACTTAGAAAATTTGTTCCTTATCCATAGAGTTCCCGGTATCCTAATTTTGAAAATATGCAAAGAGCCACAAAGTTCCCGGATTAGATTTGGACTTTTCACAGCTATCCTCTGGATTCATGGATTCATGGAGTTTAACATTTCTAGGAGATGCACAGAGTTCCCGCGCTAGACTTAAAAAATCCATAGTTATCCACAGAGTCCCTGACATGACATTCTGAAATTTACAAAGAAACACAGAGTTCCGAGGTAAGACTTTAACAAAATTGTTGTACGCAGTATGTAGTTTGAGCATTTGTGAAGAGGCACAGAGGTCCCGGGTTTGACTTTAGATAATTCAAGGCAAGTTCCCGGGATAGACTAGTAAAAAATTGTACAACTCTTTGGGTCTATGCTATTCCCGCTATAAAACTTTGACCAAAAATGTCTTTCCACAGTGTTTCCCCAATAAAGCTTATTTGATTCCTGAGGAAAAAGCTTTGTCCACATTATATCCGCCATTGCACCAGTGCCACATTTTACATGCCTAGACTAGAAATTAAATTCACAAACTACCCCTAAATATGTCAAAGTCCTCACTAATGATCCTGTATCTTTTCAAAATTTATGCAACACGCTAATAATATTGATTTAATACAAGTCCTTGATAACGATATAAGGCTGAAACCAAATAATAACTATGATAAATTGGTATGTATTAAACAATGTAAAGATAAACATCTGCCCACCAAAACGGTCCGTTTTAAAAAAATATAAACATAAAAAGTCTCCTTGGATGACAAATGGAATATTAACATTCACAAACTTGTGACAATTTGTACACAAATTTAAGAATATATCCCCTGATGTTCCCCAATTATGTATTCTCAAGGTAAATCTCAAAACATATAAAATACTGAATAGTTCTGTTTATCAACAGAAACATTTTCATTATCAATCGCAATTTGAAAAAAAAAATTAAATGATTTAAGAAAAAAGACTTGTGACGTTATTAAGACTATTCTATAGAAATATAAACAAAAGGAAAAAAGATTCCCCATCTTTCTTATGACTGAAAATAAAAGGGAATTCAATTGAGATGAAATAGTTGAAAAGTTCAATTTATTTTTCACTGGCATTGGCCCGAAATTGACTGCCAAAATTGATCAAATCAAAAGCACATACCTCTTTAACCAGTTACCTTAATCAACAATGGGAAAGTACTTTTAATTTTACTAATACTTCCCCGGCTGTGATAGAAACAATCATAAACAACTTTAAAGCTAAACCTAGCACAGGTCACAACAACTTTTCAATGAGACGTATTGAAAATAATAATCACCATTAGTGGAACCTTTATCTCTTATAATCAGTCAATCTCTTGTGACAGGTATTTTTCCTCATAAATAAAAAAAGGCTAATGTAGTACCAATTAACCAAAAAAAAGTTGAACATATGCTCAATAACTATAGACCAATTTCCCCACTTCCCGTTTTTTCTAAAGTTTGTTAAAAAGTTGTGTACCAAAAACTTTGTGATCACTTTATTCTGAATAACATTTTTTATTCAAGTCAGCATGGATTCAAAAAGCTCCTTAGTACTGAAACTGTCACTTTGAAATTTATTGATCGAATGTGCAAAACACTTGATTCAAGTGAAATACCTCTGACTATATTTTAAGACATGTCTAAAGCTTTCGACACTTTGGATCATCAAACACTTTTGCATAAATTAAGATTTAATGGACTGTCTGATATGTCTTTTAAATGGTTTTAAAATTTACTTGAAAAACAGATTTTAATACGTTCAGTTGGAAGATGCCGCATCTAAGCCTTTGCATTACACTACCGGCGTGCCCCAAAGATCCATCCTTGGGCCACTTCTCGTCATACTGTACAACGACCTTCACTTAGCCTTGCCAAATTTGGAATCTATTCTGTACGCGGATGATACAACTCTGATAAATTGACTTTGTACTTTTAATTTCAGACCTCAAGCTGATTACTATGGCCTTTCGAATACATTAATTATGAACTTGCAAAAGTGCATAACTGGCTTGCCGCAAATAAATTGTCCCTAAATGTCCCAAAAACTAAATTCATATTTCTTTCTTTTCCTCAACGAAAGTTGAATTTAGATTTTGATTTTAAAATAACTGATATTCATTAGACGGGACAAGAGAATTAGATTTCCTAGGATCAATAATAAATGAAAAAATAAATTAGAATGCCCGTCTAAATAAAATTTTCTAATAAAATTGCTCGTGTAATTGTTCCTAAAAGTACTTTGCTTCTTATCTATAATTCGTATTTTTATCACATGTTAACTACTCTATACTAGCAATGTGTCATGCTTGTGGTTGCATTTTCGAAATACAAAAATGTGCCATTCGTTTGATAAATTGAGCTCGATATACGAACCATACTGATCCATCGTTCAAAACTTTCACAGATTTTAAAAGTGCCTGATTTGTTTAAACGCAAATCCTTAAAGTTTTTCTATCGACACTCTAAAAATGAATTCCTATTCAAATGTTGCCCGGATTCTGTGTAGAGACAGGTTTTTCAGTTTGGCATCGATCATGTCCTAGATAAAAAATAATGTGACAGGCTATGTTCTCGGCGAAACGGAATACAATTTTCGATTCACTGGGTGTTTTTTTTTTATTTACTACGTAGGGCCTATACACAGAATTATGCCCTTCATTACATTGAATTGCTTATTGATTTTTTGGCAGAAAACAAACACGTCATTTTTGTGCTCATTTTAATGCATAACGTCTATCATTTATATATTCGATGTTTTAAAGGACTATTAAACATAATCATCCAGAACCACAAGATAGTTAATGCAATATTTACATTTCACTTTAGTTATAGAATGAACGTACTATATTAATCTGGACAGTCAGGCCCCCTAACTCCCAAACTCAATATTTAACTTGCTTTCGATTTACACACATATTTGAATTTATCTTGGAGATGAAGAAACATTTTGTCTAAATTGTCCTTTCTGAACGAAATTGAAAGTACGGGAACTTTCGTGCAACAATGAACAATAGCACAATATCAGCAATCACTATAAGGATGACGATGTAATGTCGCAAATTTTCATTGTTCCGTTTTCATACCAAAAGTGTGCACAGCAGTCGTTTTTCGTCATTTTCGGGTAAAAACATATCGATCTTTGTGTGTATAGGCATATTTTGATATATTTTTGTGTACATGTATAGGTCTATTTTATGGTTTAACTCTCCATGGATGTTATATAGGCCTATTGAAACTTCACTATGCATAGGTATATTGGCCAAAATGGGCCGTTCCAATTTTATTTTTTGTGTATGGAGATGGGTTTTAGTACTCTGGGGATTTATTGGCAATAACTGGAAAAAATAGAAATTGGATAGTAACGAAAGTTCTGCAAATAGATACGGATGCTGTTATCTACATTTATTTATATATTGAATGATATAGGCCTATATTAAAACATATACGTACGAATTTTCAGAGGTTCCATAGCTAATCTGCTACTATTACGAACAATACTTGAACTGTGATTTTGCAGTTTTTCTATAATAAATGTATTTTTTATTTTGACAACCAAACTAGGTCATGACCCACACAGTGTCGCAATATGGAAGAATGACAGGGCACATAATATTATACATGTATGTATAATAACTAGAAAGAAGATTTGTTTCATATCAAATTGGTCCCGGAGCCTTCAAAATGTGAATTGTTTCAAATGGTGAAACATTTGTATTGTTTAATGAAACATGCCCTAAACAGGCTTAACACTGAAAGTTTGAATGGCACCTCTGTGTACAATATTAATTTTGATTTTCTTTTTTTTTTTTTTTTTTTTTTTTTTTTTTGTTTCATTGAAAATATTTTACGTCAATAATACTTTTATACTAGTATTCATAAGTTGTCAAGACATATGCAGTGCTTGATAAAATCTGTGGACAGTGTGGACGGTCAAATTAATATAGAATTACATGTTACCACCAATCTTTCAAAATTCTCAAACTGTACAAGACATTACGGGAATCCCTAGAATTACTTGCTTTGCCAAAAAAAATGGGGGTAAATTCAAAACAACTTTCTGACATAAATGAATTGATACAGGTAATTCTTTCTTCACTACTTGCCAAAATATGCAGCACATGATAAATTCTATCAATAGTTATTTCTGTAAAGAAGTAACCACAAATTTTTCAACATTCTCAAAATGTGCAGGACATTATTGGAATCCCGAGATCTACATGCATTGCACAAAAGTTAATTCAATATAATATTTTACAAACATAATATAATATTATAGTCACAACTTGCACAGAATTAATCGCAAATCTTTCAAATCTTTTTATGTGCAGCACAGTACGGCTTTCCTGATATCTACACTCAATGCACACAAGTTAACACATTAAAAAATATTTTATAGAGACAAAAATTTAATATTCAGAATTTGCCAAAATATGCAATGCATGATAACTTCTATGGACAGTCAATTTTATATACATAAATTTACACGCAAATCATCCAAATTCTCAAAATGTATAGGACAATATGGGAATCCTGAGATCTACAAACCATCAGGACAATATGGGAATCCTGTGATCTACATACTATCAGGACATTATGTGAATCCCGAGATCTACATACTATCAGGACATTATGGAAATCCCGTGATCTACATACTATCAGGACATTATGGGAATCCTTTGATCTACATACTATCAAGACATTATGGGAATCCCGAGATCTACATACTATCAGGACATTATGGAGATCTCGCGATCTACATACTATCAGGACATTATGGGAATCCCGTGATCTACATACTATCAGGACATTATGGGAATCCTTTGATCCACATACTATCAGGACATTATGGGAATACTGAGATCTACATACTATCAGGACATTATGGGAATCCCGAGATTTATATGTTATCAAGACATTATGGGAATTCTGAGATCCGAGTGCATATATATTTATATATTTACAGCTTCCCAAAATATGCAATTGTACATCGAAGTAAACACAAATCTTTCAAATTCTCAAAATGTGCAGGACATTATTTGAATCCCGAGATCTACAAATTATCAGGACATTATGGGAATTATGAGATCCTAATGGATTCAGAAGTAATTAATTCAAAAAAACATTTTCTAGATGAATAATGTTTAAAAGTAAATCGATAGATATGTACTGTCAATTCTAAAATCTTTCAAAATGTGCAGGACATTGTGGGAATCGCCGAGGTCAAAGAGATGTATATACTATCAGGACATTATGGGAAGTCTTAGATCTACATACTATCAGGCCATTATGGGAATTCCGAGATCCAATGCACTGAAATAGTTAATTTTATTTAAAAAATTCGCTAAATATTTTTATAATTACAGCTTCCAAAAATATGCAGTGCATAACTTCTATGGACAGTCAATTCTATATAGGGAATTTAATGACTAATCTTTCAAAATTATCAAAATGTGCAGGGCAGTATGGGAATCAAGAGATATATATGCTATAAATGCACAGCTTGCCAAAATATGCTGGATAAAATAATGATGGACAAACAGTTGTATGCTTTATAATGTTCAGTTTATTTGACACCCACAAATTGACTAGTACAACACAGTTTACAATCAGACATATGTTTCACTGCGAACAACTATAAATCATTCCTTTCATGGTTCACTATCCAGTTAAAAAGATATTAATCTCACTAACTTGTAACTTTTAATATGAGCTTGAAGAATTACTTTGAAGAATACTTACACAAACCTAATTAATAAAAAAAAAAATGACCTGAAAACTAGTCCTTACTCAAACAAGGCATGTTTTACAGAATTCTTGTACCACAGACCGTGGCATAAACTCATAACTCTCTTGGATGGCATGGATGGTTTTCTTGTAGCCAAGATGTCCTGACTGAAATAATGATGATAATCAGAATAATAATTTATTCTGGAGAACAAGTTGAAAACCCAGAGGATCAGGAACTAATAGTCTGTTCAGCTGACACAGATTGAGCTGATCTGAAATGAGCTGAATTGAGTTTGAAGCAAGCAAGAGGCCTACGGGCTTTAGTTCTGCTGTTATTTTAGGCTTGGTGGCCTTTTGGTCGAGGTCACTCATGAATTCTCATAATGTGCTGCACATTTTGAGAATTTGAAACATTTGTGTTAAATTTATGTGGAATTGAGTCTGTGATGCATTGAGTTATTCTGTGCAATGCATGTTCATCCTGGAATTCCCATGATTCCCTGCACATTTTGAGAATTTTGAAAGATTTCCACTAAATTTCATATAAGAAATTATTGTTTATGTAAATTAATTTCATTCAATTAACTATTACACAATGTATGATCTCGAGATTCCCACAATGTCCCAATAGTACCAGGATCTGTGGATTTTGATAAATGTGCTGCACATTTTGAGAATTTGAAACATTTGTGTTAAATCTATGTGGTGCCTTTTGTGCAATGCATGTAGATCCTGGAATTCCCATAATGCCCTGCATACTTTGGGAATTCTGAAAGATTTCCACTAATTTTATATGACATTGTTTATGTAAATTATTTTCATTCAATAAACCACTACACAATGTACGATGTCAGGATTCCCACAATGTCCCAGTAGTATGAAGATCTGTGGATTCTCATGATGTGCTGCACATTTTGAGAATTTGAAACATTTGTGTTTTAAAAATCTATGTGGAATTGACAGTCCATCATCTATTGAGTTGCCTTTTGTGCAATGCATGTACATCCTGGTATTGCCATAATGCCCTGCACATTTTTAGAATTGTGAAAGATTTCTATTTAATTCTATGTACAGTCGTTAGAATTGAACATACACTACATATTTTGGCAAGTTGTGAATATAAAATGATATTACTGGTGTAAAATATATTAACTGTCTTGATCGAATGTAGATCTTGAGATTCCCATAATGTCCTGCACATTTTGAGAATATGAAAGATTTGTATTCAATTCAGATTTGAAATTTGCAGTCTCTTTGTTGGTACTGTGGTCCCTGTGTTGTCAGAGAGACCACCCCCAGAGCAGTTCAAAATGTGGTCTCTCAATTTAACAGGTGGTCTTTCATTAGAGGTACAATAACATGGAAAAGATAAGAGTTGTGTCCAGATATAGCAGTCTTAAAAAGATATGTAGTCTCTCAAAACAGGTAACACTGTAGACTGTTTGGCCTATTTTTTTTTTTTTTTTAATTTTCAGGCATAACCCTCCTTACCAGTGTTTTCAGAGGGTCACAGTGGCATCCATTAAATTTTTGCCCTAAAAACCTTTACATTCTACACAAAAAATTCACAAAATTGGTATTATTTGGTGAGAGGATTATCAAGTCATGCCCATTTTCAGTACTAGTATTCAAAACAAGTTAATAACAGTCAACATTTACATGGTCAATGGAAATTGGAAGCATTTACCACAGCAGGCTACAACTTGTACAAGGCCAGGATATTTTCAGCTTTTCTTATGGCTAGATATATGGCCTTGTTTTGACATGTTCGGTTTACTTGGCTTTTTCTTGTATTCTCCTGGTGCCTTCAGGAGAGATACAATCTGTTGGTGTTGCTCCTCAGTTTTCACCTTGCTGTTGTTTGTATTGGCTATAGAGTCAATAAATTCACGCATTCGTGAGTGGTGAATGCGTTTGGATTCCTCCATAATCATATAATGACTGCACGACACAAAGACCAGTTCTATATTTGCAAAAGTACAACCATTTGAGACTTCCTTAAGACTTCTTCTGCCAACACTCCACTGAAACTTTCTTCGCTTTTCCCGCCGCTACACCTTTTGCACGCAGGTACAATTCTAGAATTGCACTGCGCGATTCCGGAAGTGGCGCGCGGTTTGAGAATTCGTATACTGTGCAGTGCGATTCCGGAATTGCTCAAATTCCCATTCTGCGCGGAACATATATATATCTGTCGTCTGTCTGTCTGTCTGTCTATCTATCTATCTACCTACCTACCTATCTATCTATCGATCGATGTGTATATCTATATCTGTTTGTCTGTCTGTCTGTCCGACCGTCTGTGTGCCAGTGAGTCTGTCGGTCTATGTGCACCTAAAGACGGAACGACTGATCCATTTCTCGGTTTGCCAGTCAGTCGCTCGGCCAATCGATCGACCTTCTAGGGGTTTTTTTTTCCTGGTTTTTTGTTTTTTGTTTTTTTTTTGTTTTTTTGTTTTTTGGTTTTTTTGTTGTTTTTTGTGGTGTTTTTTTGTTTGTTTGTTTTGTTTTGTTTTTTTGTTTTTTAGGGGGGTGGTTTTTGTTTTTGTTTTTGTTTTTTCGATTTTTGATTTTTTTGATTGGCAGAAGGAACAGAAAATCTGAATCATGAAACTAAATAATTGTATTCTTTTCACCATAAAGTATTTGTTACTGACAGGGTTAAGGATTTACATTAATGTGGTATATTGTTAAGGCTTTTTAGATTATTGGAAAAACTGTTTGAAATGTCGAGGCATAACAATATATATAGAAACAAATCTTTTGAGGAATTAATGCAATTTCTTATGGGGGTATTGATTTATCTTATTCTATCATTATTAATTTGCTTGCACTCAAGGTTTCGATACATTAATGAGAAAGAGTGAGATTTTCATGTTTTCACCAGTGGGACTCATTTTAATTGCGGGCTCGTCTTACACCTTAACAACGAGTAAATAAACAAATGTTATTTAAGAACAAACAGAATATTTTTTACGAAATGATATTGTACTCATATAAAATATATTGTTTCTTCAACAAGAGTTTTGGCTTGTTACAAGATCATCTTGATCCATTCCGGCAGAAATCTCCCAATGTCAAGCAGAGTCATGCGGGCAGTTCCTGTACCTGCAATTCCTAAAGACCTTCTGAAAATAATTTAAGTCAGGTGTACATATTTCATAACAAATTTGTTCCTGAAAATTGGCCATTGGTGATAATAGATCTAAAAGAAATAACTATTATAGTTATATCTATCAGATCTAACCTACAAGCTTCACAGGTCAGATGTCTTTCAAATAGGCCTAGTCTTATGTTTAATTATGTTGTCTGGTGCAAGACTGAGTATTTAATCCAATACGCATTGATGAATGTTCTGAGAATCTCTGTATTGAAGGCAGTTAGGCCAAATAAAAGAATGTTTTTGTTTGCCAAACAGACAACGGCATTTTGATTTGGCCGCATTCTGATTTTGTAAATATATGATTGATCGTGCATACGTAAGTATAGGTTGATTACTGCGGAACACATCATTCGTAGAAAATAATGACGCCGCAGCCGTCAAGCCACTGCTCATTATTTTCAACAAATGATGTATTTTTGAGCTGAACAGCCGACTTAAAATCCATTGGTTATATTTATGAAGCATTGCAATGAAAATTTTAACAAATGACGAAGTCTTGTTTTACAACTTTCATTTAATGAATATATAGTACTTCCACTGCAGCTCGTCATTCGTTGAAAACATTGATGAGTTAGAAAAATACTTTAACGTCACCGATGGACTTTAAAAAGTGGGGTAAAAGGAACTACTTTTCAATACTATTGTATACTATCGTGGAAACGTATACAAAAATTCTTACGTAATTCGTAAAGACACAATTCATTAAAGCCAGGTCAGAGATTTATTGCTGTTGTATGGTCATCTGAAAATTGTCACACCCTGACACAGGGTGTCACACTCTGAGTGAACCACACTGCTCAGTAACATACACCCAGGGTGCGACACTCTGAGTGAACCACATTGCTCAGTAACATACACCCAGTGTGCGATACTCTGAGTGTGCCACATTGCTCAGTAACATACATCCATCGTGGGACACTCTGAGTGAACCACATTGCTCAGTAACATACACCCAGGGTGCGATACTCTGAGTGCGTCATATTGCTCAGTAACATACATCCATCGTGGGACACTCTGAGTGGGCCACATTGATCAGTAACATACGTCTATCGTGCGACACTCTGAGTGAACCACATTGCTCAGTAACATACACCCAGGGTGCGATACTCTGAGTGGGCCACATTGCTCAGTAACATACATCCATCGTGGAACACTCTGAGTGAACCTCATTGCCCAGTAACATACATCCAGCGTGGGACACTCTCAGTGGGCCACATTGTTCAGTAACACACACCCCGGGTTATCACACTGGGTGAAGACTCCACAGGACACTACAGATCTCAATAGCATATTCTCTGCACTGATGTGAAGTGAAGCCGTCACTATCATACACTTTACACCCAGCCCAAGCACTGAATCTCACCACACCCAGGGTCGAGCACACCCGGTGAAAATAAAAATTAAATGATCTACCAGATGATACCAGTCCTTATATATTCTAAGCAAGCTGGTAACAATGTAAATGCCTATAGCTTCACAATACAGTGCCCAGTACATTAATTGTAACTTATTCAAATTAACATGCGAGGAGCCTGAACTGTTGTACTTAAGCACCAGGTCCACAGCTTTCTGTAACAACGTTACAAAAGTTAAGGTTACCTTGACTAAATTTCCTCACAATATAATCAAACCATGTGTGATGGCCTGGTGGCAGCCACTATTTTTTGCATTAAACATGAACAGCCAGCTCATGCCATATCCTGTGTGCCACGGAGGTCTGTGAAGGCAGCGAATTTTTACGGAAACGGACAAAACGAAAATGTTTGCCTTTCTCATTTTGTCTTTTGTGACAAATAGACCCCTTTTACAAGGTTTCCTTGGAACATGAAAGTCATGAGATGGTTAACATAAAACTAACTCATTCTTGTTTTGCGTCAGTTTGATAACATATACAATTAGAATATATTTTCATTGGAAAAAGATGAAACTGGGCGAAAAAGTTAAAGGTGGTGAAGAAAATATGAAAGATGGGCTTCTTTTTTTAATTTTAATGCGAGAAATTGCTGTTTTGTGTAGCTTTTTGTTCTATTAATAGTATTATTTTACGTCACATAGTATGCATACATACATGGGAATCGGGAAAGAAAAGGACCCCTACTGGTTTTACAATTGTCCACTTTTTGCGTCTATATTGTGCTATTAGCACAATTAGCTATTATTCCTTAAAGGAACCGTCGGCGGTTTTTATCGCCAGAATGGTCAACTTAGAAAAGAAAATTTTAAACGCTACCATAGATTTTAATGTCCTTTTTATTCCCCCCAGGAGGTTTACGGAAAATATGACCATTGAATTCAAAGAAAAAAGGTTTAATAATTTTCTGTTATATTCTTTACTGAGAGAGCTATAAAAAGGAATATATATATATATGGATGTCTAACTTGAAGGAGATATATTTGACTCATATGCGCCAGATTGCTTTTTCATTTATTCATTTTCCGCTAACGATCTCCCCCCCCCCCCCCCACAAGATTTTCACGGGTGCCGTGGTGGGGTTGCCCTGCGACTCCTCCGGTGAGACTCCGGCGCTCGTACCCTGAGTACACTTGCCACTTCATGGTCACGACCTCTCCCTCTTAAAATCCCGGATTCGCCACCGGAACCACTTGGCTAAAGCATGGATACATTGCCTGACATCATTGAAGTCATAACGTTGGGTGATCAGCATGCGCCGTAAGGCGTAGGGCGCGAAAACTGAAGGTACCAACTTCCTGCGTAGCGAAAAGCTATGCAGGAAATATTTTGATCTGAAAAAGGTGAGAGTTTAAAAATGTCACCATATAGTTGGCGTGTTGTTTGGGCTTTTGGGGAGTCTCTCCCCCCCCCCCCTTATTTTTTTTGTTTTTTGTTTTTTATTTTTTTTTTTTTTTTTTTTTTTTTTTTTTTTTTTTTTTGTTTTTTTTAGGTTTGCTGTTGTTTTTGTTCTTATTAAATTTTTGTTTGTTTGTTTGTTTGTTTGTTTTTGGGGGGTGTCTTTTTGCTGGTTTTGTTGGGGGGGTTATTTGCTTTTTTTTTTTTTTTTTTGCTATTGGGGTTTGGGGTTTTTTGGGGGGTGGTCTTATTTTAAGCAACCCCAGTCCTCCTTCAAGAACGTGGATATATGTTTCCAAAACAACATGGAAGCAGGAGACTGCTTTCCAGTAGACTTGGAGATGTCCCTCCAACAGCTTGTTTTGTCCCAAATTGGCGTTAAAAATTCCCAAGGCACAGATTTGAATGTTGGGCAGGATACTATTGGTCCCGGCCTGCACCTAGCTTCACAGGCACAAACGAGCATTATTTCCCCCGGTATATCTCCTTTTTCTCTAGACGTGTATGCAGCGTGGTTAAGCAAAAGAACAAGAAAGAGAGAGAGAAAGAAAGGACAAGCTTACAAATGCAGTCTGTACTTTCAAAATGTAATGGTTTTAAACAAGGAATTTGCGATAGTCCAAATAATTGAAAGTCACCCAATGATTAAACGACACTTTTGTGAAGTTATCCACTGACTTATTTTACCCCTGCCAAAATGTTCTCTGAAGTGTGATATTTTACTTTAAAACGCCCTACAAGAGGATTTTTCTAAGAACAGCATTTTAAAATTCTTGAAAAAAAACATCGAAACAACTATCAAACATTTCTGACTCAAAACCATATATAGAAGTTTCGGGCTCTTTATCAATGCATGCATACATGTATGTATGGCGCTGTATGTATGTATGTATGTATGTATGTATGTATGTATGTATGTATGTATGTATGTATGTATGCATGCATGCATGTATGTATGTATATATGTATGCATGCATGTATGTATGTATGTAGTTTATATACACTGTTGTATTTGTGTCTTTTTGCCCAGAACCACTTCCTAGTAGTCAATATCCTATTCCGCAGTCCGAACTCTTTACTCTCCATAAGCTAACCTGTCCCTGCCTAACCTATACACATATGGAATTACTATTGTCCATATTGCACACGTTCCTCTGTAATTTTTGACATAGGCTGTATCAGCCAAAATAAATTAAAGGGTCTTCAGCGGGTAACTACTCAACATGTTTCGGAGCCTTTTACCCGTACATGTCTCTCTGAGTAGCGGCTCCTTGTCTAAGCTAAATATTCAGCAAAGACAACCCACATAATAAAGAATAAATATGAACGTGGCAAATGATGATTAAGCTAAATGCGTGAAGTTTTGCTTATAAATGCAGAGCTTCATTATGAAAGAAGAACCCCTGTCAAACAAACCAGAACTACTAAATTTGTATAGTACAGGTTCAGATAAGAACAATTTGACTTACTGCTGAACCAATATGTACCCTTTCTAGCTGGACAGCTTATCCTACTTAAACCACCTGCCAGTGTATAACTGAAGTGGAAACAAGCTGGGGCCTTATATTCAGTCCCAGTGATAGTAAAATAAACAGTTGCAACTAGACCACCTGTACAAACCAAGGGAAATCCCAACAAGGACTGTAACAATGGACATCCTGCACCAGAAATGTAAAACAAACTCTGTGATGACACCTACCCCCCAAACAATTAAGCTCTATTTAACTGCCAACCCTGAGTCAATGTATCAACTTAATGTGTCAGGTTTGTGACATTTAAGAAAATACTGTCAATTTTGAGTAAATGTGCATTTAGCCATGTCAGAAAAGAATGAAAGTCATTAGCATTTATGTCAAAAACATGTTATCGAAACAATTTTTCTTAACAGGATTTTGAGTACAATTAGGCAAGCTTGTAACTGTCGTCAGTAGCTGCTTGCTACCTATAGCCCCTGGAAGTTTGACCTAACAGAAAACAAGCTAGCCTAAAATGTCTGAAAGGTGAACATTAAAACAGAATGATGCCAAAAGATAAAATTAAGTAGCATAACAGGCAAGTCTAAAAATCTCTAAAATTATTGAAGCCAATCTTTCTAACCATCTCGGGATATTTACAGCAAAATTTGTAGAAATATTTGATCAAAAGTACATCTTTGAATCCTCTTGACTCAAGTTTATTGTAAATAAATCAGGTTCTAGATGCAAAGTCCTGAAATTTAGAACAAATACGACCAAATCTCAAAATCTGTAACAAAAACGTATTAGATCCAATAGTTTCCGAAATATTACTGTCCGGGAAAGGATAATTAACCACTTCAAAGTTAAACTCATCTATTTTGTGATAGACTTTAATACAAAACCTGTCATTAGTGACCTGAATATCCAAGTCCAAAAACACATCTCTGAAACCATCTGAATTCTTACCCTCCAAATGGATATCTTTTGAGTAAATTTTTCTAGCAATTTCACTGAAATTTTGTACATTTACGCAAGCAATGTCATCAATATATCTTGCGTTGTTTGATAATTTTGTAGCCATTTAAAAGTCCTTTTTCATCAATTTATTCATATACTTAAATTCAAGCCAGGTTAAATATAAATCTGCCAGTAAAGGGGAGCAGTTGCTACCCATTGGAATGCCTTTTATTTGTTGAAAAACTAATGGTCCGCATTGAACAAAAGTATTATCCAAGAGAAATTTTATAGCATCTATCAAAGTTTCAACAGTGTAAGATTCAACGTTACTTTTTGAATATTTATTGTGTGACCAATATGCTTTCTTTGTATATGAATTAATATTTATGTATGGTTTACCATTATGTTTAAACATTTTGCTAATTAATTCTGATAGTGAACTTTTGACTTCATCTATAGGTAGATTTGTGTACAGTGTAGAAAAATCAAAACATTTGATATTTTTTTGCCTTTACATCTTTGATTTTAGATACAAACTCGGAAGAATTGTTAATACTCCAAAAACAATTTATTTCAGTTTCTAGAAATTGCATTACAGTATTTACGAAAATGATTCCTAATTGCAGTCAAACACAATGTTGCTTCCTTTGATAATTGCTTTGTAGTACATTTTGAAGCACCAGCTATGAATCTAGATTTAAAAGGGTTTTTATGTAATTTGGGTATCCAGAACAAAAGTGGAATAGAGGAGTCCTCTTCAGAAATTTTGATATTAAAATTCCTTTTCTTCTCATCTTTATTGTATTTGTGTCTCTTTGCCCAGAACCACTTCCTAGTAGTCAATATCCTATTCCGCAGTTCGAACTCTTTACTCTCCATAAGCTAACCTGTCCCTGTCTAACCTGTATACATATGGAATTACTATTGTCTATATTGCACACGTTCCTCTGTAAAATTTTGACATAGGCTGTATCAGCCAAAATAAATTAAAGGGTCTTCAGCGGGTAACTACTCAACATGTTTCGGAGCCTTTTACCCGTACATGTCTCTCTGAGTAGCGGCTCCTTGTCTAAGCTAAATATTCAGCAAAGACAACCCACATAATAAAGAATAAATAAGAACGTGGCAAATGATGAATTAGCTAAATACGTGAAGTTCTGCTTATAAATGCAGAGCTTCGTTATGAAAGAAGAACCCCTGTCAAACAAACCATAATTACTAAATTTGTATAGTACAGGTTCAGATAAGAACAATTTGACTTACCCCTGAACCAATATGTACCCTTTCTAGCTGGACAGTTTATCCTAGTTAAACCACCCGCCAGTGTATAACTGAAGTGGAAACAAGCTGGGTCCTTATATTCAGTCCCAGTGATAGTAAAATAAACAGTTGCAACTAGACCACCTGTACAAACCAAGGGAAATCCCAACAAGGACTGTAACAATGGACATCCTGCACCAGAAATGTAAAACAAACTCTGTGATGACACCTACCCCCCAAACAATTAAGCTCTATTTAACTGCCAACTCTGAGTCAATGTATCAACTTAATGTGTCAGGTTTGTGACATTTAAGAAAATACTGTCAATTTTGAGTAAATGTGCATTTAGGCATGTCAGAAAAGAATGAAAGTCATTAGCATTTATGTCAAAAAAACATGTTATCAAAACAATTTTTCTTAACAGGATTTTGAGTACAATTAGGCAAGCTTGTAACTGTCGTCAGTAGCTGCTTGCTACCTATAGCCCCTGGGGGTTTGACCTAACAGAAAACAAGCAATCCTAAAATGTCCAAAAGGTGAACATTAAAACAGAATGATGCCAAAAGATAAAGTTAAGTAGCAAAACCGACAAGTCTAAAAACTGTAAATTATTGTAGCCAAACTTTCTAATAATCTTTGGATATTAACTGCTAAATTATAGTGCAAGTCAGAAAAGAATGAAAGTCATTATTTGTACTTAAGTCAAGAGAATGCAACGAAAATGTAATATTTCTTAAACAGATATCAAGCACAATTAGGCGAGCTTGTAACTGTCGTCAGTAGCTGCTTGCTACCTATAGCCCCTGGGGGTTTGACCTAACAGAAAACAAGCTAGCCTAAAATGTCTGAAAGGTGAACATTAAAACAGAATGATGCCAAAAGATAAAATTAAGTCGCAAAACCGACAAGTCTAAAAACTGTAAATTATTGTAGCCAAACTTTCTAATCTTAGGATATTAACAGCTAAATTATAGGGCAAGTCAGAAAAGAATGAAAGTCATTACTTGTACTTAAGTCAAGAGAATGCAACGAAAATGTAATATTTCTTAAACAGATATCAAGCACAATTAGGCGAGCTTGTAACTGTCGTCAGTAGCTGCTTGCTACCTATAGCCCCTGGGGGTTTGACCTAACAGAAAACAAGCTAGCCTAAAATGTCTGAAAGGTGAACATTAAAACAGAATGATGCCAAAAGATAAAATTAAGTAGCAAAACAGGCAAGTCTAAAATCTCTAAAATTATTGAAGCCAAACTTTCTAACCATCTCGGGATATTTACAGCAAAAATTTGTAGAAATATTTGATCAAAAGTACATCTTTGAATCCTCTTGTGTGTATCTATCAAATTATCAATGCATTGTTTGTGTAATTTATAAACGTCATTTCCTCTTATGTCTGAAATATTGTTTATACCAAGTTCCTTTTTCAAAACATCCAGATAATATTTTTTGCAGATAATCCCAAAATTGTTACCTGCCTTATCTATGTTAGTGACTACAAATCTATCTTGTAGTTTTTTGACTGCTTTAGAAAATTTAGGCTGTTTTAGATTAACCGTATTGAAATTCTTAATGTGGGATTTGTAACGATAAATTCTATTTCTAAAGACTCTTTTCAAGTTTGATAACCATCCTTCAAATTTCTTAAATTCCATTTTTTCTTTCTTTGCCCATTTCATACAGTAGGAATCAAGTGCATTACATGTATCCTGAAAAATACTGTCAATATTCCATTTGGGAAATATTCGAAATTTTGTGTAACTGCATATATATATATATATATATATATATATATATATATATATATATATATATATATATATATATATATATATATATATATATATATATATATATATATGGAGAGAGAGAATAATTTTATTAATCCAAGTTGAAACTTCATCAAAATGATAGTCTGATTTCTGTTAGAAATAAG